>JARYZH020000104.1:773024-1333024 GCA_030021035.2 Notholithocarpus densiflorus
AAGAGAGAAAAATGACAGTTTCACAATTCTCAGCAACTTTTTCCACTAGATGATCAGAGGAGGTTCTAACCCGTGAGAGAAACCTGAAACCCATCGCAACTCCCACGGCCAGAAACCCATATCAAACCTGATGTCACGCCACCCAAGCCCGTCGGAGGACCTCCATTTCGAGAGCCACCGCCGTGAAACCCACTATGTCAGTCCAAATAGCCACAGTTTCTTTTTTCTGATTCTACCAATCTCAGCCACGAAACCCACAGACAGTTTCAGTCACCAAACCCATTACCACCGATCTCCTCTTCTAATTCTTCTGGGCCGATCTTCTTCCCTCTTCTTTTTCTCAGCCGTGGTTTGGGATATTTTTCAACCAACCCAATCTGAGAGCAAGTCGTCCTAGATCGAGAGAGATAGAGACTAAGAGAGACAAATGCCACACAAACACACAAACTAATTTGGGTTTTTTAGCACTATAAATACGCATCCTGATGTCGTTTGGGATATTTATTAATTTATTTTTGTTTTGATTTTACTTTTTTGGTTTATCTTAAAAGAAAGAAGAAAATGAAATAGATACAAACACAAACACAAACACAAAAACGCCAACATAAAGCGTGAATAGTGTTAATTTAGTGTTTGTTTCTTAAAAAAGTTCAAGAAAAATTGAAATAATTGCTCTAAATTTTTTTTCTCAATCTTTAAAACTGTAAAGTTTTTTTTGTTTTTTTTTGTTTTTGAATTTTTTCAGTTTAAATTGAAATTTTTTTATCAGAAATTAAAAAAAAAATTTAAATGCTGACGTGGTATTGAAAAAGCCAAATAAATTTTTTAATAATATTTTAATGCCATGTCAGTGTCACGTCAGCACCATGTCTGCCACGTAATAGGGTTCCGTTACTTGGATGACGGCACGGACAAAATAGAAACGATTTTTTAAAAATAGGGACGATAATAGGAACGAAATCAATTTAGGGACCAAAATGCGAATTGGCTCAAAATGTAGGGACCAAAAGTGTATTTACGCCTATTTTATTTTATTAATATTTTGAATTTTGAAGTTTGAATACATTCTTGAGCATATTCATCCAATTTCGAACATACATACATTTATTCATCACAAACAGAGATTATACTACATGATAGAGAGTCACACAAAATAGAAAAGGTACTACATGCATGATAAAGAGATACATAATAATGCATACATAGTCATACCCACACATTATTGATATCCATAAACCCATCAAATGATCGATGATTCCATTCTCTAGTTACTTTTGCTCGAGAAATTCGACGACTCCTCGAAGAGCAACATTGGGATCTTCACTCTTCAAAAGTTCCTCAGCGATTTCAGCTGGAGTAACTTTTTTATTCTTCAGCAATGCCTCAATCACTTCAAAGAGTTGGTGGTCACCATTGATACCAAGATAATTAGAAACCAACTGCTTGAACGCAGGATCAAGCTTCTCAAGCTTCTCCTTATGATTGGTGGTGAACACAATAATTCTTTCTTCTCCACAGCTCGATCATTATCCATCAATGAAGTTCAATAAGCTTGAAAATGTGAACTAAAAAAAAAATGATAGTAAATATTGTTAAATGAAATCATAAGATAATGTCATTTGCATTAGCTAGTGTGATAGTACTGGTAATGGTTGTTGACATATAGCATCATGACATATGTATTCAGTGGAAGTTGTACTCAACAAACAAAACTCCGATTCCCATGGGTTCTAGGAGAAATGATTCTGGTATGCAACCCTATTCCCCCTTCTTTCTTTCTTTCTTTCTTTCTTTCCTTCATTTTTTTTTTTTTTTTTTTTTTTTTTTTTTGGAAAATGTTAATTCTTGAACTCAAACCCAATAGTACTGGCAGGAAAAATCTGCTGCAATGTATAAACTAATTAGATGGTGAGTTTGACATCATTTTTAAGTTCTAACTTTTAACTTTTATGTACATTTTTTTAAAACTTATTTTTTCAATTTTTTCTCACTTTTCAAATTTTTCAAGGCATAAGTATACTTTAGCAAACTTTAATAAAAAAGTTTTCAGCAAAAAGCTAAATAAAATGTTTCCAAACCGACACCATTGAGCTAACTATCTCATAAATAAAAATTATATCCACATCAAACAAAAACTAGAACACACCCTTGAGTCATTGAAAAATATGAATCATAGGTCCTAAAACTGATAGCTATATTGACAAAATTAAATGAACCGCGTCCAGTTATATAGCTTGATAGAGATATTGTCAAAAGGAAAATACTATATATTTGCACTATAATCTAAAAGAACTAGTCAAATTAATGATTTGGAGAAATTTTAATTATAACATTCTTTCCTATTAAAAATAAGTTATAATTGTAAGCGAGGGTATTTGCTTCACTTATAATCCATTTGAATGTAATAAACATCTAATGTTAGACCTCAGCATACACAACACATTTAGCAGATCAAACCTATCTAAGAATCACACGAAACTATCTAAAATATATAAGACTAAAATGCAAAACTGACCCCCTAAGTTTTATATTTTGTCATTTTAGTCCTTTAAGTTTCAGTTTTGTCATTTTAGTCCTCTGTTAGCCTTCTGTTAAGTGTTGCCGTTTACTAACCAAAACGACGTTGTTTTGGATAATTTTTTAAAATTTTATTTCTTAATTTAAAAAAACTGAAAAATGTTAATTAAAAAAAAAAAAGAAGCAAAAGACAACTAAGGGCTTTGCCGCTCTAGGAACTACGCCGTTGGAGGCACAGAACAAGATGTTGATAATGGTAGAGCAATCATTAATCCAAAACCGAAGGAAAATGCAAGACCAAAAGGCCTTCAAAGCATGCCTGAGTACTACATTTATGCCTATGAGCTCCCAGAGATGCCACCGGTTCGGAGCCATATTGGCAGCTTAATTAAGAATTTGTCTAAATACTTAAGGTTTTTTTACTTTCTCGGAAAAGTTGGATTTTGGTGTTTGTTTGGATATAGACGCAAAGGAAAGCTGAGGAAAAATATGGCAGAAAGTTATAGGAATTGCAAGCAGAGTTGGCTTCCTCCAATGAACTACGGCAAAAATTGGAACGAAAGGTTTGTGCTTAACCTGCTCGACGAAATGCCCATGATAAAAAATCTAAAGTTATTGTTAGTAATATGATTTTTCTTTAATGGTTTTTGTTATTGATTTAATTATTAAAGTATTTTACTCTACACCTTTTGAGAAGCAGTTGCAAGAAAATGAATTCAAACAATATTGTCTTTACTTGAACAAAATGGGTGTAAGAAAGTTCGTCTTTACTTGAACAAAACAGGTGTAAGAAAGTTCCTCTTTCCATTGTTGAAAAAAGAACGAGGGGCTAGGGGGGCTAGGGGAATGATGTCGTTCCCTGAGCCCTTAGTTTCTTCTTTCTTTTCTTTTCTTTTTTTTTTTCTTTTTTTTTTTTTTTTTTTTTTTTGTAATTAAGGATTTTCAGTTAAAAAAAAATTAAAAAATTAAAAAAAAATCATGGTTAGTAAACGACAGCATTTAACAGAAAGTTAACAGATAACTGAATTGACAAAATTTGAAACTTAAATGACTAAGATGAAAAAACTAAAACTTAAAGGATTGAAATTGTTAGGATTAGTGCCCTTAAATCCTATTGTATGATGCTATGTATGTTATTATGTATGACATTATGTATGACTTAATGTTGTGATTAATAAAGTTGTTTTATTATTATCTAAAATAATGGCGACATGAATATTCGGACATTATCATATAGTCCATAAGATGCATAGTATGTGATTTATGTGAAAAGTTACATAAAATATAAATCATAAGTTCTTTTTAAACTCAAAATTTTAGTTTATAGTCGGTGATGAAATTGGGCATTTTATATGCAAAGACTATAACATATCAACTAAAATGATTTGTCTTGATCATGGAAGTGGAGACTTCTAGTTGATATATTGATATGTTTTAAGAGTTAAGACATATTGAACTGGACCACTGTAAAATTTATTATTCTCCTAATAACCGTCAATTGAATAATAAATCTCACGACTTCTATTCCCATGATCTCTTAATCCTAAGAGAATAATGGACCTGATCATGAAGTGTAGGTTACTTTGATATATTAGGAGTGAGATCTAAAGTAACGGTCAAGTATTAAGATGTAGTAATCTACAAAGTGGCAGTCTACATTTATGACTTTGTATTACTACAAATATTTTATGAAGGAGTTACATGTACAATAAAGTCTTGAGATATAATTTATTAATAAGGCCTAGAATACAATTATATTTATATAGTGGTATTAAATATAATTAATAGTAACTTTGGACTTGTCAAGAGTTGACAGAAAAGCCCAAGGCCCATTGGAACTATTGTCTTATTTGTTCCCTTTTGGTCCCACTTCAAGCCACATACTAAAACCCGATTGGAAATGTCTAAAAGGCTAGCCCAATTAGATAATCAGTTATAAGGAAAGAAACATACAGAATTTTTGTAAGTACATGAAATGGTATGTATGTGAGTATTGGACACTCTCTCATTCTCCCTTGAACAAGTTCATAGAAACTGATTGAGAGACCACACTTCTTGAGCGTTAATGGAATTGGAGTGAAGATTAAAAGTGCTCTCAAGAACTTCTAATCTTTGTTTTGAAATTCACCACACCAAGGTACACTATCTTGTTCTTATATTCTGAAAATTACATAGTACATGTTATCGAATGCGAATGAAGTAGATCCGTTAATTTTTCGTTGCGTATGTTTTGTATGCGATACAAACATATATTTTCCATCAAAAATGACAAAAAATGAAACTTAGAGGGTTAGTTTTGCATTTTAGCCAATATATAATAATCTAATTACTACCATACTAGTTTTTATGAGAATAAAGAAAGCTAACCTTAGGCTCTCTCAGAAAATCATCAAACTTATCTTCATTCTCTCGATCTTCCAACTGTGCACAATCAATATCCTCAACTACCATTATTGAACAATTAGATGTGGAAAGAAATATCCTTCTCAACGCTGAATCTGAATGTATGCTTGAAAGGTTCAAATCATAGATATCAAACTTGAGGTAATTAGCCATGGCAGCAATCAAGCTTGATTTACCAGTACCCGGAGGGCCGTAAAGCAAATACCCTCGCTTCCATGCCTTCCACGTCAAAAGATCCTTCTACATATTCGTATCCTCCAAATATAGGAAGAGAAATCCTAAGATCTCGGAACATTAACTCCATATCTTCCCTAAAACGAAAGATCCTGCGTTCATGAGATTTCGGTCAGCTCTACACCATTATATAAGCAACAAGTCTCCTCTTCTCCAAGGTACATGCAATTTTCTAAGCTCTTACACTTTAGAGTTATTGGAGATTCTTTGATCGCTGATTTAACCTTCAGAGGGTCTTTGGCCGACACCCCATCGGTGTTCTCTGTAGGTTCTTTATTCTTTTTGTTCTTCAGGTACCCCGATTGGTGCGCATGTGGACTATTAGCTCACTGACAATTTTGTGTATCATCGTCATTCAATTTTGATTTTTTGTCCTTTTGTTTTGTGCTTATCTTTTCTTCAGTTTTTTTTTTTTTTTCTTTCGTGCTTATCCTTTCTTCCATTTTTTTTTCTTTTCTTTTCTTTCATGATCCTCTTTTTTGAGGAAAAAGTATTGGGTTCTTGAACTTATCCTTTTTTTTAAATGAAGTAATCATTCGTACATAATTTTTAAATAAAAATATAATGTATTTTTTTTTGTTTTACCTAATTGGGATATGATGGTAAATTTATATAAACTCTATTTTTTATTCTCTCATTTTCTTCTAAACCAAATAAAAAAGTTTTTTATCCTTCCACTTTTCTATCCTTCCAACTAAACATATATAAAAGAAAATTCAATTTCTTATATTCTCCTAATTTTCTATATCTTTCTCATTTTCTTTCTTCCCACTTTTCCATATCTCTCTAACTAAACAGACCATAAATGAAATGACAGTTTTTATATTAAAAAAAAATTATAAAAGAAGAAGAAAGCTGAAGTCACTCAGTTGTCATCAATGACAATCCACATATTGTAACGTAAAAATATACAATTCTTATTTAAAGTGGTACTCAAAGAGTCTATCATTAAAAAAGTGATACTCAAAGATTTCTAGTTGGTTGGTAAAGTAAATAGAAAAGAAAGAGTCCTTTTATTCCTTTTACAATAACAAATTCGGAAGCTAGAACAATCAAAAAGTAATGGGGAAGACTACTTTCAAAATGGCTTACTTGCTAGTCTTATTGGCTTTTGCAGCATGTTAGTCTCTCTCTCTCTCTTTTTCACAGACACACACACACAAGTTTTGGTTTTGGTTTTGGTTTTGGTTGTTTACATGATGATAGTGGCTAATAACATACAAATGTCAGGTTTATCATTGTCAA
Organism: Notholithocarpus densiflorus; assembly: GCA_030021035.2. Taxonomy (NCBI): domain Eukaryota; kingdom Viridiplantae; phylum Streptophyta; class Magnoliopsida; order Fagales; family Fagaceae; genus Notholithocarpus; species Notholithocarpus densiflorus. The sequence continues at coordinate 779,424 of JARYZH020000104.1, forward strand.
TGATGGCAAGTGCTGCAGCACATAGTTCTCAGAACCGGACCGGGAGGTTGAACCATAAAAACCGGAAACCGGGATGAAAACCGATTTTTTAAGCATAAAGAACCGGATTTTTTGTTAATTTCGTGAACCCTTAAAACCGGGGTTGGACCGCGCGAACCGGTGAGAACCGTGCGGTCCAACCCCTTAGCAATTTTTTAAAAAAAAAAAAAAAAAAAAAAAAAACAACTTAACACAATTTTATTCTACTTAATTAAATTATCCATCTCTTACAAGGAATAAAAAAAATTATAATTAAAATCCTTCAAAGTTATTCAACTTTACTTCAAAAATTAATCATAAATTTTAATGTTTTGCTAGTTTTTATAAATTTAATATCTATATTTAAGCTTTAATTAATTATTAAATTAATTATGACGTCATTACGGTTTGACCCCGGTTCGACCTCGGTTCGACCTCAAAAACCTTGAACTTCTCCCTTTTACGGTTCAATGAACGTTTCGGGTCTGAAAACTTTGCTGCAGCAACGGGAAAGGGAGATCGGTGCTCCAGCGATGCTGATTGCAAAAAAGTTCAATGTGGTTCTGGACTCATCTCTTATTGCTTACGTGGAGCCTGCGATTGCATACACATTATAGCACATGCATTGACACGAGAACAAGCGACTACTGTTGAAGCCAATTCCTCCAACAATTAGCAGCAAAAACGCACGAGTTGTCATCTCATTTTAGATTAATGCATTTTTCCTTGAGTTCCTATCCAATCAAATGAAGTGAAATAAGATCCTTAATCTATTATGAGTGGAAAGGCTTCAGTTAAGGGTTCCCATAACCATTTTGCATTGCTAGTTGCTAGCCTACAAGTAATATGTCATCAACTTTTGAATCCTTCAAAGCCAGAATTAAAAAGGGAATTTGGACCTAATGGCGTAAAAATTGAAAATTTGTTGTGATACCAAATAGAGAAATTGAAATTAACTCTTATATTAATTGTAAAATCACTAACTTTTTTTTTGTGATTCTTAGCAAGAATAAAATAAACAAATTTGAATTAGAATCAACACAATTAATGAGGAGGGTTTCAAAAATATAACTTCATTTATTCAATATCAAAACTTTGATACCTTTTGTGAAGATGAAAAAGATTTGAAGTTAGGATGTTAGAGCATTCACATTTGTCTCACCAATTTAATATTTTAGCAAAAATTTATCTAAACTCAACCAAAACAAGTGTGCATCAGCCTCACTAAATTAACTAAAGTTTGTAAAGAAAATAGTCCCATCGCTATATGCAGTGAGTTTCTATCTTCTCTACATTAAATTTCAATGTTGATAAAGTATTGAGGCTGATATATGTGTATGCTTCTCAAAAAAAAAAAAAAAAAAAGATATATGTGTATGAAAATAATATATAGCTAAACTAGCAAAAGTATAGTTTTTTGGATTAATTTAGCTAAATATTTGAGGAGACTGATGTGAATGCTTATACTACTAGTTTAGGATTCTCAAAACAGTATAGAAATCTGTCCCAATAACAGACCGTAACAAGTAAAATTTAAAATATATATATATATATATATAAATATGTATATATATAGAGAGAGAGAGAGAGAGTGTGTGTGACAATTTTAATTGGAAGGTGTTTCAACCTAATATGGTTTTCGTTTCAATGACAATTTGTTGAGGAACACAATAAGACATATTGTCAAAGTATATAACATGAAAATTTGTCCGAAGATAATCTTAAATTTGAAAATTTCAAGAAATTTCAAAAATATGTAAATTTTCAAATTAGATTAACTCCATATTTGCAAAGATTTTTTTTTTTTTTTGGAGAAACCATATTTTCAAAGAATTTAAAATTATAATGTGGTGCCTGCACCATTTAAAAACTTGAATTAAAATTAAGAACTTCCTTCTTTATTCTTTTTTTTTTTTTTGCAGAGAGTTTCAACTTATGACATCCGCTCCTGATGATAGCTCTTTATCATTAAACCAAGACACCAATCGGTTTTTGGTGTAGGTAGGGATTGAACCCTAGATCTCTTATTCAACCATCAGAGACTTTACTAGTTGAGTTAACTATATAATCCACAAGAACCTCCTTAATAACTAGTTAATGTAAGTTTAAGTTAATTTAAGGGTATGTTCAGTATACCGTAATAAGCACTGTAATGTAATATGGTTTTCGTTTCAATGACAATTTGTTGAGGAACACAATAAGACATATTGTCAAAGTATATAACATGAAAATTTGTCCGAAGATAATCTTAAATTTGAAAATTTCAAGAAATTTCAAAAATATGTAAATTTTCAAATTAGATTAACTCCATATTTGCAAAGATTTTTTTTTTTTTTTGGAGAAACCATATTTTCAAAGAATTTAAAATTATAATGTGGTGCCTGCACCATTTAAAAACTTGAATTAAAATTAAGAACTTCCTTCTTTATTCTTTTTTTTTTTTTGCAGAGAGTTTCAACTTATGACGTCCGCTCCTGATGATAGCTCTTTATCATTAAACCAAGACACCAATCAGTTTTTGGTGTAGGTAGGGATTGAACCCTAGATCTCTTATTCAACCATCAGAGACTTTACCAGTTGAGTTAACTATATAATCCACAAGAACCTCCTTAATAACTAGTTAATGTAAGTTTAAGTTAATTTAAGGGTATGTTTAGTATACCGTAATAAGCACTGTAATGTAATAGTTATTTAATTTGGTTTAGATATTTACTAGTTTGGTTATATTTTTATTACAATGATTAGTCATTCCTTATGAATAATTTTTTTTTTTTTTTAGAGTTTCAAACTTATGGCGCCCGCTCCTGATAATAACTCTTTATCATCAAATTAAGACACCAATCGGTTTTGTAATAGCTATTCATTAGTAGGCGTATTAATTTCTAAAATAAATATATTTCTAAATAAACAAACTTTCCATATATACATAATAATTATGAAAATTAAAAGTAATAAATAATAAATAATCTTTCTTTCAAATTTAAAAAATATTATTTTTTAGGAAATATAATTATACAAGATATTTCCTAAAATATATCTTAAGTTTTATTCTAATGTTACAATTTAGATAATTTGATTTAAACATTCTATTATCTTGAAGGTTCTATTCTTGTGTTGTCACCAAACAAATGAATAGTAATAAGTATTACATTACAACATCTTGTATTCCTTGTAATAATTATTCTTATTCCTATGTAATCACCAATATAGTCTACCAAATGTACCCTAAATGTTAATTCCTTGAGCAACACACAGTTGTGTTCCGCGTGGTATATAAGTAATTGGTAACTGTGTTTTATATTAAAATTTCCTATGAAACAATACCTTTATGGTGTGTTTGGATGACATGATTTGGGCAATTGGATTTGGATTTGGATTTGGATTTGGGTGATTAAAATCCAAATAACTTGTTTGGGAAGTTTAAAAAAGGTCAAGGATTTAGATTTGACAAATCCATCAAGAATTTTAAACCTTCAAAATGCTTGGATTTGAAATAACTACTAAAATCAATGGATTTGAAATCCCTTAATTTCAAATCTATTAATTTAAAATTTAAATTCAAATCCAAGTTCCCAAACGCAACCTTAACATTTAAATATTAAGAGATGGGTGTATATGAGAGTGTAAACTAGTAATGTCACATACACATCCATTGGGGCCAATTAAGTGAGCACACTTGGAATTTACTTAAACCAAGTTATCATCATGCATGCATGACATGTGGAACCCACTTGCACCAAACTATCACGCATGCATGAAATGTGGAATCCAATTACACCAAACTATCATGCATGCATGACATCTGGAATTCAGTTACACCGAGCCATCATGCATGCGTGACATCTAGAATCCACTTACACCAAGCTACCATGCATGTGAGACATCTGTAATTCCTCTAAGTAACCTTGTTTGAATGTATTAAAATAAAGAAATGAAAGGTAAGTAACTTTGTTTGTAAGTAACATAAAGGAAAATGAATGGAATAATTTTAAGACAATATTATTATATTAGACCCCTATTTTAAAATAAAATCCTAAATATCTAAGGCTATTTTTGGATTTTTAGTGAAAATCTCATTAAACTTAATTTCATTCCCTTTGATTCCTCCCAACTTTGGGGTAAAAAAAAATTAGGTTTTGAGGAAATAGAGAGGAATGAATGTTCCCTCATACCCATTCTATTTCCTCTCACTTAAACTACAAAACAAGATAATAGTATTTCCATTCCCTTTATTAAAACTCTCAAACGAGAGAATGGAATGAATATTCCAAAATAACTCATTCCCTCTACCCAAACGAAGTGTTAACAACTTGAATTCTTAGAAGTCAAGTTGCCTTGGAATTTTTTTTATATAATTTTTATTTATAAGTGGTCAGAATGAACTCAAGGCTTCAAAGATCAAGTTGTTAGTAAAAAATAATAATAATAATAATAATTGAACTATATTTTTAGAAACTTGAGTTCCAATTGGGTAAAAAATTTTGAGAACACCACATCAATCACTACCAGCTCAGCCAATGTGGCCTATAACTTGATTTTATAGAAATTTAGAAGCACTAAGAGCTCAATTTTACAAAAATCGAGTTTTTTTTTTATGAATAAAAAATGGGTAGGGGGGGCAACCAACGTGGTAATCCTACCTGGCGTTACCATAGTAACACCTTACCCGCTAGGTCTGGGACCCTGCTGGGGTGTAGGGGACCACGGTGAGTCATAGTTTCCCAGCCCCATAAGGGACACTAGTGAACCTTGAGCTGTTGAGGGAGGTAACCCAAGTGAGTCCATATTCGGACTCGAACCTTAGACTTAACACTCAACGCATCTTGTACGTCACCCAAGACCATTAGACCACACCCCTTGGTGGTTTTACAAAAATCTAGTTGTAAAAGAGGGCTACCACCCTAAATATTTTGAAAATGGGATTGTTTGGCTATAAAAATCACCAACAAAGATCAAACAACCAAAAACACTGTAGTCCCCATCAAGCCATTATGACTAGGATGTGAGTGTGTAGGACTCTCACAATTTTTGGTTGATTTTATACTTTTGGGGTGTACATTATATTCATTTATAAATGAAAACTTTTTATTCATATAACTATTTAGGATTATAGGAAATTATACTAATTTTATGTGGTATCAGTTTGGTTATAGCACCCACTAAAAAATTAATATGACTACATATATTGAAAATCTAATTGTTAGATTACATGTTCTTTATGTTTTTAGCACACATGTTAAATTTCATACCAATAAGATGTTATTTATTATGCATAAATTTAGACTACAAAAAATTAAAATTTAAATATTTGATTGATGACATATCTATTAATCTTTAATCTTTTGAAAATTTTGCAAGTATGGAGAATATAAGAAAAAGATGTAATCCAATTGTACATTTGTCAAAATTCGCATCTAATAAAAAAATATTGAGTGAAGTTGTAGCCAAAATTTTATTGTTTTATGTGTGTACAAAACATCAAAAAATATTTTGTTGCTATTTCAAAGTTGCAAACAGACACAGGAAAATATATCAATTTTTTAGAAAACTTTTTTTCTAATAACAAACCGAGAGTAAAGTTGTTCCATATCAAGAACCTTGTGGCTCAATGACACTAATTGATCTCTCCCATCAAGTGAATTTGGATTTGAATTCTTCCTCCTCCAGATGTTGTAGGGAATAAAAAAAGGGGTCTACCCTATTAAAAACTGAAAGGTATATGAGTGATTTTCTTGACACATCAAGAAAATAATGGCGCATCACCATATGAAACATCTACAATAATGGCATGCTTCATGAGAAAACGTTGGACATTGTCAGAAAACGCCGTGGCTTGCAAAACTTATTTAGGATCAAAATGTCATTTAAATTCCATACTATATGTAGAAATGATACATATCATGCAGTAGATTTGAAATTAAATGCACCTGCCATTTATGCAGTTCTTCAACCTTAAAATAATAAATGTACTTGCATATAAATATTGGGAGAAGAAGCTCCACCAATTCAGTGTAAGCAAAATCCATATAGATCACAGTTCCAAGTGAAGCAAAACTAAAACGATATGCAGAAGGTTTCACACCAGATGGTCTTTTTGGTCGTCCTCTTGATCATTGTGTCATGTTAGCCGCTCTCTTTCTCTCTGCGCAATGAATTTGAACCATTTGAGTTACAATAATAATAATGGTGTCAAACATACTAATATATACAGCAACACTCTTTAATTTAGTTTACATATATAAAATGATACCTCATTCTTTTTTTCTTTTGATGAGTATAATTTACTGGGAAAGAGTTAGTTTGTAATAAAATTAGATAAGTTGGACGTTTACTAAATAGAAAAAAAAAAAAATGTTGGTTGCAGATGGGCCGATGGGCGGTGAAGGTGTTAGAATTATGGGCCCTCAAAAACAATACTATGCATTTTTATTTGATAATAAAATTTTATTTTCACATTCATAATTTTTGTAAGTATATTTCATTGTTTAAATGTGGCATGTGATGTCACCTCTGTAGAAAAATCATGTTAATGGTTAAGGAACCAAAAACAGAGAGTAATGATTTTTCATAGATTATTAAATTGTTCTAGGTTGTGGATATTAATTGAATATTACCACTGAAACCTACACTTGTTGTGCTGCTATATGATATGATGATTTACTCCATCATTGAGCTAGTGACTTTGAGCAGACAAGTGGGTGTAATGTAACAAGTACATACACTGAATTGGATTTGATCAAGGACACCTTATGGAGTGATCACTATTAATTAAAAGGTTGTTCTATCACAATTTTTCTATTGTCCTCAAACATGAGGGGTTTGTGTATATTTATTTATTATGCACATAACTTTGACAATGTCAACTAGTGATGCCAATTTTAAAAGCTATATACAGACACGTTGGGTTATGTGTGTAATAAGTAAAATATATAAATGCTCAATAATGAATTTACCAGTCTCTAAAGAAGATAGTATATTCAGTTGATTTTCATATTGAAGTTGGACTCAAAACAAAACCGGCCGGTGACATTTTTCAAAAATGTTTTTCATATATATAATATTGTATATATATATTTTAAGAGTTTTTTAAAGATATTTTGGAGTCCAATAGAAATTATGAAATCAAGAAATTAAGGCATAAGCTAGGGACATGACAGTGATATTAATCTAGTCCTAGTGGCTTGTGGGAATATAGTATGGTGGAAGGACATAGATATAAAATTGTAAGTAATGGAACCTCATTTGTAATTCTCTAATCTTCAAGGGTCAATTGCAATGTGTTGATGGACATTATTGCAATTTGTAGAAGTTCAAATATTTTCTTGATATGGTTGAGAAAATTAAGGAATAATTTTGAAAGAGTTTCAAGATAAGTCAATAACGTTCAAAAAAGTTATTGATGAATCCTACAACTGAAGCTAAGGATTCCTAAGGATCCTACGTCCAATCTCTCTCTTGGGTTTTAGAAGTCTTAAATAAAAATAAGATTTTAAAATATCATATCAGTGGTTGGCCATTAGAACTACTGAGTAATACTGGAGTCTTCTGAAAACCCAAAAAGAAATAGAGAGAGAGACGTGAATACCTTAGGAGGCAACACACTTGGATTGCTAAGAGAGATACGCAATTTTGTTCTATTTAAAATCTATGGTTGTGTGGGACAACGATCTTTAAATGAAAATATAAATATTGTTTTATATTACTTCCGCAAAAACTATCAGAAGGAAGGGCAACAGTTGATTACATTGTAGGAGCCTGCCCTAATGGAGTTTCGGACTGCTACAAGGCTTGTCCACAATGCATGCAATGCAGTTGTGTTAAGGTTTTGTGCTTATGCCCATTCGCTTTCGCACACAACACAGGCTAAGGCTATCACTGACTGGACAATTGAATTACTAGCAGCCTAGCACATGTTTTGTTTTGGTGTCACAATCACAAATAGCAAATATACTGAATAAAGAATGTCTTATTATTATTACCCAACAAGAATATTACTGATGAAGCATGTGTTGTTAATCATAGTTAATTAGGATTTTTTGAATTTGAATATGATTTTTGTTTAAATAGATGAAGTATGTTTAATCTCGTCAAATCCAAAAATACAAAAATATGTGTTGGATGAGGATTTATTTAATTACTTATTATGCAGTATTTTGATTTATCGTGTACAAGGAGATATAAACTTAAAAAATCTTTGTACAGGCCTAAAAAACTACTTGATCACAAGCTACTTGATCTTTGTGCTCTGAGTAAATTCTCTGGTTTGTTTGTCTCATTCGTGGTGTCCTTTTATGTTGATTAACACTTTATTTATACTTAATTAATGCCTTGATGGTTATTATGCTTTGGCGTATTTCTAGGCCAATCATTTGTTTGTGCCACCGAAACTTAATTTAATAGTAACGATCGATTTGGCGGTTTTTTGTCTATTTCAAATTCAATAAGTACTTTCTTTTTTACTTTACCAATTTCCATTGCCGCTTGTTTCATTGCATCTTGTTCTTACTCTGAAAGTTTGCAACTAATCTCAATTTCCTTTGTTCTTCAATGGCACGCTCCAAGACTTTCTCTCGCCAACTTTCTTCTTCTTCTAATCATCTATTAGAAAATTTTGTGAGGGTCTCATTGCTAATCATAAACTTGACCAAGACATTCTCTTGCCGGCGAAATTTGCCAAATAGCACAATTTTAGCAAAATTTAGGAGAAACGCATCCTAACAAAGTTATTTAGTTATATAGCACATTTTTGGAACTCAAGTTCGAGTTCCAACTCAAACTCGAGTTTGAAGAAGTATGGACTCCACGTGAGCTGCTAGGAACTCAAGTTCCAAAAATGTGTTATATGACTAAATAACTTTGTCGGGGTGCTTTTTTCTTAAATTTTGCTTAAATTGTGCTATTTGGCCTTCTCTATTTCGGTAGCAATCCTGCTAAACCCTTGAGTGATGCCTCTTATATTTTGTCTCGTTCTTTGACTCTAGGTCTCGTGATGAAACAAGGAGTTTGGAATGACACAATCATGATACCTAAGAAGCAAAACTCCGTCAAGGGAATCCTCTGTCATCTTATCTGTTTCTTCTATGTGAAGATGGTTTTTCTTCATTTATTAATAAGGCTGTAAGAAGTCACACTATAAGTGGACTTTCAATTTGTAGAGGCTGCCTATGATATCACACCTCTTTTTTGCGAATGACAGTCTGCTTTTTTGCAAAGTTAGCAGTCAAGAATGCCAGCATCTAATTGAAATTCTTCATTTGTATAAGGCTGCTTCGGGTCAAAAAATCAATACAGACAAATCATCGATGTTCTTTAGTGCCAATACCCCTGAAGAGAAGAAAATTGAGACTCTGGATTTTCTTGGGCCGATGCAGGATTCTCGCCATAGTAAGTATCTCGGTCTTCCTTCAATCATTGGCAAATCTAAGATTGAAGTGTTTACGGAGATCAAAGAAAGTGTGGGAAGGAAACTGTCTGGATGGAAGGAAAAAATTCTTTCTATTGGTGGTAGAGAGATTTTGATCAAAGCGGTGGCCCAAGCTATCCCTACGTACACTATAAGCTGTTTTCAGCTTCCTAAGGGATTGTGTGATGAGATCGAAAGCATGATGAGGAAGTTTTTGTGGGGTCAGAGGGGTTAAGAGTCTAAGGTTGCTTGGGTGAGTTGGAGGAAATTATGCAAGTCAAAGCTTAAAGGTGGTATGGGTTTCAGAAATCTCCAAGCGTTCAATCTTGCCATGCTTGCAAAGCAAGGTTGGAGGCTCCTGGAGAACCCAAACTCATTAGTAGCTCGTATGTATAAAGCTAAGTATTATCCCCATGGTGATGTTCTTAAAGCTAGTTGGGGGTCTAGCCCATCCTTTACTTGGAGAAGCATAATGCAGGGGCTCGAAGTTGTGAAGAAAGGAACACGTTGGAGAGTTGACAACGGGAAATTGATTCATATTTGGGAAGATAAGTGGTTGCCCATTCCTACAACGTACAAGGTTATTTCTCCTCCTCCTCAAAATTTTGATAATTTCCCCATGGTCTCAACTCTTATTGATTTTGATTCTAGAAGATGGAAAGTGGACCTAGTGAAGTCTCTATTCTTGCCATTTGAAGCAAGGACTATTCTTAATATTCCAATTAGCTATAATCTTCCGAATGATAAAATTATTTGGGTTGGCAATAATAGGGGTGTTTTTACTGTTAAAAGTGCGTATTATGTTGCACTTAGCTTTGTGGAATCACCCGAGGTGGGCGAATGTTCTTATAATGACCCGAGAGAACTATTGTGGAGGAAGTTATGGCACTTACGTATTCCAACAAAGATTAAAATCTTTACTTGGAGGGCATGTGTGGATGCTCTTCCAACAATGGTGAATTTGCAAAAAAGAGGTATTGGGGTTAGTGACTTGTGTCCTTGTTGTGGCTTAGAGTTTGAGACTCTTTTTCACTCAATTATTAAATGTGAAGTAGCTAGAAGAGTTTGGGATAATTGGGAGGGTAGTAGTGTGGAAAACTGGCAGGGGCTTATGGACATCTCCGATGTAGCTTTGGATATTTTGAAGAATGGCACTAATTGTGATTTGGAGGTGTTTTTTGGGGTTGCTTGGTCTGTTTGGTATAATAGGAATCAAGTTGCCTATGAATCAAAATGCCAATTGCCGAGTCAGATTTAGAGGTTTGCTAGGAGTTTTCTACAAGATTATAAAGGTGCTTTGTTTGCTTTGAATACGAATCTAGCAAAGGAAAATAGTAGGTGGACTCCTCCATTGCTTGGAGTTTTCAAAATCAATGTTGATGGGGCAACGTTAGAGGATGGGCGAAACTCTAGTGTTGGGGCTGTTATTCGTGACTCTTGTGGTGTAGTTCTTGCAGCTTGTGGTAAATTCCTACATGGTCAGTTTTCAGTTGAGGAGGTGGAAGCTCTTGCCATGGAAACTGGGATTCTGCTTGCATGAGATATGAAGCTTACTCAGATTATTGTTGAATCTGACGCTATTTCCATTGTTAATAGTATTAATGAGAATTTTATGGAAGGGAGCATTGGCCATCTGTTTCAAGGCATCCTTGCCTTGCTGAGCTCTTTTACCAGTTGGAAGGTCAATCATGTGAATCGGGAATATAACAGAGTTGCTCATGAGTTAGCTTATTTGGCTAGGCGAAGTGAAGACACGCAGGTGTGGAGAGGAGTTCTCCCTAGGGTAGTGTAGGATATTGTTCAAGCTGATTGTTCTAAATAGCACCTGTTGCTCTTCTCTGTGAGCTCTGCTATTTTCCTTTTCTCTGCTTGTCTGTTTGTAATGGCAAGTTTTGTATCAAAAAAAAAAAAAAACTCCACTAAATGTGATTAAAAGGTACTCATCATCGAATTGTTAGAATTTGGACAGACATGATTTGGCTTGGTGAAGAGAGATAGAGCCAAGAGACAGGCAGATTATGAGAAAAAGGCAAGAGACGAAGGGACAAAGATGAAAGCAGGTTGGATTCGAAGGAGCAAGAAATAGCCGAGAAAGGGAAAGGGGAAATTTCATTTTCCCAGTTCCCACATCGACTGTTAAGCCAGTTCATTTGAGTTTTAATTGAAGGACTGAGGACTCCAACATGGGAACAATCAATTAATTGAAGAAGAGCCCTAATTTAAAATAGCTATGGGTCTAGCATGGCACTATAGTTAAAGGAACAATCAATCAATTAGTGTAAAGGAACATAGCTATGGGTCTGGCATGGAACTATAGTTAAAATAGTAATAAAATAGTTTATTTATTTAAATTAAGAATGTTTCCCACCAAAAGATCGTACCATTAATCCCACTCACCAGTAAAAAGTGCAAATATGGCACATCAAGCTCCTAGATGGATTGAGCTATAAGATGGATTCCTCCCATCCACCCTCGTGTAAAAGTAAATTTCGATGGGGCTACTTTCAATTCTCAGGGTGCTGCTAGTCTTGGGATTTTTATCCGAGACTCCACAGGTGGTGTGCTCGGCTGCAGTTGAAGCTACGGCATGCAGAAGGGCTCTTTTCTTTGCTAAAGAGTTGGGTATCTTGGAGTGCTCTGTGGAAGGCGATGCTGAGGTTATTATCAAGACTATCGTTGCTAGGGATTCAATGAATCCAGAGTATGGTCATGTAATATAAGATGTTCTTATGTTAGATGCAAGTTTTCATTCTTGTATTTTCTCTCATGTTAAACACATAGACAATACTGTTGCCCATTTCTTAGCCAGAAAAGCTGTTTCTGGCAATGAGCTACATACGGATTGGTTCCTCGCCTGCTGATATAGCTCCCTTAGTCACACGTGACTCTTTATACTTTTTTCTTGCTGCAATAATACTGATTCTCGGGTCTGGTTTCTCCCAAAAAAAAAAAAAAAAAAAATGCGCTCCTAGATTAAATAATATATAATAATGGTAATAATAAATAGATAACCAGCTAGGAAGATTATAGCGGAGAACTAGCACGAAAGTCTGGTCTATTACAACCAGTGCAGTTCATATCTTAACTATGTTTTCCATTATTCACACAAAGCCTTTAGTGTCTTAGCGGCTACCTTGCTTAAAGATTAGCTTCATGAAAATGGAGACGAAACAACAATAACGTCCAAATTAGTTTTTGGAATGAGTGGAAAAGGGATATAGACATTAATAACATGTCTTGCAAAAGACTATCAAAGAAAAAAAATTATCACCCGAATCAATAGCACGAAATAATTCGGTGGGTTATATAAAATGACACCAATATTTCAATGACAATAAAGAAAAGAGCACAAGTGGGATTCAAAATTTTTAAGCTAATAAATTTCACGTGCTATCAAGACTCAAGAGGCAACTATATAAAGAACAAGAACAAAAAAAAATTTGTGCTGATTTCATTAGTCAATCCAATCCTTAAAAAGTAACATCATGTAGAGAGGAAGATTCACTGCAGCAATGATAGTAAGCATTCGGAATGTCCGCACCAATCTCTGAATCGCGATCTTTGTCTTTGATTTGCTTGTTCTAGTTGTCATTTTTAACATAGAATCAACATCTGCGCCCAAGTCCACATTCATAGAGGCTTCTATATCCTGAGAGATATGTTTCTTAGCTGTCGGCCGCATTACAGCATTACCCCTGCTACAAAAAGTCAGACATTTTAATATGAAAAGGCAAATACAAAGAATGGTTATACAAATAAGTGAATAACTACCTAAGTTTAACTTAAGGGGACTATAGGGTATGTCTGAAAATTGGAATGTCTAGGAACCCACTGCAGAAGCTCTTTAAGAGGTCCTTAAAGCTGAAAACAGATTTTAGGAAATTTGGAGCTTTTAGGAAAAAGGTGTACGGGTGCATTTGGGTAAGCTGTTGCTAAACAGTGTTTTGGGTTTAAAATAAGCGTCTGTAAAAAAATTTGAGGAAATATGTTGTTGCAAAATGGAGTTTTGGGTTTTAAAACGCACTTTTAGGCTCCCAAAACACCTAACCAAACAAACTCTATAATTCACTGTTCATGCGAATCAAAAACTTAAATGCACTATTCACTTTAAATTGACAAACACTCAAAACACCACAGTGCTTTTCAATTAAAGCTCTACTTTCTACCATAAAGCCAAACGGGCACTATAGATCCTTTATAACATACAATCAAATGACATAATTTGAGTGCTACCATGTGCAATATATATTTCTACCAAAAATAATAAGAAATTAGAGCAGAAAGCACCTTTCTACCAAACCCCTTTCACTTAAATTAGCAATTGGGGCATTCAAAGGTTTCTTCACAAGATGCATCGATCCTTCTGCATCCCAAATCATTTCATATTCGCAGTTCTCATCTTCATTTTTCTCCTTTGTTCCACCTCCAAAAATGTTGCAACTTGCTATTAAATTGCTACAATGATTCCAAACACTCAAGCCACTTGTAGGCCAAAGAAGGAGGGCAAGAAGGGTCAGAACAAATAGTGAAAGATACCTGACATTTTCAGCAACTGAGATTTAAGAACAAATGTCAACTGACAAGTTCTATTATGTATTTATTACTCTCAAGTCAACTCAGAGTTACCATATGTAGATGTGTGTTTGCATTGGAAGAAAGCACAGATGAGTTGAGATTGCTTCTTCTGGATGGGATGCATTTGGAAGTGTAAAGTTACTAGCAGATAATAGCATGAAAGATGGGTATAAGTTTCCCATCTGCCAATTTATGGTCCCTACAGTTTGCTGCATAGTATCATCAAATAAATATCATACCATGGGTAAAAATAACAAAAGATTAAACATCAATACTTGCCTCTTTTATGGGCCCAAATTTTGAGTTGTGGCTGACTGTGCACTGATCATGATCGTGACCAGATAAAATGAGTACCTGAAATGGCCTCACAGTATAAGCAAAAGTTTTTTGATAAGTAGAGTATAAGCACAAGTGAAATTAACTACCCTAAATATCTCCTTTTTTTTCAAAAAATTGTTTTTCTGCAACATATCTTCTTTCTTAATCTTTTCTTCTTCTTTTGTCTTATATAATTTGTCCTTTCCAGTCAATCCAATAGCAATGACATTTCAATGATGGAGTCATCTGAATTGTTCCAAAACACAGAAAGTACTTTGAAACTTTCCAGGAATAGGCCTGACACACTTGGGCCAACATGGAGCTGGCAGAAATAAATATGCACAGGGGGCATCAAGGAGAGGTTTGGCAAGTGTATCCATCCCACCTCTGTATCATTATGTCCAATACGCAACAAGGAGGGGGAAGAGAACTTACAGGCTTTATTAATTCCAGCAGGCGGTTTGATGACTCTTCAAAGACATAATTTTGGTACCTGTATTATTGGGCCAACCATCAATTATGAATACCCAACTTTACAACTTCAAATAATTCTTTTTGTGTCCATTTCAGAGAAGCGAGACAAGAATCTTACGCTACTTCTTGACTATCAACAGCACGCGAGACCCGCTGGACATGAAAAATCAGACTCATATTATAAGGTCAAGAACCAACAGGAATATATCAGCATTTAAATCTTGAAGCTATGATATTATAATGATATTTACTATAATGCCACAAAATTTTTACTAACAGCGACTATAAGTGGAGTAAAAATTGGTAGAACTTTTTACCCTATCACTGTAGTTTCCACAAAAATTGTACTAATCATAGTTGTTATTATCGTATGAACCATAAAAGTATTAAATCATAGATACATTGACCATGCTCATGAATCGTACAATACATAGATGCATATCGTACGAATTGTATGCATATCAAACCATTACATATGAAATAGAAGAACAAGAAGAGATAGTAGATGTTTGAAATGATGAAGAAGAAGATGGACCAAAAGATGTCAATGAAGAAATTATTTTGCAAATTGATGAAAATGATGATAACATTAACTTGGACTATGGAGATGAAATTGATTAGGCCAAATGATGAGAAAAAAAAAAATTATTATTTTGGCTTATTTATCATGTATTATCACTTTTGAGTTTGACCAATTTTAATGCAGATATTAAAGATATATTCTAAATTGAATTATTTATCAGCTTTGTTAAATATTATTACATAAGTGATGATTAAATTAGTCATATGTTGAATATGTTCCAAATTTATAATAATTATGCCTTAATTTTAAAGTGTCTGTGTATCTTATCGTACACAATATGATACGATTAAAAAAATAAAAGATCATTCTATGATTCACGTTTTTACAACTATGTTTACTTATTATGGGTATAAAGCTAGGGGCAAAACAGTAAACTCATGTATACCTATATATATCAATAATATGTTTCATGTAAGGGTTAATTGGAAATAACCCTACATATGTTTTATCAACAACATGGAATCAGAGCCATAGCCACCGCCGTTAACCCCACCTGCCACAGCCCATCCCTTTTCCGCTGCCGGTCACCTTCATCGTCGACGCCGATCAACACTACAACCTCAGACGACTGACTCATTGGTCTCACGGCACCATATCGCCATCACTTGACCGAGATTCAGTCCCTGTTCAGGTCGCCTCCCTCCGGCAACACATACTAGCCACCAGCCATCGCTTCTATCCTCGCTCCGCCACTGGATTTGTCAGTCTAGGGCTCCATTATTTTTTCTCTGGTGTATCTTTTTCTCTGCCTATTATGAGTTTATAAGCTTCTTCTTTTTCTGGTTGCTATCGATAGTCATGGTTGTTGGTTGTTGGCTGTTCTCGATGGTTGCTGGGATTGTTGAGTGTTGATGGTTGAGTTTGTTTAATTGTATTGTTGATTCTCTGGTTTAGTTGCTCTCCACGGGTTCATTGGCTTTATTTTATTCACTGTTTGTTGGTTCTTTTACCTAAGTTTCTTTTGTTATGGATTTGAAAGGTGCTGCTCAACAGCATTTTATGTTATCTCCTGATATGCTTTCGATTACCTCCATTCGCCTTGATGGGAGTAATTATGCACAATGGGCTCAAGCAGTTGAAGTGTTTCTTCTTGGTAGAAAGAAATTCGATTATGTGATTCAAGAACCCCCTGTGTCTACGGACTCTAACCATGCTGATTGGAGAGCCGAAGATGCACAAATTAGGAGTTGCTTGTGGAATAGCATGGAGTCTAAGATTAGTTGTAGTTTGGTTTTCTTACCAATTGCTAAACTTGTTTGGGAACAAGCCAAGGAACTTTACTCTGGTGTTAACAATTTGAAGCGGATTTATGATCTTCGTCAAAATTATTTCTCTTTGAGCTTGAGTGATTTGTCTTTGGAAGACTATTATAACAAGTTTAAGAGTGTATGTGAAGAACTCAATATTTATCAGTTCATCTCCTCCAATGTTAAAACTTTGAAGAAACAACGAGATTCTATGCATGTTGCTCGCTTCCTCTTTGGATTGCCTAAAAGTTTGAATCTAGTAAAACCACAAATTTTAGCAAGTCCAGACCTCCCTTCATTGAGTGAAATTTCTGGTAGACTTCAACAGGCCACATTATCTAACTCTAGTACTGTCTCTTCCTCCAATACTGATGCATTACCTTCTAATGATAAATCTTCCTTTACCACTTATATGAGGAGTAAAAGAGGTGGTCGTGGAGATCGAGGTCGTGGAGGCCGAGGCCGTGGAGGTTGTGACCAAGGGGGTCGTGGAAGTGAACAAGGGGGTCGTGGTAGAGGACGTGGTCTTCGTAAGTGCACTTATTGTCATGGTGAGAATCATACAGTAGAATTTTGTTGGGAGTTGTATGGTAAACCTTTGGCTCACCAAGCTAGTTTTCAAGTTGAAGAACCGCCTTCACAGTCACTTCCACCAACATCTAGAGTAGTCTCTATTCCTGAGGAAGAGTACAATCGCCTCCTGTCTCTGCATTCCAACCCTGTTGGGTCTGATTCTACTGCTACTTTGGCCCAACAAGGTACTTCCACGGCTTGTCTTGCCACTCAGGACCCTTGGGTCATTGACTCAAGTGCTAATGATCATATGACAGGTACCTCAAGCTTACTCTCTAACCTTGAGCAATCTAGTAGTCTTCCCAATGTTACATTGGCAGATGACTCAGCCACTACAGTTTCTGGTTTGGGCACTGCCAATCTCAATCCTAATCTTTCTCTCTCTTCTGTCTTATATATTCCTAATTTTACTTATAATCTTTTGTCAATTAGTAAGCTTACTAAGCTTTTGAATTGCGCTGCCATTTTTTTATCCACTCATTGTATCTTTCAGGATCTCAAGACAGAGAAGATTATTGGTGAAGGGCATGAAAATGGTGGACTTTATTACCTGGATTGGCATGGTTCTTCCACTTTAGTGGCTTCTCATTTGTCTATCTCGCCTCTTCAGCATCATTGTCGCCTTGGTCATCCATCTCTCCAGAATTTGAAGTCATTAGTTCCGTCGTGTCGTCAAATAGAATCCTTACAATGTGAAGCATATCAGTTGGGTAAACACCATAGGGTGCCTTTTGCCTCTAGGCATGAGAGTCGTGTTAGTAGTCCTTTTCATTTAGTTCATTCTGATATTTGGGGTCCAATAAACACTCCCTCATTGTTAGGATTTAGATATTTTGTCATTTTTGTTGATGATTATTCTAAAGTCACCTATCTTTATCTTATGAAAGAAAGGTCTGAATTGTACTCAATTTTCAAATCATTTTATATGGAAATAAAGACTCAGTTTAATGCTTCACTTCATATTTTTCAGTCTGATAATGCTCATGAATATTTTCATACATCTTTGTCTCAATTTTTTTATGATCATGGTATAATTCACCAATCTTCATGTCCTCATACTTCGCAACAAAATGGTGTTGCTGAACGCAAAATGCATCATTTGTTAGAGGTCACTCGTGCCTTAAAGTTTCATATGTGCGTTCCCAAATCATATTGGAGTGATGCTGTTCTCACTACCTGTCACCTGATTAATCGTATGCCTTCCACTGTTCTAGGTGGTCAAATCCCTTATATCGTGCTCTCTCCTTGTGCACCTTTGCTTCATCTACCTCCTAATATTTTTGGTTGTGTGCTATGTTCATATCTTAGGTCCAAGAAGTAACAAACTTGATCCTAGATCCATTAAATATGTTTTTCTTGGGTATTCTCATACTTAAAAGGGATATCGATGTTACTCACCTACTTTTCGTCGTCATTTCAGTAGTGCTAATGTCACATTTGATGAATCTCAATCTTTTTTCTCTCCTTCGGTTGCTAGTGACAGTTCTCCTCCTTGTCTTTCTCTCCTACCACATGTTAATTTATCACAAAATAAAATATGAATCTCTTTGTTGTTTTCATTTTCTTTTCTTTTCTTTTCTTTTTTTTTTTTGGGTAGAAAAGGGATATTCATTAAACTAAGCGATAGTGGAAAATGGATTTTTTTTTTTCAAAATAACACAAATTTGCAAACAATTTCATTAGTTAACACATTTTCAAAACTATTTAGCAAACTAACATCTCGAGTGCAAAAGACTCGATTTTGGAGTGCTAAATCAAGCCCACTGAACTTGATTTCTATTAGGATATGTGCCCTTTAAATCCTATTGTATGATGCTATGTATGACATTATATATGACATTATGTTGTGATTAATAAAGTTGTTTTAATTATTATCTAAAATAATGGTAATATGAATATTTGGATATTATCATATAGTCCATGAGATGCATAGTATGCGATTTATGTGATTTAGTCACAAAAGATATAAATCACAAGTTCTTTATAAATTTCGAATTTTAGTTCGTAGTCGGTGATGAAATTGGGCGTTTCATCTGCGAAGACTATAACATATCAACTAAGATGATTTGTTTTGATCATGGAAGTGGAGACTTCTAGTCGATATATTGATATGTTTTAAGTGTTAAGACATATTGAACTGGACCGTTGTAAGATTTATTATACTACTAACGACTGTCAAATGAATTATAAATTTTACGACTTCTATTTACATCAACTCTTAATCCTGAGAGAATAATAAACATGATCATGAAGTGTAGGTTGCTTTGATATATCAGGAGTGAGATCTAAAGTCACGATCAAAATCTCAGTATGCTGGGCAGCCATATTTAGTGTTGAAGGAATATATATTCTCAAGATGGAATTCATAATCTCTTAACAAAGATATAAAATATTCGCTTGAGATAAGTTTAATGGGTTTGGTTATTCAAAATGTTAGGCCTAACTAATTTAGTAAAAAGTTACTAAAGTATATATTTATGAAATTGGATTTCATAAATATATGATGAATAACTTAAAGGATTAAACTGGATACTCAATAATTAAGATGTAGTAATCTTCAAAGTGGCAGTCAACATTCATGATTTTGTGTTACTACGAATATTTTATGAATGAGTTGTATGTATAATAAAATCTTGGGATATAATTTATTAATAAGGCCTAGAGTGCAATTATATTTATATAGTGGTATTAAATATAATTAATGGTAATTTTGGATTTGTCAAGAGTTGACAGAAAAGCCCAAAACCCATTGGAGCTAGTGTCTTATTTGTTCCTTTTTGGTCCCACTCCAAGCCACATACTAAAACCCAATTGGAATGGCTCAAAATGTTAGCCCAATTAGAAAATCAATTATAAGGAGAGAAACATACAGAATTTAGTAAGAGAATGAAATGGTTTGCATGTGAGTTTCGACTAATTGAGAATTCCCTTCGATTGATCGAATGTTCTTTTTCGATCGATCGAATAGGAATCGAGAATCAATCAAGTCAACCCAAGAGTTTGTGATGAATTTATTAAAAATTCGACTAATCGAGTATTCCTTTTGATTTTTGATCGATTGAATAGGAATCGAGAATCAATCGAGTCATCCAGAAAGTTTATTAAAATTTTCTTCATAATTTTGATCGATTGAGGGATACATTCGATCAATCGAAAGTTGTGAATTTTGAATTTTCACATTAAAAGAGCAAGGCTATGTGTGATGAGATTACACATGATTTCTTATTAAAAACCTTTCTTTTAAAATATCTAGTGGGAGAGAGATACAAGGGTTGCATTTCACGGCTTCCATTGTTGGTTCATAGTAGCATGAAATATATACTTTGTCTTTGCTTTGAGCTTAGCATTCCATGCAGAGAGTATTTATTTCATGGTCCTACAAGATTGAACTTCTTGGTTTATAGTGGTTTGATCAAACACCTTGTCTTAGCCTTGAGCTTTGCATTCCATGCAGAGGGTGTTTTGAATCATGGTACTACAAGATAAACCTGTTAATGGTAGACGAAATGTGGCTACACATGACTCTAGACAATGGTATACACTAGACTAAATATTATAGTATCTTCTATGTTGAGTTCTTACTATTATTATTTAGAGCCTAAATGTATAACGGCATATTATTAGTGTTTGATAAGAGTTATCATGATAGCACTAATAATGAGAATAGTTCTCAATCAATCAGAGTATTTAATGTTCACTCTATGTTGAGGGATATTGAATATGGATTGGGTTGCCATTGCATATTTTATATTATGATTTTATTAAGGTTCCATACTAATTGTTTATATGCTAAATTGATAATGTCCAGTTTACTTATTATATTCATGTTTATTGTTTTCAGATTTAATCATAGCATCATTTAGCCCACTTGTTGCTATTCTTTATCAAAACAAACTGACTGGATCCAACTATGTTGACGGGAAAAGAAATTTGGACATTCTTTGAAGAGCACAAGTATGTGCTTAGTCAACCATGTCCTAACTTTCTATCATTAGATGCTTATCCTGAGGAAAAACAGCGATATGATCGTTGGCAGAAATCTAATGAGATGGCCAAGTGCTATATTCTAGCATCTATTTCAAATGTTCTACAACATCAAATGAAGGATGTAGAACTAGCTTCGGATATAATGCTAAGTTTGAAGCAGATGTTTGGTGAGCAAGGTCGTTCTACACGGTAAGAAACTATGTGGCAAATTTATAATACCAAAATAGCTGAAGGCACTTCAGTGAGGGAGCATTGTCTTAGGATGATCTCTCATCTGAATACACTAGAGGTTTTAGGTGCCGATATTGATGGAGAATCTCAAGTGGATATGATACTCCAGTCACTACCAGAATCATTCAAGGAATTTAAACTTAATTATGACATGAACAAAAAGATTTATACATTGTCTAAATTAATGAATGAATTGGTGGTGGCGGAAGGCATACTTGGTACAACTAGTGTTGATGCTAATATGGCTGAAGCTTCTACTTCTCAACCTAAGTCGAAAGGCAAGGGTAAAAAGAAGAAGAATAAGAAGGACTTCACCAAGCAAGATGATAAACAAATTGCCTTAGGAGTTGCCAACAAGTGAAAGAAGAAGGACTACGCCAAAGGAAAGTGTTTCCATTGTAGCGAGAAAGGTCATTGGAAGAGGAATTGTCCAAAATTTAGAGTTGCCAATAATAAGGGTATGAAAAGTTTATTCCTTCTTGAAATATGTTTAGTACAAAATCCCACAGATTCCTAGTGTGTGGAATCAGGTTGTACTAATCATATCTGCAATTCTTTGCAGGGGTTCTAGGAGACTAGAAAGCTGAATGAAGGGGAATTGTTTCTTACTTTGGCTGATGGAAGCAGAATTCCAGTTGTAGCTGTTAGAGTGTTTAATTTATGCTTTGATTCTAGGGTTTTAATATCAGAAGACTGTCTATATGTACCTAATATTCGTAGGAATTTAATTTCTGCAACTTATTTAGGTAAACATGGATATTGTGTTATCTTGAAAGACAATGTTGTAATAAAGAAGGATAAAGTGTTTATCTGTTCTGGAAATATTGTTGATGGTCTTTATATTATTACTCCTAATAAGTATGAATTATATAATTCTAAATTAGATAATAATTCATGTTAGGTTCTAAGATTTTAGGGACTAATGTATTAGAATTTCAATTTGTATTATGTTGGCAAATCATGATCAAAACTTAGAGTCTAGAATTAGGTTGCTCAAAGTGTATCTATTTGTAAAGTTGGAATCGAGTGTACTGTAGGATTTATTATGTAAATATGTAAGGCTCGATCGATTGAAAATTAGACTCGATCGATCGAAGCTAGTGTAGATTGTTTTTCTGTAGAATTTTCCAACTCAGCCTAAGCCCGTATGACGTGTAGGGTTTTTTGTTTTACCTTAAGTATAAAAAGAAAAACCATAGCCATGTTTTATAGTTGTTGTTTATGCTGTGTGTATGAATCTCTTGTGAGATCTAGAGGTATTTGCTTTTATACATACTTAGGGTTTCCAATCTCAAGATTGATGTCGAGAGCTTGATGATCGCTTCAGTTGCTGCATAAAGAGCTTAAAGAAAACACAAGTGGGAGTACTTATGGTTGCTATAAATTCAAGAAAGAAGTAGTCCGTGGACTCGGAGCTGTCACGTGGTCGTGGTAGTAAGTTTTATACTCGAGGTAGCAATAGGATGTTAGTGGTCTAAGTCGCTATTGTAAAACTTCAATTCTTTCATAATGAATCTATTTTACCTTGAGGATAGCTAGGTTAAATCATCCCCATGTTTTTTACCAGTTTGGTTTTCCTGGGTTATCATATCGTTATGTTACCCTAAACCCTAAACCCTAAACCCTAAAAACAATGCTGAACCTAGAAATTTTAGGAGGAATGAACCCATTAAGGTAAACAATACTGAAAAACCTAAAGAGAAAGTAGGTCAAACCTCTAATAATTCTATGAGTCAACAATGTTTTGGTTGTCAAGGGTATGGTCATGTGAAATCAGAATGTCCTACATTCTTAAGATCAAAGGGTAAAGCTATGGCTGTAACCCTTAGTGATGATGAAGTTTCTGATAATGAGTCTGATAGTGATGAGGATGGAAACTTTATTACTTTTACAGCTACTGCTGTAGTTGATGAAAGTATTGTTGTTGATGAGAACCCTTCTGATGGGGAACTCTCTAAGAATGCTGATTTGCAAGAAGTCTATAATAAGCTTTGTAAGGTTGCTGCAAAAGATGCTATGAATGTTGATTTAGGCTTACAAAAAATTGCTTCTCTTGAACTTGATAAGAAAATTTTGTCCTTGAAATTGTTTGATGCTAATGAATTGCTTGATAAGGTGAAGACTGAGAACATGTTATTGCTTGATAAAGTTAAAAATTTGGAACTTGAATTATCTGTTGCTAGAAAACAAACAAATAGGTCTGCTAGTTCCAAACTCGAACACATGTTGAGTATTCAGAAGTCTCCCTTAGACAAAATTGGTCTAGGTTTTGAAGATAGCATCTCTATGACTAAGAATCATTCCACTAACTTTGTTTCTTCTTCTGAGCCTCAAGTGAGTGAGATTGTCAAATCAGCTGAAGTTACTCTTCCTAGGAAGATTAGGGTTGATCTTCAAGAGTCTAAACCTAAGACTCCTAACCCTCCTAAGGACAAGTTGCATGATAGACTTGCATGGGTTTGTCATTTTTGTGGAAAGTCTGAGCACATTCGTCCAAACTATTTCAAGTTGCAAGCTGCTAAGTGAGCAAATAAGCCAAAAGTACCTGTGCCTCAAGCACAAGATCCCATGGTACTTATTGGTGAGTTGGTAAAGGCTTTAAACCTTTATTCCAATCTTGGAGTTGCTGAGCATTCCAATATGAATAATAACTCTAATGCAAGAGTTGCATCTAAAAAGTTTTAGATGCAAAAGGCTCGATCTAATTGAGTCTTTCTGACAAGGTACTTGTGCTTCATCTCTCTATTTTGACCATTCCTCTTTATTTTTTTTCTTTCTTTGTTTTTTTCTAGGATTTGCATTGCATAACATTCATGCATTTCATACTAGGATATTTTTGTTATTCTTTTCAAAAATAAAAATAAAGGAGGAAAAGGGAAGAAAAATGTGTTTTGCATTAATTTTTCTTGGATTTGAAATCAAGGTTGACCATATTATCTTTACATAACATGTTTATGTACCTTGTTTAGCTTGGATGAGCTTATTTTACTGCACTTTACTAGTTTGAACTTTGTAGTGCATGTTGTGTGGGAGTTGTTTATAGTTTTTGATCACATGATCTTGATCTTGAAGTCACATACCTTTGATTGTTGGACTTGAACTTAATGAGAAAAGTATAAATAACCATTTTACCACTGTTTACTAACCAATCATGAACACCTTAGTACACATCATAAGATTTTTGTGCTCGAGAAAGTGTAACACATGCACAAAAAGAACATAAGGTGTAGCCTTAGATTAAATGCTAAAATTGGTGTGTACATTATTGGGCTATAATTAATTCACAATCAAATAAAATTAGTGTGTATATTATCTTGGCTATTTTAATAAGTTTCAAATCAAATAAAATTGGTGTGTACATTATAAGGCAAATCAAGAAACTTACATGATTGCAGGTTTTTATTCTAGGAGATGTGAGAGTTATATAATGTAACTCTTTAGGTGATAGTCTTTTTCAAACTTATGTGATGAATTTTGTAGAAATTATGATTGATTACTATTTACTTATCACCTCACATGTAACTCATGTTTTTGCTAGTTGCACACACTACACAAGTTACTATTTGCTAAACTTAGTACATTATATTGTGTGTGATCTTGTTGTGGCCATCCATGATTAAAAGTTCCTTGATTTTAATGCAAAATGTGTTTAAAGTTTGAGATTTGAGGACAAATTGATTGAAAATCTTGTTTTTGGAAGATCTGGATTAAATTCAGGGGTTTTTGGAAAACTTTTCATCTCACACTCATGCATTTTATTCATAAAACATTGTGCTTTGAGGAGTTTTTGAATTAAAATGCTGTGTTTTTCAAAAATTTTATTTTTCCAAATTTTCGATCGATCGAACCTGTTACTCGACCGATCGAAATTGTGATTAAAAATTTGGTTTGAATCTGCCTAACTCGATCGCTACTCGATTGATACTGGATCGATCGAATGTGATTTTCGATCGATCGAACCTATTTTTCGACCGATTGAAAATCGTTCAGAGAGTTTTTTAAAAATTAGGCTTTTCACGTGTTCTTCACTATTTCAAAAAAAATTTCAAAAGCTTTTTGGCTCTTTCTCTTCGACCGATCCAACTCAAGCAAATTTTTGTCATTTTTCCCTTAATTTCTTCTAAAGGTTTTTGTCATCTAGCACCGGTAAGACCACTTTGCCCTTTCTTTTTTGGTTTAATCTCATTTTTCATGCATTTAAGGGAAAATTTTGAACCTATAGAAAGTTGAGGGTTTTGGTGTTTTTGATAATTTCTTTCAAAATTGATCAATGGGTTTTTGTTGTTGGATGATATTAACATGTTCCTCATGGTTTAATTTGATCAATTTGCTGAATTGGAAAAAATTGAAATTTCTAGGGCTTGAAACTACCCGAATTGGGGATTTTGTTCAATTAAGCATAATTTGATGAAATTGGCTTGTGTTATTGATTCATTTTGTCATTATATATTGTTATCTAACTTGTGTAATGATAAATTGATCAATTTGTTGGGATTTTTGAACGTGGGTTTTCAAAATTTGGGGTTTTCGATATAAACTCTATGTTCAAGCCAATTCTGTGTTTTTAAAAGTAAAATTGAACCATTCTCACTGCATTAGAGCATGCATCATGTGTTAATATAGTTCATACATCATATAGATTGTTATTTTCTATATTATTTTTGCTCTAACTATGTCTGATGCAGTCTACCCTTGGGTTTTTCTTTTGTTTTGTCTTTTGTCTCTTTTCTGTCTATCCTTTCTGCTCTTTAGCATCATGGTTAGGAAGACTAGAGCCCATAGGACATCCACTTCTTCTTCTACTCCTTTTGATAGTGAGAAGTTTCTAAGTAAGAAAAATCAAGAGACGTATGAGAAGCTGAACCTTCTTAGATCTGTGTAGGTTGAGAGAAAGGTAGTTTTAGATGAGCTTGACCCGGAGATTAGGAGAAATTTTAAGCGTAGGGGCTGGTTACCTTTGATGGACATTGACCATCCTCCTCCAACTACCTTAATCAGAGAGTTCTATTCGAACCTCTCTATCTACTCCAATGATTCCAACACTTAATTTGTGAAGAGTTGGATAAGGGGTAAAGAGTATATCATTACTCCTATGGTAGTGGCCTCTGCTCTTGGGGTGCCTAAGGTCCAGCATCCCATTTATCCTTATGATGAGTCTTCTCCACTTGATGATATTATGTCATATCTTACTGGTTTTTCTATCCAGTGGGGTTCTGATCCTCGGATCTCCTTTCACGAGTTGACATAGATTCATTATCTCGTTTTTCAGATTTCTTGCCATTCTATCTGGCCCATCTCTCATTTCATACTATTCCTATCGAGAGATGTGCATTTTTGTATGCTCTTATCACAGATGCTCCTATGAGTTTTCCTCATCTTTTCATTCATTCCTTGGTTGAGGTTCATAAGAGTAGTTCTTCTGCTCATGCTCTTTTCTTTCCAGTTTTTATTCATCGGATTTTGTTACATTTAGGTTTAGATGAGTTTCCTGCTTCTGAGCCCATACATGTTATAGCTCCTATAGGTACCACCTTCCTTAGGCAGAGAGCTGCTCAGATGCGAGCTAGCTTTAAACGCCCTAAAGTTGAGTCTTCTTTGGGTGTTACACCTCCTCTTCCTCCTTCTTCAGGTGATCCATCTGCTGATGAGTTTATTGATCCAATTGCTGCTGCTGCTCCTCCACCTTCTACTTTAGATGATTCTAGCATTCGGTCGTATGTTGAACACTGTCATGACCGTTCAGACAGCTCATGGTCAGCTTTTGGTGGACGTTCTCACGGAGCTTCAAGCTTTACGTGCAAATTTAACGAGCTTTAGACGGTCACCTCTGCCACCTCCTTTTGATGATGAGTCTTGATTGCCCTTTGGCAATTCATCACAAAAAGGTGGAGTACATATGGATGGAGATAGGGGGAGATTTTTTGTTGTTTTGGAGTTTTGGAGCTTTAGATTGTATCTAAGTGCTTCACTTTGTACTTATTTTTCTGGGCTCATGATGTCTTTATTTTGATGTCTTTATTTTTGATGAGTTGTATATGATAGGGGGAGACATCTTGTTTTTTATTTCTGTTTCTTGTTTCACATTGTGCTACATTGATTATTGATTTATATTTATGAGGTTATTCATGATATATGTCTTTTAGTTTATGTTATGTAAAATCAAGATTTTATTTTGTTTTACTTGTATTTTCCACACATGCGTTTATGTGTTTGTTAAGTGTTACAGGAATATACAGGTTGGTTCAGTCGTGCTGCTGTCTATACTTGCAACTGATAGATAGTAGTTAGGTTGAATTGTTTTGTTGGGCAATTATATTGTAATAGGCTATTTTTGTAACTTTGAGCATTTTGTTTTATTATGTGTTTTGTCATGGATTGCCAAAGGGGGAGTTTGTTAGGTTCTAAGACTTTAAGGACTAATGTATTAGAACTTCAATTTGTATTATGTTGGCAAACCATGATCAAAACTTAGAGTTTAGAATTAGGCTGCTCAAAGTGTATCTATTTGTAAAGTTGGAATCGAATGTACTGCAAGATTTATTATGTAAATCTGTAAGGTTCGATTGATCGAAAATTAGACTTGATCGATCGAAGCTCATGCAGATTGTTTTTCTGCAGAATTTTCCAACTCAGCCCAGGCCCATATGACGTGTAGGGTTTTATGTTTTGCCTTAAGTATAAAAGGAAAAACCCTAGCCACGTTTTATAGTTGTTGTTTATACTGTGTGTATGAATCTCTTGTGAGATCTAGAGGTGTTTGCCTTCATACATACTTAGGGTTTCCAATCTCAAGATTGATATCGAGAGCTTGGTGATCGCTTCAGTTGCTGCATAAAGAGGTTAAAGAAAACACAAGTGAGAGTACTTGTGGTTTCTGTGAATCTAAGAAAGAAGTAGTCCGTGGACTCGGAGCTGTCACGTGGTCGTGGTAGTAAGTTTTCTACTCGATGTAGCAATAGGATGTTAGTGATCTAAGTCGCTATTATAAAACTTCAATTCTTTCATAGTGGATCTGTTTTACCTTGAGGATAGCTAGGTTAAATCCTCCTCAGGTTTTTTACCAGTTTGGTTTTCCTAGGTTATCATATCGTTGTGTTATTTATTTTTCGCACCATTTCAATGATATGATTTATTTGTGTTAATCTAGATCTGAATAATTTATCTAAGTTAATCACTTGGCTAAATAACTAGATTAATCTGGTTGTCTTTAAGGGGTCTAAAAATGTACAATTCACATGTGAAATCATTAAAGAGAAAGTTTCCTTCTACTAGTGATGCATATCTTTGGCATTTACGTTTGGGTCATATTAATTTAAAAAGGATTCAAAGACTGCTCAAAGATGGACTCTTTGAGCCATTGGACTTTGATGGATTTCTAGTTTGTGAATTTTGTTTGGAGGGAAAAATGACCAAAAGACCTTTTAATGTAAAAGGTAGAAGAGCCCAATATTTGCTAGAACTAGTACATTCAGATGTATATGGTCTTATGTCAACCTAAGCAAGAGGTGGCTATGAGTATTTCATTACTTTCACTGATGATTACTCTAGATTTGGTTATGTGTACCTAATGCAATGAAAGTTTGAAGCCTTTGAAAAGTTCAAAGAGGTTAAGGCTGAAGTTGAGAATCAATTAGGTAAACGCATAAAGGCCATTTTATCTGATCATGGTGGAGAATACCTTCTTTGAGATTTCAATGATTACTTAACTGAAAATGGGATTATATCCCAATTGACTGCACTTGGAACTCCACAACAAAATGGTGTATCAGAAACAAGGAATAGGACTCTTTTAGATATGATTAGATCAATGTTAAGTTATTCGACTCTACCAATTTTTTTTTTAGGGATATGCCTTAAATACTACAATGTATCTTCTGAATTTTGTTTGTTCCTAAAACACCTGTAGAGTTGTAGATTGGGCGCAAACCTAGTATGAGACATCTCCATATTTGGGGTTGCCGAACACATGTATTGAAAGGAAAGTCTAACAAGTTACAATCTAAAACAGAAGTGGTTTTCTTTGTAGGGTATCCAAAAGGAACTGTTGGAGGTTTATTCTATAGTCATAAAAATAATAAAGTGTTTCTTAGTACAAATGCCAATTTTTTTGGAAAATGACTATATGAATGATTATACTCCTAAAAGTAGAGTTGTTTTAGCTGAAATGAATGAACCTATAATTGAACAATCAATTAATGAAACTAGGAATGATGTGGTTGTATCGGATACACCACAAGATATTACTCATGAAATGACTAGTACATAGGAGCCTCATCGTAGTGGGAGGATTGTTAGGCCACCTGTAAGATTTATAGGTCTAGAAGAAACTTATGAAGCTATCTCAGAAGAGGCTAAAACTGATCCTTACACTTATGAAAAGGCAATGAATGATATAGATGCACATCATTAGGTCAAAGCTATGAAATCTGAATTGGATTTTATGTATTCTAATCAAGTTTGGGATCTTGTAAAGGCGCCTAATGACATTAAACCTGTTGGTTGCAAATAGGTTTACAAGAGGAAGAGAGGGATAGATGGAAATGTTGAAACCTTTAAAGCAAGGCTAATGGTGAAAAGGTATACACAAAAAGAATGTATTGATTATGAAGAAATCTTTTCACCAGTAGCAATGATTAAATCTATCAAAATTCTCTTATCCATTGCTGCTCATTATGATTATGAGATTTGGCAAATGGATATCAAGACTGTATTTCTAAATGAAAATCTTGAAGAAGAAATCTATATGATGCAACCGGAAGGTTTCATAGCAAAGAACCAAGAGCATATGGTATGCAAGTTGAAAAGATCCATTTATGGACTTAAGCAAGAATCTAGATCATGGAACATCAGATTTGATCAAGTAATCAAGTCATTTGGTTTTGAACAAAATCTTGATGAACCATGTGTGTACAAAAGACATCAAGATAAAGTAGTAATGTTCCTAGTACTTTATGTTGATGATATTCTACTCATTGGAAATGATGTAGGGGTAATGTTATCAGTAAAGATTTGGTTGTCAAGCCAATTTGATATGAAGGACTTGGGCGAAACTAACTTCATTCTAGGGATCAAGCTTTGGCAAGATCGAAAGAATAGAATGTTAGGTTTGTCACAAGCTGGATATATAGATAAGGTTCTAGAACGGTTTAGCATGTAAAACTTCAAGAAATGACTGCTTCCTTTAAAACATGGAGTTCCTTTGTCTGATGACCAAAGGACTAAGACTCTTGAGGAAGAAAATATGATGAGACAAATTTCTTATGCTTCTGTAGTGGAAAGTCTCATGTATGCCATAATTTGTACTAGATCAGATATCTGTTATTCAGTTAGCATGGTCAGCCGATATCAATCAAATCCAGGACCAAAACATTGGCAAGCTGTAAAGCATATTCTCAAGCATCTACGGAGAACGAGAGATTATATGTTTATTTACCGGTGTGAGGATTTGATTCCCATTGGTTATAAGGATTCAAATTTTCAGTCAGATCTTGATTTCAGAAAGTTCACTTCAAGTTGTGTGTTCACCTTAGGAGGTGGAGCCATAAGTTGGAGGAGTGTTAAGCAATCTTGTAATGCTAACTCCACCATGGAGGTTGGATATGTTGCTGCTTGTGAAGCAGCAAAGGAAGCTGTTTGGCTCATGAAATTCCTTTCTGATCTTGGTGTTGTGAGAATAGAGCAAGTTCCTATCACATCGTTTTGCGACAATAGTGGAGTAATTGCACAATCCAAAGATCCAAGGAATCACAAGAAAGGAAAGCACATAGAAAGAAAGTATCACATCATTCGAGACATTGTTGCTCGAGGAGATGTAGTAGTAGCAAAGATTGATAGTGCAAATAATCTAGCAGATCTTTTTACCAAAGCCTTGGCCCAAAAGACTTTTGAGCCACATTTGGAAGGTATGGGAGTTAGATTAGTGCATAATAGTCTTTAGGGCTGGTGGGAGATTGTTAGGATATGTGCCCTTTAAATCCTGTTGTATGATGCTATGTATGACATTATGTTGTGATTAATAAAATTGTTTTTAATTATTATCTAAAATAATGCTAACATGAATATTTGGACATTATCATATAATCCATGAGATGCATAATATATGATTTATGCGATTTAGTCACAGAAGATATAAATCACAAGTTCTTTGTAAACTCAAAAATTTTAGTTCATAGTCGGTGATGAAATTGGGCATTTCATCTGCGAAGACTATAACATATCAACTAAGATGATTTGTCTTGATCATGGAAGTGGAGACTTCTAGCTGATATGTTTAATTGTTAAGACATATTGAACTGGACCGCTGTGAGATTTATTATTCTACTAATGACTGTCAAATGAATAATAAATCTCACGACTTCTATTTACATCAACTTTTAATCCTGATAGAATAATGAACATAATCATGAAGTGTAGGTTGCTTTGATATATCAGGAGTGAGATCTAAAGTCACGATCAGAACCTCAGTATGTTGGGTAGCCACATTTAGTATTGAAGGAACATATATTCTCAAGATGGAATTCATAATCTCTTAACGGAAATATAAAATATTCTCTTGAGATAAGTTTAATGGGTTTGGTTATTCAGAATGTTAGGCCTAACTACTTTAGTAAAAAATTACTAAAATATATATTTATGAAATTGGATTTCATAAATATATGATGAATAACTTAAAAGATTAAACCGGGTACTCAAGGATTGAGATATAGTAATCTTCAAAGTGGCAGTCAACATTCATGACTTTGTATTACTACGAATATTTTATGAAGGAGTTATATGTATAATAAAGTTTTGGGATATAATTTAGTAATAAGGCCTAGAGTTGGGCTTGTCAAGAGTTGAGAAAAAAGCCTAAAACCCATTGGAGCTAGTGTCTTATTTGTTCCCTTTTGGTCCCACTCCAAGCCACATATTAAAATCCAATTGGAATGGCCCAAAAGGCTGGCCCAATTAGATAATCAGTTATAAGGAGAGAAACATACAAAATTTAATAAGAGAACGAAATGGTGTGTATGTGACTGTGAGCCACTCTCTTATTCTCCCTTGAACACATACATATAAACTGATTGAGAGATCACACTTCTTAGGCATAAGTGGAATTGGAGTGAAGATCACACTTCTCTTCCATGTCCCTAGCTTAACATCCAAAATATCCTCATCCGAAAAATCCTCTTTACCGTCCTCCCCCTCTATGGGATTCTCGGCACAAAAATATGATGCAACACTTCCCTTAATAGTTTTCCTAGCCACGTACTTCAAATCGAATTTTGCCAATAAGATTAACCATCTTAACAATCTTCCACTCAACACGGGCTTCTCAAAGAGGTACTTCAATGGGTCCATTCTTGCTACCACCCATATTTGAAAGGGTAAAACAATGTGCCATAACTTTTGTACGGCCCAAACAAGTGCAAAGCATGACTTTTCTATGGGAGTGTACCTAGTCTCGTAATTATAAAATCTCTTGCTTAAGTAATAAATTGCCCTTTCATTTTTGGGTTGCATTTTACTTAAATTGTTTTAAATCATCATGCATTGCATCAAATTTGCATTATAATAATGTTCCATGCATTTTAGATGTGTGTTTACTTTGTTGCAATGATGTGTGCTGTTAGGCTTGGATTGGGCTGAGCCCATGTTGCTTTATATGTTGCATGTCACATGCTCATGCATTTTCATACATATGTATCTTCAATTCTTTATATTCTTATATTGATGTTGTTGGTGCTTTTTTGCTTGTCTCTCTCTCTCTCTCTCCCTCTCTTTCTTGCGTTAGTCTACTCTATGGCACCTAAACGCAAATCCACTCCATCCTAGAACCCTCTTTGTTCTGGGGCATCTTCTTCTTCTGATCCCACTCCTTCTCACGTACGGTTCCATGATGATAAAGCCCGAAAGGACTTTTTGGAGAACTTTTCTAGACGAGGCATTCATTCGGAACGCCAAGTCATCCTATCGGATTTTTTCCGATACTGACCTTCCCACTGCATCTACAGTAGGGGTTAGAATTCATTGTGTGGCGTCCCAGTCACTTGTCCCTCGTGATAACTCTATCACAGAGCCTCGTGCTCGATTTTTGTTATCCCTCATTGAGGATCTTTCTATTGACTTCCCTTCTCACTTCATTCTATCCCTTATGGATGTCTATAGGGAAACGGCGACCCGTGATAAGCTCATTTTTCCTTCGGCTATCACGAGGATCCTTCGCCATTTTTCTGTCTCCTTTCCCGCGTCATGGGTGCCATTGACGCTGCTACCGTTAAACGGAGTGATGCTCAGCTTCGCCCGAGGCAAACGCAGACCGAGACGGCAGCTCCTTCGGCTTCTTCAGCTCCATCCACCTCTGCTCCTTCTTCTTCTGTAGGTGGAGTGACTCTCGAGGCTATCATAGCACAGCTTGTGCACATGGATGCTCGCCTTGACACTTTCAGTGATGAGTTGTGTCAAGTGAACACCCGTGTTGGTCGTATTGCACAACGACAGGCTGTCATGGGTGGTTTCACTACTTCTTCTCCATCTCCACCAGCTTCAACAAATGAGAGTGATGATGGCTCTGGCAGTGATGACACTGATGAGGAAAATAATGCTAGCTCACCCAGTGATGATGAGATGTCTACTTGACTTACTTACCCTTTGTCATTCACGACAAAAAGGGGAAGTAGTTTTGGATATGAGAGTAATCATATACTTAGGGGGAGAGTTAGCATAGGAGATTTTTGTTAGGGGGAGTATCTATATTTTGAGAGATGTAGTGAGGTTTTTATGTATTTTCTTTTCTTTATCTTTTTACATTTACCTCGTGTATATTGGTCTTGTGACCATTTGACATACATTATACTTATCCTTGGATATATATATATATATATATATGTTGATGTATGTTATTCACCTATCTTTACATGTGTTGTTTCTTTTCTTTCTTTATGCACATGCTTCTTATATCTTGTATGCAATTTTTTATTTCTGTTTCACACTAAGATGCATTGATGAGTTTTGTTTAAAGTGTTTTAGAAATACAGGTTGTGAAAGTCTTCTTGCCATGAACTCTCTTCTTGCAAAGTTTTTCAAGAGTTTGTGTTAGGATAGATTTTGTTGTATTCAACAAGTGAGTATGAGTTGAGTGATTTATGACTACTCTCATATGTTCATTTGTTTATTGTGGTTTTGTCACGAATTGCCAAAGGGGGAGATTGTTAGGACATATGTGAATCATGTTAGGAACATATGTCAATATAGAATTGGCTAATCCTTTGACAAAACACACTTTACTTGTAATTGGGTAGATTTATGATGTGTTTAATACTTCAAGGAACAAGATTTCAAGTTCAAGTGTTAAAGCCATGCAAGTCTGTCCAAGAATCAAGTGAAGAAGTGCTGGATTTTAAAACTCGACAGCTAGTATCTATTGAGGCTTAAAAAGCTGTTTTAGCCCGAGGCTCAACAGCTGCTTGATAGATAGGGTATTTGTCGAGATTTATGAAAATCAATTTTTTAGATCTGATTTCATTCCAATCCGTGAATAGATGTTTCGGCTTTCTTCTTTCACAACCCTAAACATATATAAGGATTGTTTTAAAGGCCGTCGCAATTGATGAAACTAGATGCAAAGGTTTTTCACAAGCATATTATGAACCGGAGACATATGCCCTAGTTCAGCTTTCTATTTAAGAAGCTGCTATGTTTGTACACCGTGTGATGAACTGAAGAACTTTGCAGCCAACATTCTTCTCAAGTTGGTGATTAAGTCGCGTACTGGGATCCGCGCATCTATTGGTTAGTCACGTACTGGGAGCCGTGCATTAAAAGGAGAGATTGTCACTATAGAACAAGTCCAATTGGGTATTGGGGTAAGGATTCAACTGTAGGTTGGTATAAGGTACTAGGATTCCTTTACTTGTAACCGCTTGTTGTGATAATAGTGGATTCTCAGGAATGGTGACCTTAAAATCACTTGGTGGGGTTTTTGCTGTGTAAGTTTTCCCTATTCGTAAACAAATCACCATGTCAATTTATTTTTCGCTGCATATTTACTTAGTTGGTGATTTGTTTGTGCTACCACGCGTATTGTATGTTAATCTAATTAATTAATCAACTTGGCTAATTAATTGGTTAATTCATCACAAGGGATCAATACATTCTTGGCCTATCACTCAATAATCTCCTCCATCTATGAAGAATATTTTTGTATGCCTAAAATCACTCTCTTCTTTCGCACAGATTGTGGTCTCAGTGACAATCACATGTATGATGTTGCCTTAACCTACCTCCGTACCAAGATTGTTGATTCATCAAAATATCTCAATGTTGGCAAAACCGTTAGGCAAGAGAGGCCAACCTTTGATTTGGTACCGGGTGCAGAGGTTATTGATTCCTTTCAAGGCTTTAAAGGGCTCAAATGGAAGTTACATATAGAAAAAGAAATTGATGGCTATGGACTGAGTAGATATTTTACGCTTTCCTTTGATAAGACACTCAAAGAGGTTGTGCTAGAGTCTTATGTGTCCCCTTCATGCTTATATATCTATTTTGTTTCAGACATGCACTTTAGACCAGGGAGGTAGGGACAATGGAGTCATGCACACAATTTGAACCGCATATTTGAGCTTGATCAAAATTCTTGGATACATGGAGGTTAGAGTAAGTAAAATAATAGAAAAAATAGTATTATAATTAATATAAGGTAATGACAATGGACCATGAGGAAGGTCGCTTGACTGAAGAGTTTGTTGAAGATCCAATGGTGATTCTTAGAAGAATATCAGGAGATTGGAAGCCTCAACTTATTGATGAACTCCCAGGCACATTTTGTGGTATGAGAATTATGTTGCATAATATATACCTTGCTTACTGATGAAATTTGATATACATTTTAAGATAATATGCCAAACTTTTGTGCTAATTTAGTTTTAAAGTTGGTTTCTTGGATATGCTATGCTCAAGCTGAAACAAAAGTGCACAGAGAAATAAATTTTTGTTTATTGCTGATTCAGCAGATAACTTATTCAAACAATTTCCTCAATAACCCTCTTAATTGAAATATTGCATTAATGAATACTAGAGATATATAAACGTGTAAGTTTTGTGCACATTTCAATAAAGTTTCTCTCAAGGCATGCTTATTTTCCTACAAGTTGGCTAACCCATGGTAGGTCTCATTCATAATAGGAATCGGATATTACGATTGTTTTTGATCATGTGGAGAAGGTAATCTTGTTTTGTTGCATTAACAGTGTGTGACCTTTTACAGGTGATCATAATTCTTGGCTCTGATCTTTCTGTGTGTGTATCATTTGTCAAATACCACTTAATTTTTCTTTGTAATTATTCTTTGGTTTCCATTTCAGCTGTTCCAGTCACATCTCTTGCTGTGGCGGCTACTGTAAATGCTTTGGTTCTGCCCCAGTTAAATCAACCTAGTCTCAAGTTTTCAATTATTACCTCCCTCTCACATACTTGTCTTCATTGAGATAATCAAGTTTCTACTAAGACCTTTATTTGGCTGTGTCAGTTTCTTGAAGACATTAAATAGAATCTAGTTATGCATATATCTCCTTTCCTTTCCCCTTTTATTTTGTATTTGGTATTTAAAATAAGTAGATTGAGAAGTGGATACACATTAATCCATATTATCAGGGCTGGCCCAAGATAATTTGAGGTCTAAGGCGAAAATTTTAAAGGGACCTTTTACATCTAAATATCACTTAAATAATATTTAGTTTATTTATTTTTATTTCAAATCTATTATTAATTCATACTTATTAATATGACTAATTCACCCAAAGTGAGCTAATGATACTTACTATATAGGTTTTACAAACTAGCATATCACCAATAAAAAAAAAAAGTTATTGAAACATTCATTTATTATATTGTTTAAGTAATACTAATCATATTACTATCACATCAGTTTGTAAGTTTTTTTTTTTCGTAAAATTTGTATTAGCTTTAGCATTTTTCATTCATTTAATGGAGATTAGGTTGCATTTCTATTAATTCATTTTTTTTTTTTTTTTGAGAAAATGCTAAACTTATTATAAATTTTATTACAAAAAGTTTACAAATTGATGTGACAATGAGATGACATTTCAACAAAAGAATAAATGAGTATTGAATTATTTCGTGTGATTGGTGACATGTTAATTTATAGGACTTGTGTAATAAAATTTGTAATATACTAGCATAACTCTAATATTTTAGACTTTGAGAAAAAAAAAATTGAATTAATAATATTTAGGGGCCTTTCCATGTTAGGGGGCCTTAGGCCCCGGCCCTGCATATTACTATAAGTCGGCAGTGAAACAATGTCCAGGTTGAGTTTGTGAAGAGAGTGAAAATTTTGTTAGTGAATAGTTTTATGTTCTAATTCTTTGGAAGGGGAGTGGGGGATTGCATTTCTCTATCTTGTATGATAGCCATATTTGAGGGGTTTTAATATTATTAATCTGGATGACATTAATAATATTATTACACAAGTGCAACTTCAACTCTCTTTCTAACATTACCATCATTTATTATTGATGTAATTTTTACAGAGATTTGTAGCATCAACAAGCAAAAGAACCACAATCTGGTTTTCAGATCTCAAGGGAAAGAGATACTGGTTTCCTTTAACGGTAGACTGGTTTTTTTTAAAAGAACTATTTAATTTTTGTAAGGTTGTTTTCTGTTCTTTTAAACTAGAATCCCCTTTTGATGGATTACTACCAAATGCTGCAGATAGGAATTGGATTACTTGTGCTACAGCAACTCAGTGGTATCAATGGTGTTTTTTTCTATTCAAGTAACATCTTTGAAAGTGCTGGTTAGACCAACATCTCTTTGGGCTTTGAACTGTTAAAAAAAATACCCCTCTGCCATTCACAGCAGAGTGACATCCTAACCTGGCCATTTACTGCAGATGGGAATTTTGCAGTGAAGTCTGGATATCAGTTTTTGTCGGCATTGAAAGAAATCCCAGCACCTCAGCGGATCCCTATAGCAGCTTCTTGGCATCCTCCAGATGCATCACGGTATAAAATAAATTTTGATGGAGCCCTCTTTGTTAAAGAAAACTGTGCAGGTGTCGGGGTAGTAATAAGGAATGAGCAAGGCTTGGTGATGGCATCCCTCTCTCAAAAAATACCTCTTCCATTCACTGTCATAGAGGTGGAAACACTTGCAGCTAGAAGGGCAGGAATTTGCTGCAGCTAGGTGATGGCATCCCTCTCTCAAAAAATACCTCTCACATTCACTGTCATAGAGGTGGAAGCACTTGCAGCTAGAAGGGCAGTGGTATTTGCTGCAGAACTTGGTTTGGATTGGATTGTATTGGAAGGGGACTCTGAGATACTCATCAACACCTTACAACATGGATGTAGATCATTGGCACAGTTTGGTCACTTAGCTGTTGATTTGCAGCACATAGCCTCCCAGTCTTTCACTGATTATCGTTTTTCTCATTTACATAGGCTTTGTAATACTGTGTGCACACTCGCATGGAGAGCTATTCACTCCTCCCATATGGTAGTCTAGATGGAAGATACCACCTGACATTGTTCCTGTTCTCCAGGCTGATTTCAACAGCCTCTCTTAATAATATAATGTACTGTCTTTCTTCTCAAAAAATAAATAAATAATTCATTAAAGCTTTAAATTAAGAATTTGACAGATTCTTATCTTGCATGGAGACTTAAAATGTCTGAAGCATGCATTTTTTACATGATAGTATGCATTTGGGTATTATTTGTAGGACAAATCTGATGTTGGGCATCTATCTAATAAGCATTTTCCACAAAATGGGAAGGAAACACAGGTTGTTTGTTTGTAATTGCTAAAAATTTCTCCATGCTACCGTGTTAAAAGGACTATTTAATGTAATTCTTCTTTGTTTCTAATAAAGCATTTCTATCCTTTTTAACTCAAAAAAAGAAAAAAGAAAATAGAAAATAGAAAGAAAAAAAAAAGAAAAAAAAAAGGAGAGACTTGACTTATTTGATAATGTTTATATTGTGATTGGCTTACATTTCAATTGGACAAGCTCGCTTTCCATGATGGGAAGAAAATTTTATTCACTTTTGAGAAAGAGAGAGTACAAAAGACTGCTATTTTTGAATTTCAGGCTACCATTTTGAAGTTGAAAGTGCTATCATTTTTTTATGGGTAAAATTTATTAGAAAATAAGGACAGACCTTTCATATATAGGATGTATATAAAAGGCATTTTTTTTAGGCTGTAAACAAAAGGTTCATCTAAAGAATACAAAGTGCTATATGTTTATGCGTTTCTTTTTATTTTTCTTTGAATTTTAGAATAACTTTTATCTCCAAAAAAATATATATATTTTAATGATTATTTGTGAAGGCCAATTGTGACCCTCGTAAATAATTTAGTATTAGTGAGAGCATATTTTTAACTCACACAAAAAATAAACTTTTTGCAATGGAGTTTTATTGTCCCTTGGAAATAATTTGGTGGGAACATTTCGCTCCAAAATTTTTGACATTTTAATGATTATTTGTGAAAGTCGATCCTGGCCCTAGCAAATAATTTAGTATTAGTGACAACAATTTTTTAACCGTCACAAATAATGCACTTTTTGCGAAAGATTTTTAATTGTCCCTCGCAAATAACATTGAGGGAAAATTTCCCTCCAAAATATTAGCATTTGTGACGGCTATAACACATAATTGTGACATATTTTCTTGTTGGTCACAAATGTTTCACATTTTACCAAATATTTGCGAGGGCATTATTTTGCCGTCAAAAATAGGATTTTTTTAGAAGACTTTTTGGGTCCGTCAAAAATTCTTCGTCACTAAAAGGCATTTTTCTTGTAATATATAAACTTTGTCCTATTTAAATTTATTAACACGTAGTGATTTATCCCAACAAATTTATGGCAGATGTCATCCTTGTGAAGTGACCCAAAACTTTCATAGACAAACCAAGAAATATATACTTGGTGTCCAAACTTCTATATTGCGGCCCTCAAGGCGTAAAAAAGTTCTATCCTTAACTATATCGTTTTCATTTTTACAGGATTTGGAAGAGGGGTGATTGACCCTCAATTTTCAAACCATGTTAACTTTCATGGAGATGCTTACATCTTTGATCACAGCTGCTGTTGTGATTGTACTATGTCCCCTAGTAAAAGAACTCGTACCTTCCTCATTCCTCAATAATCTCTTCTCCATCTATGAAGAATATTTTTGTACGCCTAAAATCACTCTCTTCTTTCACACGGATTGTGGTCTCAGTGACAATCAAATGTATGATGTTGCCTCAACCTACCTCCGTACCAAGATTGTTAGTTCATCAAAATATCTCAATGTTGGCAAAACCGTTAGGCAAGAGAGGCCAACCTTTGATTGGTGCAGAGGTTATTAATTCCTTTCAAGGCTTTAAAGGGCTCAAATGGAAATTAATTATAGAAAAAGGAATTGATGGCTATGAACTTCGTAGATATTTTACGCTTTCTTTTGAAGTAATATCTCGTTCTAAGGCTCTACAAGAAGCAGAAAGGGTGGTAAAGCTTTATAGCCGTGATCTTGGTCGTGAATGGAGTCCTATTATTCTTGAACACCCAACTACATTTGAGAAGTTGGCAATGGACCCAGAGCAGAAGAGGATGCTCAAGGATGATACCTCACTCTATTCAGAGGTACATCACACCATATATTATATTCCTCCATGCTTTGACCAACGGTCAACCTCACCTCCAATCAAATACACTTTTAGAGTTTAGTTCATTAAATTTTCATTAAACATGAAAGAAAAAATGTGAGCCATAAATTTCATTAAATTTAGTTCTTTTTATTTTATTTTATTTTTTATGTTAACCAAATAACATAAAAGATTTAATTTCTTTCTATTTTTCTCATTTTCTTCTCAAACTAAACATAGCGTCAGTTACTATCGCACATGCGATAGTTACTTCACAATAGTGTGGAGGGTAAGGGTCAAAATTTAAGTTTTCAAAAGAGAATTTTACACATATATACACTTAGATTAGATTAGAATAAAATTTTTATCTTATATAAAAATATTTAAAAAAACATGGAGTTGGTCTTTCACTATTTCAGTATTCTTATTTTTTTTTTTACTTTTTTTTTTATATACAATAATGCCACACACAAATACACATAAGTAATGGGTCCGTGAAATTATTACATACAACTGATAAAGTAAAACAGTTATGACAAAATACATATATATATATATATATTAATATTATTGTTTTATTTTTAACTTTTCTTTTAAGTTAGAATTGGAAAAAAAATGGTCAAAGGTATATGGATAGAGGAGTTTATACAGTCAATCACGCCTTGATGGCCTGCGCTTATGTCATAGCTCAGTGAGGTGAGTCCAGTATTAATATGAGTAATTTTAAGACTATTAAGAGCATCCACCAAAA
The DNA here is from genome assembly GCA_030021035.2 of Notholithocarpus densiflorus. Classification (NCBI taxonomy): domain Eukaryota; kingdom Viridiplantae; phylum Streptophyta; class Magnoliopsida; order Fagales; family Fagaceae; genus Notholithocarpus; species Notholithocarpus densiflorus. The sequence continues at coordinate 821,222 of JARYZH020000104.1, forward strand.
ATAGTGATAAACAACTATATTGCTATTTTTAGCACTACTAAACACTAAAATATGTCTTATAAGCACTCACAGCAATACATCTATATTGTTATATTGTTAAATTATAGCTTCTCAAATATCAAAATCTTGCTCCAGCAGTGGAGCTAAATCTATTTTTTTTAGCTCCACTGCTACAGTGCACATCTATAAATAGATGTGCACTATTCATGAAAGCTAAAAAAAAATATATTATTTTATTCTGCCCCGGAGATTAAATATATTATTTCATTCTCTCTCTCACTCTGTGCCTCTCTCTCTCTCTCTCTCAGTCACTCAGCTCTCATCCTCTCCCAAGACTCTCTCAATCTCTCAAGCTCTCATCCTTTCTCAATCACTCTCCTCTCTCACTGTCACTCTCTCAATCTCCCTCATTCACCATCGCCGGCCCGACCCAGCCATCCCACGCTGCCGATCGCCTCACCATCACTCTCCTCTCTCACCGTCACTCTCTTAATCTCCCTCATTCACTACCACCGGCCTGACCCAGCCGTCCCAAGCCGCAGATCGCCTCACCGTCACTCTCCTCTCTCACTGTCACTCTCTCAAGCTCCCTCATTCACCGCCACCGACCCGACCCAGCCATCCCAAGCCGTTGATCGCCTCAGACCCATGCCACCAACCCACCCCTTCTGCCGACCCAGCTTGCCGACGTTGTGCTTGTTTGTGATTGGTGATTTTTTATTTTGTTTATGATTGGTGATTTTGTTTGGTCTGGGTTAAGGAAAAAAAAAATTGGAGACATGGAGTTTTTTTTTTTTTTTTTTTCCTGCTGTGGACTGGTGGTGGTGGTGGTGTTGGTGGTGGTTGTGGCTGTGGCTGATGGTAGAGGTGGTTATGATTGGTGCTGTGGATGTTTTTTGGGTAGTGGGATATATTATTTTATTGTAGTGGTTATATTATTTTATTGTGATGTTTATATTATTTTATTGGGTTGAAAGCTAAAATAGATCCACTGCTGCAGCATGTGTATAGGTAAAATAGATAAAATAAATTTTGGTGGAACTAAATTCCTAAATTTTTAGCTCCACTGCTGTGGATGCTGGAGCCAAATCTATATTTTTTGGCTCCACAGCTACAGTTTACAGCAAAAAATAGCTGTGCATTATTTTTGTGCGTTCACACTGCTTTTGATTATTTTACTATTTTTTCTCCGTGTCTCTCTCCTCACTCACTCTCTCCATTTGCTTCTCTCTTCCTCCACACCGATTTGCACGCCACCGACCCACGCTCCATCGTTGACCACACTTATCGCATTAACCCACTGCACTCCTCCACTCCTCACCGGCCCAACTCCCCTGCCCCACGCCACCGAATTAACCCAATGATCTGGTGAGTAATCCACACCACATCACCTCCGCTATAAACAAAAACAATCCACAACCACCACAAGACACAAACCCACATCACAAATCATAAACCCATGGCAGATTGGTTAGAGTAGAGAGAAAGATCATAAACCCACGGCACAACCCACAAACCTGCGACCCCGATCGGAGAATGTCGACGTTCTTAGCAGCCCAAGAGGCCCTCATCCATGACAGGATCTTTGAGAGGTTCGACGAGTTCGTCTCCGGCACTGACGAGAAAGGTTTCGAGATGGTGATAGGTGGGAAGAAGAGAGTGGCGACGAGACTTGCTGGGAAAAGAAGGGAGAGAAGTGAGAGAGAAGAGAGAAGAGAGAAGTGAGAGTGGAGAGGCACGGCGCAGAGATAGAGAGAAAGAAAGAAATTAATAAAATAATGTAGTAGATATATTATTTTATTGTAATGTTTTTAAGGGGTGGCAATTCGTGTTCACGTGTCGGGTTCGTGTTATGTCGACTCATGAGTATTCGACTATATGGGTTAAATGGGTCAAGATTCCTCAAATCTAAGACAACCCATTTATTAAACGGGTCAGTCGTGTTGACCTGTTTATTAAATTTTATCAAAATGAAAAGAAAATTTTTTTTTAGTATTAATTATTAACCAAATTGATATGACTTATGAAAAACCAAACAAATAAATATTTTTAATATAAAATTTAGAACTAACGAGTAATTGCATCACAAATAATCATTCAAAACAAAAACATATCTCAATATCACAAAAAATAAATCACAACAACTAATAAGTTTATATACCCAGAGTTTGAATGGTATATTGGTAAAATGTTATTTAATTAAACGGGTCAAACGTGTCAAACGGGTTCTATATGATGAACACTAATCCAACCTGTTTATTAAACGAGTCAATCGTGTCAACCCGAATATGACACGTATCCATTAAGTCTCAATTCATAACCTACTAATTTTGTGTCGTGTCATGTCGAGTTCACAGGTTGTGTCAAATTTTACCACATCTAAATGTTTATATTATTTTATTATGTTAAAATCTAAAATAGATCCACCGATAAAAAAACAAACTTTCCTTTGTTGCACGGTTGCACGAAAGATGCTGCGGAAAAGCCGTATGAAAGCTTTCGGCGTATGATCTTTTCCCTTTAGCATGGCTGATTATTATTTTTTTGTTGGTCACAGTGATCAGGTGAGGTTGAATTGGGATTGAGATCCGGTATATCAAGCAATTACAGTTATTTATTTATTTTTTTTAAGGAAAAAAGCAATTACAGCTTGTAATTATTTTTAACCTTTTTATCATTTTTTTTTTAAATTTTTTTTACTACCTTAACTTTTACATCTCACGTGGTAATTACATAATATAATAGCTCAAAATCCAATAAATTGTACTTTCTTATATCAATTTTAGAATTAGAAGATTTACATTAAAATAGACATAAATAGCAGGGGTTCTAAGGATTTTCATTCAAATTTCAAAAGAAAATGTGAAAGTTTAATTGTACCATTAATTAACGGAATTGTGGGTCTTGTTGCTTCAAATGAGATATCTCAAAAGAACTTGCTCAATGATGTGGACTTTTTCATGAGAACCTCATGTGGTCATGTGCAAATTTTTAAAAAAATTTGTAACTTTATTTTTCCTTTATGCTATGTTTGGATGTTGAGGGAAGGAGGGGGAGTAGAGTAGAGGGAGGGAGAGTAATTTAATTACATTGTTTGGATGCTTTTTAAGGAAGGAGGGAGAAGGATTTTGAGGGGTTTGAACTCCTTCTAACCCTTCATTTTTAATTCCCCAAAATTGGAGAGATTTGGAGGGAGTGTGGAGCATTAAAATGTTTGACCAAGTAAATTATCAAATTTACCCTTACCATATTAACAAAATTACAAATGAAAAGACTAATTATTTCCCTCCCCTTACTTAATTTTAAAAACATCCAAATAAAGTGGAAGATAACCATTCCCCTCTACTCTACTCTCCACTACTCTCATTCCTTCTACTCCCCTCTACTCTCCTCTCTCTCAAAACTTCCAAACATAGCATTAAGAAGGGTTGGATTTTAGCTCACCTAGTTGAACTTGAAGGTTGAAGCACAGAGAGTGAGGGTGGGTCAGGGACTTGCGGGTTGGGTTTGGCAGAGGTATATACAAAAGTAAGATGCCACTTTGGGAGAATTTACCAAACAAGAGAGATGCAAACATATATATGCACAAAGATAAGTTAAACAAGAGGACAAGGTCCTTGTGATGTGGGGACATAGGTTTGAGTTTTGTATTTGGATCCAAAACAACCTTTCTCTTCACTGTCCACCCTTTTTAACCAAGAAATTATTCACCTCTAAATGGTGTGTCCCCTCTCTTTTCTTCTTTCCTTTTCTTTCGTCACTTTTTGATTCTTTTATGCTCTTTGTGAAAACCGTCCTTGTCTTCACATGTTCTTTAATCTCTACTTGGAAATGGGCCCTTAGATTAGGAAACGCCCTTCTTTCTTAAGCCAGCACCATGAAATATCCTCACCACTAGTATTATTCATTATATTATCTTTGATAAATGTCTAACTAAGTACATACCAGAACTTAATTCATGTGTCACGATTTCGAGTTTAAAAACCAGTCTTTCTAAGATTAAAATTACTTACAAACCAACTTAAAAAAAAAAAAAAAAAAAAAATTTATTGCACTCACTAACCACATATTTCAAATCCTACAAAAAAGAGAACCTTTACCTTTGTTTGGAAAAGTGTATATTAAGTTAGGAAAATACTAAAAGAGTAAAAGTATTACAAGTTTTATTACAAAATGTTTACAAATTGATATGACATTAACTGTGATTGGTTCTATTTTAATTAGATAATAAATTAATGTTTAAATTACTTGTGATCAGTGACACATCATTTTGTAAGACCTATGTAGTAAAATTGTAGTAAAATTATAGTATCATTATACCACCTAGCTAAATTACTAGGTATCACTTTTTCAAATTTTGCATTTGTATACAATTCGGCCAGCCTATTGAGTATGGTGGCAACTGGCAAGAAGCCAAGAATCAAAAAATGACATTCATCCAAAGTTTTTTGGGATTTTTTTTTTCCGACAAACCTTGAATTTTAATCTTGCCACTTTTGATTAAGATCTTATAGAATTTTTAAGAAAATTTTACTGTAAAGTTCCCGAAATCATATTCATTGCATTGGATTTGTATTGGGTTTGGGCCTTTGGGAGTATGAGCTCATGGGTTTTGATCAGTAAAGATGCCAATGGTTTTTGATTTGATGGGTTTGAGGTTTGGGCTTCTATTCCAGTGTGTTTGATCCGCTTTCCATCAGGGCCTTGAAGGAACTCCAGATTCAGTCTATTCTTTATTTTATTATTAATATATAGTTAACGTTTAAGTAACAGTGTTACACCAGTTTTGACACCAGAGTTTATACATTTCAGAAGTTTGGGGTTTATTTTGATATTTTCAAATTATAGGGTTTAATTTAGACTACTCCAAACTTAATAGGGTTTGAAATGAATTCCCCTAGAATTTATGATGTCATATATTGTATAAGTTTACTTGAACCTAATCCAGTTAAAAGACCAACTTAACCCAACCCGAGATAGCGAGCTTGCCAGAGCCCAAAACATTAAAAACAAGCTGGGCTTGAGCTGATTTGTTTGGTTTAAGGTTGGGTTAGGGCCTGAGGTTGAAAAGCTTAGGTTGAGTCTGGTTTTAGCCCCCAACCCAAGTTGTGTTGTAGCCTTATGATATTCCTCATTCATTCTTCTATGAAGTCCATAATTGAGAAGCTGCAACTCAGTTGGCTTGCACTATGTCAAACCAAGCTTGTAAACTATGGAAATAGAATATGTAATAATTTTTCTTTGCACTTATAATCACAGTTTTCTTAAGACAGTAGAATATGAATATAAAAAACAGAAGGGAAATGGAGAAAGAAATGAGAGAGGAAAGAGCTTTCACAGCTTAAACAAGCTATAAGTTTTAGGCTAATAAGAGCAAAGACGATTGATATACATGTCTTTGTTCTTTGTTATGTTGCTTACATGTATCACCATCTTAATAATTTCAAGAGAAATTAATTTTGACTAGTTAAAGCTGGCTACCCGAATTCCTTAGTGCCTTTCATACAGTTCACTTCTTTCACATTATTTTCGGAAGATTTGCCTTTCAACACAAAGTCTCATATATGTTGAAGTCTTTCTTTATGTATTCATTTTACTCCTTGTTGGTATCATTGTTTTTAACTTAGTTGAGCTCATCTCACTAAAATTAGACGCTCTTTATCATAAAGCATAGACTACTATCAGAGTGTAGACAGTAATGAGCACAAGGAAGTAGCAAGAGCAGAGCAATAAGAGCAGTAGAGCTTGATCAGAAGAACAACACTGCATAAACGACACAAGATAGTTATATATTGTAGATACGGCTTGTAGTTTAGTAGCTGAATTAATTCCTTTAAGTGATGGCACATGAGAATGTTAGTTATTACTGTAGACACACGTGTAAAGTTAGTTTTTCTGTTCTGTTAGTAGCAGTTAATTGGTTAGCTTGCTTTACTCATTGTATATAAGGTTTTGTAATCTTTCTTTGCTAATTAATGAAAGCATAGACTTCTTCCATTCATTTTGTGATATGGTATCAGAGCAAATTCTCAAATCTTTCTAGGATTTTGCATTTTCTTCAGTTTCTTTTTCAATTTTCTCGAGAAAAACACTCTGTTTTTGAGAAAATTTTCTTCTTTTGCCAACAATGGCTTTTGCTGCAACTACTATGACTACAAATGATTCTGCCAATGGCTCTGCACCTAAGAATCCATCTTCTTCTTCGCAAGATTCTCCAATGGATGACCCTCTGTTCTTGCATCATGCAGAGAGTCCAAGTTTAGTGCTTGTTACACAACCTTTAACTGGTGGAGAAAATTATTCAGCTTGGGCTCGAGCTGTGAGGAAGGCTTTGCTCACCAAGAACAAATTAGGGTTCATTGATGGGACTCTGGCTCTCTCATCACCATTGATATCTACTCCTTCAGCTGTGCAAGCATGGATCAGGTGTGACAACATGGTTGAAACCTGGTTGACCAATTCAGTTTCTTCAAAGCTTCAAGCAAGCATCATTTATGAGGACACTGCCTTAGAGATCTAGAATGACTTGAAGAATCGTTTTGCCCAAACCAATGGACCAAGGGTTTTCAATCTTCAAAAAGATATTGCAGAATTACATCAAGGTTAGATGTCTATCACTGATTTCTTTACTCAATTGAAGGTATTTTGGGATCAATTGCAAAACCCTAGTCCGTTATCTTCATGCACTTGTGGAAAGTGTGTATGCAACATTAACAAAAGGCTTACTGATTTACAAGTCAGAGAGTCTGTGATGAAGTTCCTAATGGGATTGAATGATTTTTTCTCACAAGTTAGGACTCAAGTGTTGCTTATGGATCCAATTCCATCTCTCAGCAAGGTTTATTCTTTGCTAATTCAAGAAGAAACACAAAGATCAATCCCAAATGCTTCTGTTGTTAAGGTTGATTCTACTGTTTTAGATGCTAAAATGCCCAATGATCATGTTACTCATGGTTCCAATCTTGCTAATTTTGGTGGGAAGGGTAAGTATAGACCAGTTTGTACTCATTGTGGTAAGATTGGTCACACTGTGGATAAGTGCTACAAATTGCATGGTTTTCCACTAGGGTTTAAGTTCAAGAATAAATCTTCCATGGCACATCAAGTATCCTTAGGTTCTAGTTCAGAATGCTTGTCATTTGTTTCTCCAATGCATCAACCTTCTGCCTTCACACTTGAGCAGTGTTAGAAGCTACTTGCTTTGTTTGGTGCATCCAATTCCTCTCTTGTAGCAACACCTCAAGCATCAGAAGCCTTAATGGCCAATGTAGCATCTTCTTCTAAGTCTACTAATGTGACAATGGCAGGTATTGATTTTTCTCATAGTGTCTTTGCAGCACAAGTGGTCAATAAAAGGGCTTATGGTAGAGTGTCATTGATCATTTTGTCTATTCAGTTGATTTGTTAACCTCAATTATTGCTACTAAACAGTCTTTGGTTCAATTGCCTAATGGGGAATCAGTACAAGTAACTCACATTGGGACTTTTGTTCTATATTCTTCTCCTATTCTCAAGAATGTCCTTTGTGTCCCATCTTTTACTTTTAATCTATTATCTGTTAGTGCTTTGACTCAATCTCAGCCATATTGTCTTGTTTTTCTCTTTGCTTATTGTTTTGTTTAGGACCTTACCTCCTGGAAAACGATTGGGGTAGGCAAGGCACTTGATGGATTGTATCTGTTGTAGTCTGACAGCCTTCAACATTCATCTAGTTCTTCCCTTGCTGCTTTCTTAGCTGCTCACAACATCAATGATGTTTTTAGTCATTTCATTGCAGCAACTTCCACACGTGTTCATACTCAATCTTCTTCCACTTGGCATGCAAGATTAGGTCACCCCTCTGACATCAAACTCAATACTTTGTGTCATGTTATTCCTTATTTACAACCTTCATGTAATAAAGATTGTCAAATCTGTCCTATGGCAAAACTTAAGAGATTGCCTTTTCCTTTTCATAATAAACTTAGTAGTTGTGCTTTTGATTTGGTTCATATGGATGTATGGGGACCATATTCAACTCCTACTTTGGATGGCTTCAAGTATTTTTTAACTGTTGTGGATGATGCTACAAGTGCAACATGGTTATTTTTGATGAAGTCTAAATATGAAGTTAGGCAGTTATTTTACTCTTTCTATACTATGGTTCATACTCAGTTTGGCCTAAAAATCAAAGCTATAAGGACTGATAATGCTAAAGAGTTTGATATGTTTGACTTTCTTAATTCTCATGGAATTATTCATCAACATAGCTGTGTTTACACTCCACAACAAAATTCTGTTGTGGAGAGGAAACATCAACACCTTCTTTCCATAGCTAAAGCTTTGCAAATTCAATCACAAATTCCCATCCAATTTTGGGGTGACTGTGTTTTAATTGCTGCCTATCTCATTAACAGGCTGCCATCTCCTTTATTGCATGATAAAACTCCTTTTGAACTCCTTTTTCACAAACTTCTAGATTATGCTCATCTCAAGGTCTTTGGTTGCTTGTGTTTTGCCTCAACCATTGCTCATACAAGGACCAAGTTCTCTCCAAGAGCAAGAAAATGTGTTTTTCTTGGTTATCCTTACAATGTCAAAAGGTATAAAGTATTTGATCTTGAGTCTCATACTGTTTTTGTCTCCAGGGATGTCATTTTCCATGAAACTGTTTTCCCTTTTGTTTCTACTTCTTGTGGTTCTGTCCCTCAGTCTGCTTTACCTTTACCTTGTGTTCCTGCTGTTGATCCTCTTTTTGATAACATCCTTCAGTCCAAACCCTCTTCTTCTGCTGTTCCTCATGATTCAATCATCCAAATTCATCATTCCCTTGATGATGATTTGCTTGATGAGGTACCTGCAGAACCTCCTGAACCTGTTGTTGATCCTGTCCCTCTTAGAAGGTCTTTTAGAGCAGACAAACAACCTTCTTATTTACAGGCTTATCATTGCAATCAGGTATATTTTGTTCTTGATGCCAATCCTCCTCATTCAGGTACTTCCCATCCTCTTTCTTCACATGTTTCTTATCACCACCTCTCTCCTTCTTACAAGTCTTTCTGTTTGCTGAAATAGTTGCACTTGAGGCTAATAATACCTAGACATTGACCCTACTGCCTGCTGGTAAGAAACCCATAGGATGTAAATGGGTATACAAGATTAAGTACAAGGTTGATGGTTCAATTGAAAGGTACAAGGCTAGGTTAGTTGCTAAGGGATTTACACAGAAAGGTGTGGATTACTTTGAAACCTTTTCCCCTGTGGCAAAGATGGTTTCTGTCAAAATTCTTCTTGCTGTGGCTGCAATTCAGGGTTGGTTTCTTAGTCAATTGGATGTGAATAATACCTTTCTTCATGGTGATTTAGATGAAGAGGTGTATATGGCTTTTCTACAAGGGTTTCATAGCCAGGGCGAGGTAGTTTGTAAGCTCAATAAATCCTTATATGGCCTTAAACAAGCTTCTAGGCAATGGTTTGCCAAGTTTTCTAGTACTTTGCTTCAGCTTGGTTTCACTCAGTCCAAAGCTGATTATTCCTTATTTACTAGAAGGCAAGGTGATGTTTTCATGGTTCTTTTAGTGTATGTGGATGATGTCTTAATAGCTTGTAATGATAAAACTGAGATAGACAAGTTCAAGGTTATGTTAGATGACAAGTTCAAGCTAAAGGATCTAGGTGACTTGAAGTACTTTCTTGGGCTGGAGGTTGCCATATCAGACAAAAGGATTGCTTTTTGTCAAAGAAAGTACACACTTGAAGTTCTTAATGATGCTGGTATGCTTAGATGTAAGCCAGCTAAGACACCTATGGAACAAAATCTCAAATTAAGTAAGTTGGAGGGAGAAGAGCTTAAAGATCCAAGTAGCTACAGAAGGTTAATAGGCAGGCTATTGTATTTGACAATCACAAGACTAGATATCACTTTTGTTTTCCATAAACTTAGTCAATACATGTCTAGACCAAGAAAACCACACCTGGATGCAGCATATAGAGTCTTGCAATACCTGAAAAGTGAACCAGGAAAGGGTCTTATGTTCTCCTCTAACACAGATTTACACTTGAAGGGGTTTGCAGATGCTGATTGTGTTGGAAAATCTGGTTTTGCATCTCATACAAAACACACAGCGGAAGCAACAAACACGGATCTACTTCATTCATGAAAGATAACATGTAACCTTGAATTCTAGAAAAAAGAATAGAGAGCGTACCTTGATGCAGTGAAATTCAAAACCTATAGAACTCTATTCTTAATTTACTAGATAAAGTATTCTAATCTCATTAGAAACTATATACCTTTTAATTAGAATTTTAATCTCATTAAAAACCTCTAATTAAAATAAATTAAGGACTTTTAATCATAAAACAATTTAGGACTAAGAGTTCTATTTAACTAACATCTTTGATCTCATTAGGTCTTTTAGTTAGATAATGATCAATAAATGTCCTAAACTTTTAAGGACTATAAAATTAATCACAAAGCTTTGCTTTTAATCAAAGTTTTAACACTTAGTAAAAAACAAGTGAAAAATCAATAAATAGGTGTCAAAATTTTTGGCTACTCATTCTGGCTACTCACGCGAGTAGCGAGTTTTGGCTACTCGTTTTGGCGACTCGCCCAGCCGTGAGACTCCAATCGCGAGTTTTGGAGACTCGTTTTGGCGACTCGCCCAGTTGCGAGTTCATTTAGAAGCTCTGGCAACTCACTCGCGACTCGCCAGTCGTGAAAACGCCCAAAAACAGCCATTTTTTCTGTTAACCGTTTTTTACGTTTCCAATGAACAAAACACATTCTTAATGATAAAAAACGATGAGATTAAGATTAAAACTTGAATTTCATTGATGTTAAAGTGTTAAAATTCAATTTTACATGGTTAAAATCAAACTTAAACAACATCATAACATCAAAATCAGTTTTAATTAAACAATAGTTTCAAAAACTATAATATGCAGAAAAATGACTGCAAAATTTTCACAACTATGAATCCACATCGTAGATCACGATAAATAGCAAGTTTCCCACGCACTACCGAAAACCAAAAAACAGTTAACTCTTTGATTCGGACACCGAAACAAAGACAAACATTTTGGCTTTCCTCATTCTTTAATCAAGAATGAACATGGGCGCCTAGTGCAGAAAGCAAAAACGATTTCATACAGTTCCCTTCTTGCTATCTTTTATCAAAACATATAGAAGCATGTTCAATTATTAATCTAACAATAAATTAATAAAACCCAACATGTATCTATATCAGACCATACGTGCAACAAGTATGCAGAAAATTTTATTGCAGAATTTTGAAACACCAAGAAAACTATTTCTTTAATTCTAAAACCCAATCACATGTTATACAAGCATGATATTGAAGACCGCTCTGATACCATTTGTTGGAAAATCTGGTTTTGCATCTCATACAAAACACACAGCGGAAGCAACAAACACGGATCTACTTCATTCATGAAAGATAACATGTAACTTTGAATTCTAGAAAAAAGAATAGAGAGCGTACCTTGATGCAGTGAAATTCAAAACCAAGACTTGAGAATACCTTTATTCTTCATCTCAATTCCACATGGTGCCCAAGATGTATGGTCTCTCAATCAGTCCTTTTGTACATAGATTCTCAAAGAAAAATCATTCTTCTTCTCCTTGTAGAGAAAAACTGATTTCTTTTCTTTTCATCATACGTACATAATAACTACCTTGGTAGTTTCTTTATTTAATAACTCTTATTAAATAAAAACTGATTATCTAATTGGGTTAGCCTTTTGGGCCTACCTAATTGGGTTTTAGTTTGTGGCTTGAGATGAGACCAAAGGGAACAAATAAGACTCTAGCTCTAATGGGCTTTGGGCTTTTCTATCAACTCTTGACAAGTCCAAAGTTACCATTAATTATATTCAATACCATTATAAGAATATAATTGCACTCTAGGCCTTATTAATAAATTATATCCCAAGACTTTATTATACATGCAACCTCTTCATTAAAATATTCGTAGTAGTACAAAATCATGAATGTTGACTTCCACTTTGAAGATTACTACATCTTAATTCTTGAGTACTTGGTTTAATCCTTTATATTATTTATCATATATTTATGAAATCCAATTTCATAAATATATACTTTAGTAACTCCTTATTAAAGTGGTTGGGCCCAACACTCTGAATAACCAAATCCATTAAACTTATCTCAAGAGAATATTTTATATCTCCGTTAAGAGATTATGAATTCCATCTTGAGAATATATGTTCCATCAACATTAAATGCGGCTGCCCAACATACTGAGGTTTTGACCGTAACTTATAGATCTCACTCCTGATATATCAAAGCAACCTACACCTCATGATCATGTTCATTATTCTCTCAGGATTTAGAGTTGATGTAAATAGAAGTCGTGAGATTTATTATTCATTTGACAGTCGTTAGGAGAATAATAAATCTCACAGTGGTCCAGTTCAATATGTCTTAACTCTTAAAACATATCAACATATCAACTAGAAGTCTTCACTTCTATGATCAAGACAAATCATCGTAGTTGATATGTTATAGTTTTCGCAGATGAAATGCCCAATTTTCATCACCGACTATGAACTAAAATTCTGAGTTTACAAAGAATTAGTAATTTATATCTTCTGTGACTTTTTATATAAATCACATACTATGCATCTCATGGACTAAGATAATATCCCATTAGTTCATTTATAAATAGTTTCATATAATTAAACAATTTAATTATTTGTGACATGCCAATAAATTGGATTTTAGGGCATAAACCCCAACAGATTGGGCCTCATGCCCTGACACAAGGAGGTCTGTGACAAGTTATAGTATCTTCATTGGGGACTCTTTGGTGTCTTGGAAGTCAAAGAAGCAGTCTACAATATCAAGATCGTCAGCAGAAACTGAGTACAGTGCCATGGCAGTTGCAACATGTGAGATTGTATGAATTTTATACTTTCTTAAAGACATTGGGGTCAAACATGATAGAGAGGCTTTGTTGTTTTGTGACAGTTAGACAGCATTGCACATTGGCTCCAATCCAGTCTTCCATGAGAGGACAAAGCATATTGAAATAGACTGTCATGTGGTCAGGGACAAAGTTTTGGAAAGGGTTATCAAGGTAAATCATGTTAGGACTTATTGTCAATTAGCAGATATGCTTACCAAAGCATTGAGTTACAATCAATTTTCTAATCTTGCTTGCAAGATGGGAATGATAAACATACACACACCATCTGCTCTTGAGGGGGAGTATCAGAGCGTAGACAGTAATGAGCACAAGGAAGTAGCAAGAGCGGAGCAATAAGAGCAGTGGAGTTTGATCAGAAGAACAATAGTGCATAAACGACACAAGATAGTTATATACTGTAGATATGGCTTGTAGTTTAGTAGCTGAATTAATTCCTTTAAGTGATGGCATGCGAGAATGTTAGTTATTACTGTAGACACACGTGTAAAGTTAGTTTTTCTGTTCTGTTAGTAGCAGTTAGTTGGTTAGCTTGCTTTACTCATTGTATATAAGGTTTTGTAATCTTTGTTTGCTAATTAATGAAAGCATAGACTTCGTCCATTCATTTCGTGATAACTACCAGCACCAAACACTTGTTGATTATTTTTTGGCCCCCTCTTTTCATTGCCTAATTTTTTTGGTACAGAACATCAAAAACCAGAGTAGACAATTATCTTGGAGCTATCAACATTTATTAAGATGTTTAATATAGCAGTGGAGTCGGGTGGTTGTGATAATCTTATCTGATTCAGCAGCGTGCGGGTTTTTTTTTTTCCTTCAACTAAAAGAGATTTTATTTGGGCAGGCAGATACAAGGAAGTAATTTTAGCAGAAAAAAATGGTACTAGTGGTAAATGCACAGGAGGAAATTGAAGAGATATTTTGATGTTTGGATATGCAAATTATGTACATAGTATACACAAACATAGAGACAGATACATCTATGCAATTTCCAACCTAAGCACTAGCTTTAGATGCAGGAGATATAATTTATTAGCTACAAACCCCATGAGATTATATGTAGAGATATTTTAGTCCTCTAGAGAGAGAGATAACATAATGAAGGATTTTGAAGAACAAAGGTCCAACCTGGAGCCTCCTATCCAATAAAACACCATAAAATACCTTATCCTACAGCCATGTCAGCACACTATCCTGATAAAAAGTAATGAGTGGTTGTCCATCTTCGACTTGGAAGAACAGGGATCTCCACTTTTCATCGCAAATTATCACCTCCCCAAAAACCAAAGTAATAAACCCAGACAAACAAAGAAAGCTTACCTATTAATCCTTTCTCCAAACTCTTCTCTCTCTAGTGGCCTCAGGATCTCTCACAAAGTATAATCTGTAGGGGTTCAGTAATAATGGCCTCAACCTCCTCCTCCACACTCACAATCTCCTCCTCATCCACCCTTGTTGATGTCAAGGCTCCTCGCCAATCAGCTGCTTCATCACCACAGTGTGTGTCACTCCCCACACTGCCCCCTCCTCCTGTGCAGCAATCTCAAAACAAACCTTGGAAGACCACAGCTTATTGTGAGTCCATCACATACACATACACATACAAGAGCACCCTTCAAATTAAACCTGCTTTATCCATGTTGCTACTAGTGTTTATAGATATGGATGGCCATGATAATAGTTATTTATCTTCCTGGTTTCAGGCCGTAAGCTAGCTCGCAATGTCATGGCCATGGCCACTGGAGAGGCGCCAGCAGAAGTTGCAGTAGCTGAGCTGCCAGAGATTGTGAAGACAGTTCAAGAAGCCGTAAGGATTTGACATTATTATGAATGATCTAATCAATATTCTCTAGTGTTGTAAGAGAATTCGGTAATTGTAGACATGAATTCATGAAAATTGATTCCCTTGGATGCACAGTGGGACAAAGTTGAAGATAAGTATGCAGTGAGTTCACTTGCAGTAGCTGGTGTGGTTGCACTGTGGGGCTCCACTGGGATGATCTCGGTGAGGTTCTCCAATTGCTAGTTAATAAATTATTATTGCATTTGTTAATCTTTCTTCAAAATATAATTTAACATGATTAGTAAGAAGGTTTTTGAGAGATGGGTATTACTTTTCCAGGCAATTGATAGGCTTCCTTTAATTCCTGGTGTTCTTGAGCTTGTGGGCATTGGCTATTCTGGGGTAAGTTGAATTTGCTTTATTGCTTTATTCTTTTACAACTTTTATACAAATATAAAACTGGTAAGAACCTAGGGGGCCGTTTCATTGTCTTCCCTGCTGAACAATTTGAATTGTTCCAAGTATGTGGTTGTCAACATTCATTGACTGTTTGCATCTCAGGAATGAATTCCTGAATGGAAATTAAAATTTTCCTCCAGATCAATTCTAGGAATTTCCTACTAACTATTAGGTGGATGATCCAAGACAATCCTTGTGTTTTAATCACACAATTACTATCTTAGCCAAATAATCTAGTTTCGTCTTGATAATCAATTTCTATGACTTGGATGAAGTCTAATGCAAATAACAGCATGCAAAATTTTACACCCTTGATCCCCCAATCTCATGGACTAAAATTTATTTGATCAAAGACATATTGATAAAATCATACTTGTCACAAAAGTTTAAACTATTATGAAATTGATCATTTTAATCATTATTCTAAGTTGTTTTAATTCTATGTTAAATTATTATTAGTCTTAAAAAACTTAAGCTATTAAAAAGTGATAAAATAAATTATATAACCGTTATTCTAAGGGACATTCTTAGAAGAAAATCATTTTCTGGAGTGCTTAATTTGGAATTTTTGTGCTTTTGTCTATTTCTTATGCATCCATCTTCATTGTCTTTCTTTGCAGTGGTTTGCATACAAGAACCTGGTTTTCAAACCAGACAGGTTAGTGTCAAATTGGACTCTACCATCAAAAACTTAGTTCCAATTTTCATGATAACTACCATCATTTTGAAGAATTGTTTTGTACAATTTTTTCACAATGCGTCATCAAATAAATTTCAGGGAAGCTTTGTTAGAGAAGATAAAAGTTACATACAAGGATATAATTGGGAGCAGCTAGAGGAACTCAATAGGGAATGCTGCTGAGATTAGGTGGACCTCTGGTTTTTGAAGCAAATATCTTGCAGCATTGTCATGAAAATGTAACCATAGTTCGTTTTCTTGGCATAAGCTTCTAACCCATTTAATATGTACTCCATCTTGACGATATATGAAACCATTATATTTTATTTCCCCTTTACCTTTAGCACCAATTGAATCCCATGATCGCCATTTTCTGTTACTTTCGAAGAGCTAGAAGAACTTCACTGACTACAAATATAGTATACATCTAGCATATAATTTGCTTGCTTGGAAATTTAAGCTTTAGAAATAATTCACTTGATTTTGAGGAAGCAAGGGAGGCATTTGATTAATAACGAATTTGAGTAAGATATTCAGCACAATTAATTGCAATAGCTAATAGGAAGTGAAAAAATCTGAAGGGTATGGAGAGACATCCACAAACAAAGAATTTCCGTTTCGAGCCACATAAAATTAGTGGGTTTGAACCACTTTTCCAATGGTAAGAGTGTAGACTAGGATTAAAGTCACCATGAGGAGCAGCAACACCACATGAATGTTGAGATAATTTTTAGCATCTAGGGAATTCTTATACTGCAGTCTGAAACTGGAAAACAGGGTTGTGAATTCTAAGCAAATAAAATTTACCACTCAGGGTTTCATGGCAGAAAACACAAGGATTATAGGTATAAAAGAGAGAGTTCATCAATCACAGTGGAGCTATAAACAGCTCTTCATGATAGCAAGCTCATTAATCTTGATTTTCACGAATTTTCAAACTGACTTACCAAAACAAAGGGATTTAAACCCAAAAAGAGCTTGAAACAAAGCTTATAAACATTCAAACCTTTCCACATATTTCTCAAGAAGAATGATTCCCTTTGGTCCCAAAATTTGACTCTGACCATATATCAAACACTTCCAAACAGGTGCACTTCAACAGTGATAATAGACTCACTTATCAGATATATAGTAAATTAGCAATTACCAAATCCAGAACAAAATCCTAGAGCAATGAAAAATAGGAAGCTAATTCCATTCTCATAGAATGAGTCACAAACATCCCATATTGAGATAATAATATCATCAGAAACAGATCCTTAAGTCTCAGTGATTAGGCAAAACATTTAGACTGTCAGCTCCTACAAAAGAAGTGTTCAACCTACACCACAATTGATACGGATTTCAAACCCTTCTTGTAGAACTCCATCACATGCGAATTACAGAAATAGCATGGAAGAGCAAAACTCATAAAACCAGATCCAAATGCCAATGAATCAAATTCATGTTGCTTCCGCTCCTTTCCTCCCGGTTTTTGAGTCATCAAAAGCATATCAAGTAGGGATTTGCTCCTTGCAAAAGTGGAAATCTCTGGATAAATTGGAAGAATTTGCTCCACAACAATCACCTTTCCATCATTTGGAAGAGAATTGTAGCAGTTCTCCAACAATTTCAAGCAGCGATCATCACTCCAATCATGAAGTATCCCCTACATAACATCAACAATCTCATAATTTTTCATTCAGGAAAAAAAAATGCATAACTTTTTACTGAATTTCAAAAATGGATTATTTACTGACACAGCATATAATGTTTACGTCATCAGTACAAGTACTAAATTTCAAAAAAAGAAAAGAAAAGAAAAAGCATAAGACCAAAGAAAATCAGGAAAGAATACCCAACATACTCAAAAGTCAAAACTCACCATCAAAAGTATGGCATCTCCTTTTGGAATGCTTTCAAACATATCTCCAGCTACATGTTTCACACCTGCAAGATAAATTAACTCACCCTTTAATCGAGGCACTCAATGAACTAATCACTGAAGACCATCTAGGGCACTCAACCATACATTAACGACCACAAATGATAGATGAAGACCATCTAGGCTCCTAAACACTCAGTTATACATTAACAACCACAAATAACAGATTAATTGGAATTACTCTCTCTCTCTCTCTCTCTCATGCAGTTTTGGAAAGATGTGGCACAAAGAAATTGATAATATGAAGGTTGCAGAGAGTACAGCAGCAGATACCAGGTGAACCTGCATCTAAATCCACTCAAGTGATGAAATATAAGATGCAATGTATCACCAACCATTTTGTTGATCATTTCATTCTTATAAGCCAATAAGCTCATCAAATTGAAAATTACCTTCAATGAACAACTAACTCCACAATACTATTTAAAGAAGTTACATAATGGGGAGACATCATACCAGGATAGGGTGGGGCATGTTGTATAACATGAGGCAAGTCAAAATTAATGCCCTTTATATTGGGGAATTTGGAAGTGATTAAGCTAAGAGCCACTCCAATGCCACCACCAACAACAACCAGCTGCTTGAGGTTCTGAAAACCTTTGTAGGACTCGAGCATCTTCTTAACAAGTATGGTAGTGTGGTTGAACATTCCTGTGTTGAAAACTTGACTGAACCTGCCGTCCCTGCCAGCGTACTCATAGGCATGAGTTCCATGGACCCTGTTAAAGGGAAGTCCGCCTTCAAGAACGGCATTCTTCAGTTGAGACCTAACATCCATTCAATTTAGCAATAAAGTTAGCCACCATTACAAACTTCTTATAAAATCTGGGAAAGACTTCTCATATAGGGTTAGAATGAGGCATCCAGGTATCCCTTTGAGCTGGGCGTTAGACAACCAGATTATGACCACTTGACCATTTGCATAACTTTCCCAACATGCCAAACAATCGGCCACAACTACATCTGCTCACAGGTAACAATGATGATAATAACAACAATGAAAATAAATCTAAGTACCCAAGTGAGTTGTAGTCAGATGGTACCAAGGCCTCCCGTCTACCATGTTGCGGGTCAACCCGCCTCCCCAAAAATCAAAGTAATAATAATAATAATAATAATAATAATAAATCTAAGTATTGATTTAACAACACTTTGGCTTGTAACTCAACTAGCATCTCATGTGTTTCTAGATATTAAATTTCTCATGTATTTTGTTTATATATATATATATATATAAACAAAATAGAAATAAAAAACAACACTTTGTCCGTATGCATGTTTGTCATTGTCGTTATCATTCCACAGTTTCTACAATACTGTTGATGCAAAAATACTCCAACAAGTACAACTATTTATTGAAAGTTCAAATATTTAACAAACATGACCAGCAGTGGGGTCGATTAAAGAAAGATTTGGGTGGCAAAAATAACATAAATAATTGATAAATCAACAAGCTATATCAAAAAGAAGTCCGCCCTAGTCAAAGCAGCAGTAAGCTTTGATGATTTGGTTCATAGGTTTTCCTCTCCTTTATTACTGTGGATTCAAGAAAATCTCAAAGAAACTCTCATACTATGGACATAAAGATTGCAAAGCAAAACTAACTAAAACGAATATACAAATAAAAGGGATACTTATGATTAAAGAAAAGGAAAGAAAGAAAGAAAAGAGGAGTGGAGTAATGACTGACCAACTATCCATGTAAACCTTGTCATGAAGCAAGGTCATCAATGGTGCCAAGGAAACCCCATCTTGGTTACAACGCGCAAAGTACTTGGACACGCTATTCAGGCAGTAGTTTCTGCGAAAAGGAAGCCTTTTAACATTATCATCCACAGAGACACCAAGCACGCCGTGTTGAACCAGTAGGCTACAGATGCGGTCAATCATGGCCGGTGCGTCTGGGTTTGTAGTGGGCACTTGGGTCACGATCTGCTCAGCGGAGAGAGTAGCATCTGGACCCGCATTTCCCAAGATGTCAAAGACACCAAGCTCCATGGCTGCGTGTATGGTCATGGGTAGGACTGACCCGTACACCAGTTCCATGGCCTGAGAGAATGCTTCTTCTTCTTGTTCTTTCTTTTTGTAGTCTTGGTTGGCCATGGTTGTTGTTGGGGTTTGTCTTGAAGGTGAAGAAGCCATTTCTGCTTGCTTTTGGTTTGGCTTCTGCTGTTTGTGCTTCTTGTCCATTGGTTTTTACTTTTTACTCTTTTTTTTGTTGTTGCTTTTGGTGAGAAAAAAGATCTAATATTTTGTCTCAGAGGAAGTCTAAAAGGCTGTCAAAGATCTCATTATCATTTGAGTAGCCTTGCACAACAAGGTATATGCCTTTTTTCAAATCATCGGGAAAAATGGGTGAGTGTGTGTACGTGTAGCGTGACCGTGTCAGTTGAGAAAGTTGAAAAAAAAGAAAAAAAAGTAAAAAAAAGAAAGAGAGACGAAAATACTATTGGTCTCTACATTTTGGAGTCATAATTAATTTAGTCCTTATATTTTGGTAGCAGTCAATTTGGTTCATGTTATTTTTAACTTACAATTAATTTGGTCCTTACCGTCAACTCACTAACGAAAAATACTTACGTGGCTAACGGTGTGTATAATTAGTACACTTCATGCCTATGTGGCTTATAAAATATTATTAAAATGTTTTAATAAACATTAAAAAATCCACACAAGCATTTAAATTGAAAAGAATAACAAAAATAAAAAATAAAAAATTTAATTTATGTATTTAAAAGATAGAAAAACAAAAATGAAATATCAAACCCAATTTTTCTTACACTTCCTTGCTAACCAAACACAAAAACAAAAAACTCAAACTGATATTTGGACTAGATCTAACAAACTCAGCAATTAACAATGACTCTCGTATGTTTTGCTCATACAAATACACAACCAATAAAATTTAACACTAAAACAAATTAAATTTATAAATCTCAGACACGAAAATCAACCAGCAACTAAATCAAATTTACCAAAAACACAAGCAATTTTGAACAAAGCCATATCTATCCAACTAGGTTTGTCTTTACCTAGGGTAAAAAAAAAGTTTGTCTTCTTCTTTCTTCGGCATAAGCATAGATGGCTTCCCTCCAATGTATCTCTCTCAAAGCTTTTGTAAAAGTTATATATTTTAAAACGGATGACATCCCACCACTGTTGGGTTCAAATCTTTAACTTGCTTGGTGAGTTCTGGACCATGTAGAGATCAAGACTAAGAGGGTGAGAAACAGAGATGGGAAGAGAGTAAGGACTTTGGCTATGGAGGCCGGTCTGTGCTTCAGCCATAGGAGGGTTCAGTTGTGGATTATAGAGTGAGAGCTTTGGGTTTGCAAGTGAGGAAGGGAGATTAGTGAGATAAAGAAAGAGAAACAGACGGTGAGAGGAGGAAAACGAGACCTTTGGGTTTGCTGTTTGTTCAAATCTGGGTTTGAGTTTTGTGTTTTTGTGTTTGGTTGACAAGAAAGTACAAGAAAATCTGAAAAATGATCTTTCATTTTTGTTTTTCTATCTTTTTAATTCAATTTTTTTTTTGTTTTTGATTTTTTTTTTCTTCAATTTAATTGCTTACATTTCATTTTTTAATAATATTTTATAAGCAATGTAGGCGTGAAGTGTGCCAACTATACACACCGTTAGCCATGTAAGCATTTTTCGTTAGTGAGTTGATGGTAGGAACCAAATTAGTTGTAAGTTAAAAATAACAGGGATCAAATTGATTGCTACTAAAATATAAGGACTAAATTGACTATAACCTAAAAATGTAGGAACCAAAATGGTGTTTTCGCCAAAAAAAAATAAAAATAAAGAGTTTGAATTTTAATTTTTAGCATTGATCAGTAAATATAGCTTATTTTTAAGTATTTAAGGCTTCGTATAAAGAAATAAAATAAAATAATCATAAAAAAATAGAAAGTTGATTTCATTTTTTTACATTTTCTCCATTAAAACTTCAAAATAAAAAAGTGAAAAGAATATTATAAAATTATTATTTTTCATTCATTTCTATCTTAAATTGCATTGCTTTCCTTCCTCTCAAACTAGAAAACAGTGCTTTATCCTGCAATACACTTCGTATTCCTATGCATCCTTTGCTGCCAGACCCTGGTTGCTCTTGCTTACATTCCAATGTAAACAATTTGTTTTATATGAAAATAACATGAAAAATGGAAACAGAAGAAGGTAGTTTAAGCTAGATAAAATCTAAAAGGATGTAAAATATCTACTCATCATTTAAGTTGCCTTGCACAACAAGGTGTCCTTTTATTTATTTATATTTCTTAAATAAGATTTTTTTTTTGAAAACTTTTTAAAATAAGATTTTAGAAAGTTTTATTGATAAAGATTAAAGAACACTATAAGATAATCAAGATGCTATTACAGCCATAAAATGTGGAGGTAAATCCTCCATAAGCAAACTTGAAGGAATCCTTTTATCCTGTATAAATGGGAGATTGAGTGAGTGGAGAGAATGGGAGGAGAACTACAGGAAAAATTGAAGATAATGTCATTTTTAAATTTTAAGAATATTCGAAAGAGTTTAGTTACCTCCTTTTTCAAAAGTTAAAATAATAATAATAAATAAATAAATAAAATTTTTAATTAGAGTTGTCTCTCTTCCGACTTATATACTTGTATTCCAATTTCTTTGCAATGAACCCTAGAAAAAAATTCTGCCTCAAAGTGGCTGTATCAGTTCCTATAAAAAAAAATGTGGCTGTATCATTCATCCAGAGAATGTGAAGTACGTCGGGCACATGGATTTTATCAATGGGTCAAATAATGTCTACTTTTTTTTTTCTTTTTTTTTTTCTTTTTTTGAGGAAAAAATAATATGTCTACTTAGATGCTCAATGGTAAGGCTAATGATGTAACTTCCTTTTTGTTTGGCTTAGAGAATCCAGAAGAAGATCCAACTTCAATGAGCCAGATTAAAATGTAATGGAGTCATATGAAGATAGTGATATATGTTTCTAAGCATCTTCATCAACCAAGAAATGAGGACTTTTCCCAAAAAATGGGACTTATGTTTATGTTAAAGCTCATCATAATGTGTGGAATAAGCTCTTCCATGAGAAGTACAGCATTGATTTTTCATGCCTTTGGCAGGTTCAAATTTAGGCATTTCTAAATGATGGGCTTTCATTTTACGACATAATTAACCTGAATTAAGAAATTTAGGGGCAATTTTATTTTGCAAGCATCTTTATTTTAAGGTTCAGAGAACTGAATGATGCCCATGCATTTTTTAATACTACAAGCCAGCTGCCTTACTTAAAAAACTCCATAACACAAACATTACAGATAAAACATTCATATCTAATGCCACTAAATCCAACTTTGGTTGCCAAGGCCATGAATTCTTGTTGGGTCCTTTCCTTCCCTGCTGGGGTTTGAGTCATCATAATCAAATCCATTTGTGAGGTGCTCTTTGTAGAACTGCTAATCTTTGGCGTAATTGGAAGAATTGCCTCGACGACTATTACCTTTCCATCATGTGGAGTAGCATTGTAGCAGTTTTTCAACAGCTTTAGGCAATGTTCATCATCCCAATCATATACTACAAAATTAACCAATTATGATATTATTTGTCTTGAAATCTTTTTTTCTTTTTCTTTTTTGCGCGAAACATTTAATTTTAAAGGACATTACTGTCACACAAAAACAAATTCAAAGAAATCGTCCATAATTATATTTATATATATTTATATATATATATATATATAAAATTGTTTATAATGCTAATAAAGCAAGATTATATGTCATAACTTAATCCCTATCCCAACTGATGTGGCTATTGAGTTCTTGTAATTTGGTCCCATTTCTCCTAAGAATGCCATTGCCACATCAATTGGAAATGATATAATTTATTAATTTATTTATTATTGTTGAGGGTGACAAAGATTTTTGAACACTTGACTATTTCACCGGTGTGTGTACTATATACTTTCCACCCCACACACACCACATAATTATAAAGAGAAATTCCTTGAGAGTGACCATAAGATGTTGATTAGAGGTTTCAAATCCAAGATCTCATCGATCTCATGGAACTTTAAGAACCACTAGACCAATCCCTTAAGATTTTTTTGATGAAGTCTAATTAAGAGTTTAAGACAATCAGATGGAAATAAAAGCATTTCCTATATCAAATTTGGAATTAAAACCATGGCTTTAGGACCACCACGTACCCTTGGTGTGATTGTCATTCCATAAGTATAAATGCTTGTGGGGTGTAGGGGGTAAGAGCTGAAGTTCAAGTCTTAGATTATGCTAGAGTAAAATTTCTATCTTGTATAAATTAAAAAAAAACCATGGCTCTAGGTTAATCAAAAGTCAAAACAAAATACCTACAAATTTGTATGAAAAAAAAAAACCCATGGCTTTAGGTTAATCAAAACAAAATACCTACAAATTAAATCTAAAAGTTACCTTCATAAAAATGTTGTCCCCTTTAGGAACGCTTTCGAACATATCTCCTCCCAAATGTTCCACACCTGCAACATAAGTTTTTTTTTGCACCTCTCTTTATCTGCACAAATTGTGTATTTATAAACCCTATGCGATCCAGGCCCTTAAAATTATGTTATTAGCATTATTTTTCCACAAAAATTGTATATTCGTCAAATTTCAAAGTAGTGAAATAAGAAAATGCCTTGACATGACAACATTGTGAAAGAAAGGAGACTTACGAATTTAAATAATACCGGGATAAGGCGGGGCATGTTGTATAACATGATGCAAGTCGAAACTAATGCCTTTGATGTGGGGGTATTTGGAAGTGATGAGGTTTTAGAGTAACTCCTAGGCTACCGCCAACATCAACAAGTTGCCTGAGTTGCTCAAAGCCTTTGTAAGACTCAACAATATGCTTAATAACAATATTAGTGTAGTTGAGCATTGCCGTGTTAAAAATCTGATTGAACCTGGGGTCCAAAGTGAGATACTCAAAGACATGCATGCCGTAGACCCTGTTGAACGGAATTCCTCCCTAAAGAATTGAGTCTTTCAGTTGGGACCTGTGAACAAATTCATGTTAGATACCATATCTCATTTATTAAAAATTTTAGCAACATGCGAATTAATTTATTTGGGGTATTAGCTGAATAAATTTGGGTTAACTGTAATATATTAATTCTTCAGTTTTTTTAATAATAAAAAAATTTCTTTACATACCACTCATGCATGTTAGAAGTTACTAAACGTGATGGACCACTAGAGTAGTACTCGACTAGCATTTCATAACAAATTCACTTGCAGGCAGTGCCAAAGTTGTCATGTAATGAGCAAGGTAAATAAAAAAGGAAAGAAAGGCAACACACCTTCAGCTATCCAAGAAAACCTTGTCATGAAGCGAGGCAATCATGGGGGCCAATGACACACCATCTTCATTGCGCACAAAGTGTTTAGACACGGGAGAAAGAGTGTAGAGTCTTTGGAAAGAACCAAACTCATCAGCAACCACAGAGCAACCAAGCACAGAGTGGCTGGCCAGCATTCTGAGTATGCGGTCCAGCATCATGCATGGCGGCTGAAAGCTCGAAAATGTGTTGAAAACACAAGAGCTGTTTAGACCCCCAAATTAAAGTTACGGTTCGATAGATTTTACACTAACTTAATACTAAGTGCGGAATAGTGTAAATGCGAGCAGATAAACAAACAAGCTACTCTAATCCATAATCAAGACAACACAGCAGTAAAATGAAATGTAAAAGAGTAGGGAAGAAAGATGCAAACACAAGATAACACGTCGATGTGTTATCGAAGAGGAAACCGAAGTACTTGGCGTAAAACCTCTCCGCCGCCCTCCAAGTGGTAATCGATCCACTAGACAATCAGTTGGGATACATGGGTTAGCAAGAGACCCTCCAAGCCTAATCTACCCGATATACCTAAGCTCTTCAAGCTCCTACTTCAACAAGGCTTCTCAGAACCGTGTCTTGTCTAACTCTCCGGATCCTGCAACAAGCTCCATGTTGCATCTGCCATCTTTGGCTTCTTCCAATACTTCCCAACAGCACCAAACTATCACTTGACACTCTGAAAGAGTGTGGTTTGGTCTATCAACCTCTCAATGATATGAAATTGAGAGGTAGGAGTTGAGGAAAATCCACAAGCAATTATGTAGAGGATTGTGGGTATAACAATCTCTAACTCTCAAGGTGTTTGGCTAGAGTTTTCTCTCAGAAGCACTCCTCAACATTTGTGGGTAATGTGGGTATATATAGTGTGGGTACAAAAAGTGTATATCAGATAGTACAGTCTAGCAGAACAGAATGTCTCGCGGGTGTCTCGCTGGAAGGCCTTACCCACGAGATACTCGCGAGACATAGCTGTCTCCATCCTGTCTTGACTCTTCGCATTCCAGCATGTGCAAGTCACATGAGTCACTTCGCGGGATGCTTAGTTGCGAGATACTCACGAGAACTCTTTAGTCTTCAATTGCTTGAGTCTTCACACTCTCTCTCTTTATCACACAACCCTTACAATCAGATCCCACAATAAATACATGGTACAAATCTCAGCAGAGCGATTGATTCTATTGTGTTTGGATGTGCTAAAACTTTAGAGATTCTGCTGTTTTTGAAGGCACAGGGAAGGAAATACCAAGTCAACGCCCCAATTTTTTTTGTTTTTCTTTTTGAGAAAAAAAATGTATTATTATTTTTTTGGTGCATGTCTTTTTCTTGAGGTTGTCTCTATTTATCTTAGTAAGCTAGAGTACAAAAAACGAAGACTGACTTACTGAAGGTGCATGCATCAAAGTGCAAGTCAATGATTTTGAAATTCCAACCATCTAAAATAGTAAAGAGGTTTGAAATTTTCAAAATCAAATCGATTTTTTTTTTTTGGTTAAAATCAAATCGAAATTTAATCATGATCAAAGTTGTAATAATTATTTTAATAATCAATAATATAAAGATAAATAAATTAAATGTACAAAACTTAATAATATTGATTAAAATAATATAATCTTTAAAGAGATTTGAATATATCTCAAGAAAGTAAATTCCGTACCATACCGGCGGTACAACCGGTATATACCATACCAGTCAATGCACTGGTACAGATAACCCCTTGTTTCGTACTGAAAAATATTATACCGGCCGTACCGGCAAAATCCAGCTGTTTTGGCCGGTAAATAGATATCGGGTCGAAACACGAAAAGTCTCATTTGTAAGGAAAGAAAACAGAGAAGAAGGAAAAAAGGAAGAAGACGACGACGAAGCAGGGGTGGCGCCGTGAAGCAACTGCTTCTTCTTCTTCTTCTTCTTCTTCTTCTTCTTTCCTTTTTTTCTTCTTCTCTGTCGGTCTGTCTGTCTCCCTCTCTTTTTTTTTTTTTTTGCTGAACCTTGTCTCCCTCTCTCTTTTTTTTTTTTTTTTTTTTGCTGAACTTTGTTATGTATGGTCTGTTTCTCACTTTCTCTTTCTTTGTTTTGTATTTGTTTTTGAAGTTTCTTAAGCTCTCAATGTGACTCAGTACACTGACACTAGCTGCCAAGCATTGGAAATATTGAAAGCTTTTAATTTTTGAATAAAAGATGAGCTCTCCGTCACTTCTTTTCAGCTTTGGCCTTTGAGCCCAAATGATGTGACATAATGTACGTGTATTGTCCTATTGCCATGGTATTACAACAAATTTATATTTAGAACAATGCTATTATTACAACATTTTAAACAATTTTTGTTATAATTTGTCGTGTGAGGAGTTGTGAGTGATGAAAATGTGAACCTACATACACTCACAATTTTTTTCACCCCTCACAACTTATCATATAAGGAGTTGTGGTAAAAGTTAATAACTCCATAAAAAAATATAAAAAGTTGCCAATATGATATATTGAGTTATTAGAAATATAACTTTGAAACGGTACATTAGTATTGACCAGTATCCGAAATATATCGTACTGCTGGCCAAACCAGTACAACCTCCGGTACGGTATTGACTTCCTTGATATATCTTGGTTAAATAATAAAATCAGTAGAATTTCCTTATCTTAGTAAGCTAGTGTACAAAAAAGAAGACTGACTTACTGAAGGTGCATGCATCAAAGTGCAAGTCAATGATTTTGAAATTCCAACCATCTAAAATAGTAAAGAGGTTTGAAATTTTCAAAATCAAATCGAAATTTAATCATGATCAAAGATGTAATAATTATTTTAATAATCAATAATATAAAGATAAATAAATTAAATGTACAAAACTTAATAATATTGATTAAAATAATATAATCTCTAAAGAGATTTGAATATATCTTGATTAAATAATAAAGACATAGTAGAATTTCCTTATCAATTTTTAACAAATTTGTACAAAATGGGTAATATCTCAAAAGGTTTAATAAACTAGTTTTTTTTTTTTTTTTTTTTTAGAAACAAATACACACACAGGAAAGAAAAAGAGATTCTAACACAAAAGCACAAACTAGTTTATCAACACAAACAAACCTACACACACAAAGAATCTTATAAAAAAAAGTTTATTTAAAGGAAAAGGATATTATCATGTTTAAACTTTAAACTATAAAAATAAATTAAAAATCGTTCAAGCCAAAAAAAAATTCTACATGGTCCTTTTTCTTTTTGCTGAATAGTCAACATGCCCTTTTAAGTTTTAGAATAAAATTCCTATAAAAAAAAAGTTTTTAGAATAAAATAACCAAAACTTTTTTTTTTTTTTTGAAACTTAAACTCATACCAACTAGTACATGTTGCCTCTCTTCCTCAAAAAATGAACCACACTCTTCACTTATTCACCCTCCAAACAATTAAATATCAGAAAGGAATAAGACAAGGGGAAGGAAAAAATTATCTAAAGGAAAGCTGTTACCACCGCATTAAATGTTTTGTAGCTAACTCTCTGATTGCATTAATATGGAAGTGATACCTGAACAATGATGTTCAGCCTTACAGCTATCACTAAAAGTTTCAAGAAGGTGCTGATGAGATAAGAATATAAGAGCCAGCCATTTGATTTACACGTGGAGGGTTGAGATAGAGTAAAGGAGGGTAATATAAAGAAGAAAAATCCCATTACAAAGAAATCATCTGAGAATTGGGAAAGAAAAAACACTGTAGCACTAAAACTGTAATTGTAATCAAGTCTAAGAGAAATATATATTCAAGAACTACTCTTCTCGAACATTGCCGATGAAGAATTTCTTTGCATAACACATGTTTTTTCACTGTTTTTCCTTGCTTTCTTACCATCTTTAGTCCATGATGAGCATTGTCCACTTCATTGAAGCCTAGTTTTTAGCCCACT
This sequence comes from Notholithocarpus densiflorus, assembly GCA_030021035.2. Classification (NCBI taxonomy): domain Eukaryota; kingdom Viridiplantae; phylum Streptophyta; class Magnoliopsida; order Fagales; family Fagaceae; genus Notholithocarpus; species Notholithocarpus densiflorus. Next base: position 850,283 of record JARYZH020000104.1, read on the forward strand.
TTCTACAAATTCATTGTATTGGGCTCTTTGGGCCTTAATCCATTTACCTTTTGGGCTTAGGATCCAAAATCTGCCCTTACATGAACTATTTGGACTCAACTTGGGATTTAAAAAAAAAAAAAAATGTTTATACTCATTTATTACATGTAATAATAAAATTCATGTGTCACCATTTAATGGGGCAAACTAGCATATACCTCACTTAACAAACACATTAACAAAAAATGGATGAAGAGACTAACACTCAAAATGGTATACGATGTTAGGTACAGAAATCTAAATTTTGAAACGATAAGGTTCTTTTTCAAAATATCCTTAAACTTCAAGGGTGTAGTTTATATTTTAACCTAATTGAGTTTCATTTTCACATCTTAAGAAAATGGAAATAGAAAAATATAAATAGATAAATTTATATTACAAAAATATTAATCCTTGAATCGATGTACAAATAAAAAAAATGTATAAACAAGCAAATTAATATAAAATTAATAGTGTCAATTATTTTAACCTATGATAATTTAAAGAACTAAAATCATCAAATATCAAATTGAAACTAAAATTTGATAGATTGAACTGTTGAGCCGGTTTATTCTATTTTTAAAGCCGCTTCTTTTCAAACCGGTTGGACCGGATTATTGTCCAATTCACAGTCGTATAAACCGGTTTATTCGATTTTTATCATCTATAAAGCCACACACAAGTCACATCTCATTGAATTCAGTCGGTGGGAAAAAAAATGTTCATTGCCCCGTAGAGCAAGGATAAATAATGCATTGAAAGTCCCTAATTAATAATTAAGTCTACTGGCCTCCATAAAGAAAAAGAAAATTCAGCTAAGTCAGGAAATTTTATTTTGTGAACTGACAATTATTGATAAAGTGCATGCCTAGAGTATGTAGTTTCATCTATCAACCTCATACTTTGTGTGCCAAAGTTTATTTTTGAAAATAATGAGTTTTGAAAATTTTAAGGAGACATTACTTATTTTATATTTGTGTGTAACCCCATGAATATATACTGGTATATTTAAAAATAATCACAATTGAACTTGACTGATCTCCAGTCCAGCCCATTTACTCCTCTTTAGCATGTCTATTAATGTACAGCTTTTTTTGTTAATGTCAAACCCAATTCCTCATGGGCTGTAACCTTATTGAGGACATAAAAGGCCAGCTTACTTCGTTCAGTAGTAATTGGAATTGGATGGCATGTCTATGTGCTACAACTACAAGGGCCAACAAGCATGCACATTACTTAGTTAATTGTGTGTGTGTTTTTTTTCTAAACCTGAAACTTGTATTTGTATGGAAAAGTTTCTTCTTTTATGTATCTGTTAGTAATTGTGGATTTACATACTTTGTAATTTTTTTCGTTATCAATAAAAAATTATCTTTATAAAAAAAATTTATTTTATCAGTACTTTTTTTTTTTGGTCAATACTTTACTGTACATAACATACAAAAGAGGTTTGATGTTGCCTCTGCACCATCAAAAATCTCCAACCACTAGAGCTATGAATAAATAGAAATATTTATGAATAGATTGGGTTCGACTAAAAAAAAATAAGTTTTTGTTGGCATATTTATCATATGAGTCATGTTCATGGATGTCAAAATCTCAACTTAGATTCTACGATCCTACGATTTTACGATCCCACCTGCTCAAAACGCTCCGGATCTTTCAAGAATTTTTGCGATTGTTCAAGATCGGTAGGATTGTACGATTCTGACGATCCCAAATGATTTTGGTTTTTTGTAATCTTCTTTAACTTGACAAAAAGCTTAGTTGGACCCATATAAAAAATAACATCCCAATAAACCAAGTTTTGCTATTCTAATGTAGAGAGATAGAATATCTGTTAGATTCAGATAAAAAATAACATTTCAGAGTGTCACGTTTTGAGGTTTTTGGTCTCTTTAAATGATGCTTACAAATGGATGTAGTGATATATGATAATTAAATCAAATGGATGCAAATTTTTGGTTTTTTTTTTTTTATGAATGAATGTATAATTTATGTGATTATTTAACATACCAATATATATTTTTTGTTTTTTTTTTTCTCAAATTATGTAGGATCTTACGATCTACAATCCGATCTTACGATACCACCTACCTCCCATGATCCTACATAAGATCTCGATTTTGACAACTTTGGTCATGTTCAAGCCTAAATTTAGGCTTAACTTGTAAACAAATTGACTCAAATATAATAATGTGTTCGTAAACAAACTTGTCAATAGAAGGCTCCATTTAAGTCTATATAATATTATATGTTTATAGGTATACATTTATAAATATATACATTTATATTTATATGGAAGAGAGAGAAAGATATTTTGTAGATAGTGTACTGTGAGTGTGGTCCTATTTTGTAGATAGTTATGTGGGAGTTAAAGAAACATTTTTACCAAGTTTTGCCCCTACTTAAACGTAGGATGTAGGGGTATTTTGAAACAAAAAAAAAAAAACCGGTCTAAACAAGTGAAGTCTCTTAAATAGTAGTATAAATATTATTGAGCATCTAGGTTCTGAAGCATCACATCCTCAAAAAATTGATTGTTGGGAGACATTAAATTTCCCTAACCGAATACTACATCATACTATCATAGGTAAACTTTTTAGGGTAAAATACTATTTTGGTCCCTAAACTTTACTAAAAGTTTATTTTTTGTCCCTAAACTTTAAAATGTTCATTTTTCATCCCTAAACTTTGTAAAGAGTTTTTTGAATAGTATAGAGACAAAAATAAGGACGAAAAAGAACTTTTTTAATAGTTTAGAGACGAAAAACAAACTTTAAGTAAAGTTTAAAGACATAAATTAAATATTTTCAATATTTTAGGGGTGAAATATGAACTTTTCAATAGTTTAGGGACGAAAAATGAATTTTTTAAAGTTTGGGGATAAAAAAAAAAAACTTTTAGTAAAGTTTAAGGACCAAAATAGTATTTTACGCAACTTTTTATTAGTTGACCCTAACTATATTCTGTAGTTATAATCTGATATATAGGCTAATAGGCACTCATATTGGCGTTTTGATGGGTTTGGTTCAAGTTGTCTTTCCACATGGAAAAATTAGAAGATTAAGAATGTGGAAAGAGTTTCTTTGATGACTAATTTGATTAAATATTTGGATTTAAAGATACCACATGTATGATTTGAGGGGGTACGTTTATTATTGTTAGTATGAGCTAGAGCACCAATAAATGAATTGTGGTTTTCAGCTCTTGAGAGTCTCAAGTTTGTGAGTTGATATTTAGAGTTTATTTTGGGTGTAATGAATTTGTGTTAGTTTATATTAGTGATAGATTAGTACGTTGCGTTCATAAAGTTTCTGAGTCTTGAAGAATTTTTTTTTTTTTTAGATTGAATTTGAATTGATGAGGATATAAATATATATATATATTTATATATCGTTTTTTTTTAATCTTATATATGTGATTAAAATACTGCAAAATTATCTCGTGCAGGTTAACTACTAATTTAAATTAAAAAAATTGAAATCCAAATCTTCTTCTTCAAATACTTCTATTAAATTATTGTGCACCATTGGCTAAATGGTCACTCCACAAGTATAAATGCTTGTAGGATGTGAGGGGCAAAAATTAAGATTCAAGTTTCTAAAAGGGAGATTCATACACATATATATATTTAAATTAGACTAGAGTAGAATTCTATTTCAAATAAAAAAAATACTTCCATCAAATAAATAAATCAAAAGTTAAATTCAGCCGAGTGCACGCTTGACCTCGACTAAGAAAAGTCAAAGTCTATATGAGATTTTAAATGGTGTGATGGCTAAAGCTTTAAAAATTCAACCGCATTTTAACTGGATTTCTTGACCAAAGGCCATATTTAGACGGAGATTGATTTGTGAGTGGTTCACAATACTTCACATTGCTACTCTGATGAGAATGATCGCTCTTGCCTGGAGACTTGATGGCCCACTTGACCCAACATTGGCCATATTGACTCTAGTCAAGGGAGCACCTATGTCAGGAAAATTTATTGGGTATTTTATGAATCGACTAGTATTGACAAACCGGCACATTATTCTTCAATCAGATATTCTATCCTGACTTTAGTTTTGGGCAACCAATGCCTGAGTAAAAATATTTTATAATTCATGAATGGGAAAAACACTAAAATTCCATGTTAAATGTACCAATGAAAACTCAACCAATATCTATTCCGTTTGAATACTACTTATTGCTGAAAACTAAAAACTGAAAATATTATAGCAAAATAATTTTTAAATGTGTGAATAGTGTCGTGGGACCCAGTTTTAAAATTTTTTTTGCTGAAATTCGTACTTGCGAGTCCTGTGAACAGTGCACGAGACCTACAGAAAAAACACAAACACGCATTTTTTTCCTTTTCAGTGCAATCCAAACCCATCCAGAACATTCTTTTTCTTTAATTCTATCCCGATGCTGCTTGTTTTCCTAATGGATTTTGTTGATAATTGCCATGTAATCAAATTCTATTAAACTTAGAAAAAATGCTTCATAAAGCAAATCACAATTGAGGTAATTGTTACAAAATATAACACACAATTGCTTCATAATTTAAGGGTATAGCACGTGTGTAATAATTTAAGGCTCTAATACCAATGACTATTGAGGAGAGAGCACAACAGTAATATGGAAGCATAAACAACGATAAAATAGATGATAAAGAAGAAAATAGCAAAATAGATATATTCAAAATAAGGTTAAAATGGAGTATGGAATATGAAAATTGAAACAAGTAAAATCTTACTTGAATAAAAACTTCTGTCTTTGATACAAGCTTGAAAATAAAACTGTCTGAAGAGTTACAAGATTACAAAAATAAAACTGTCTTAGAAACTAAAAGGTTCCAAGGTTCTGTCTGAAGGGAAAGGTTACAAGATTACAAGAGGAGAAGTCTTTTTGAGGGTGGGGAAGGCTATTACAAGGACTTTCTAAAAACTTGGAACTTTAGAAGCTTTCTTCAAACTTTTAAGGCTTTCTTTTTGGCTTTTAGGCTTGTCTTCTGTCTGTGTAGTCCATCTCTTTTATAGATGCAGTGAACCATGGCAAATTAACCTAAGTAGGTAAAGTTAACTCAAGTTAAACTGTTGGTAGAAACTTGTTCTTGTCGGTAGAAACTTGTAGAACAGTACTGGGAACCTGTCAGAAAACGCATGCTAGTGAATAGTAGTCTTTTAATGACTCTTTCTAGAAATTTGTCGAGGTACGAGTGCACATAATATTCTATCAAAATATCTTTCTGGATCTTTCTGTCCTGCGTGCTTGTGAATAGTAATCTACCATTAAGGAGTCTGTCATTTTGTCTTATCTGTCATATGTCATAAAGGTCTTAAGAATCTTGGAATGCTTCTAGGTGAGTCCTGTAGTTTAGAGAGGAGGATTCCATTACTGTGTCATCTTCATCATCTAATATCTATGATGCAGCTTCAAGTGGTTGCTTTTTAAGCTGTCTTCTGTCTGAGACGGAGGCAAGCTGGCATTGGACATAACTCTTTTCTAAAAGGAAATTAGAATTTTCTATCTGGGAGGAAGAGGTCTTTTTCTGTAATTCTTGGCAAATATGATCAAAATTAAACTTATTCCACCATTTTAATTTAAACTTTCTAGTGAGCATGGGAAAAGGATACTGGGGATGCTTTTCTATCTTGTATTCCCATCTGATGATCCATGGGAGATTTGGAAACCTGTAAAAGAACTGCAAAAGATGTGGGAAATCTTTAAGATGTGGTATGTTTGGTTCTTTCTTGAAAATTTCATAGGCTTTAAGGAGATCAGGAGGGAGAATCATAGCTTCAGGACCATAAGAATTCCACCAGTCAATGAACCATCTTGGTATCATCATGTCTTTCTTCCTATACATATCAAATTGGAAAAACCAAGTATGTTTGTAAATATTGTTTTGGAATAAAAGGAACCTGTCCCAAGCTTCCATACAGTCATAATAATTGTAGAACTGAGGCTCAGAGGTTTGGGAAAAGTTCCTAGTGATCTAGGGCTGTGCCCTCGACTGGGAGGGGGTGAGAATTTGTTTTATGACTACTTTAGAGTAACCATCTCTGTTTGGGTCTTGGAAACAAGGCATATGTGTAACCAGGATTGAGTCTGTGTCTACTAAAATAAACTCATAAAATGTCTGGGTCTTTAATGTTTTTGTCTTAGGGTGTTCCCATCCTGGGGGTAAGAGCTGATTGACTAGGGAGAGGGGATCTATTATGTGCTGGTATTCTCTTTCAATCCATAAAATAAAATTCCAGGAATCTTTTGGGAGTTCGACACTGTGATCTTCTTTTGGGGCTTGGGCATAGGTTTGAGAGGTAGAGGGTCTGTCCTTTGATTGGTTAGAGGGAGAGGGAGAGGTTAAAGGGGGGAAAAGAAGATGCAACTATGTTAAATGGTGTTTTTAAGGGAGGAGGGGTTGAGGGCAAGGCATAAGACTGTTTGGTTGTTGGAGTGGAACTTGGGGAGAGTGGTTGGAAAGGATTCGGACTGCAAGGCAATGGGGGTCTTTCTTGGGGTTTGTTTGAAGAGAAAGTAGGTGAGTTGAAAGAGGGACAAGGGAGAAATCTACTAGGGGGAGGAGGGATTGGTGGAGCAGCATAAGACTGTCTGGTTCTTGGTTTTGGAGATTGGTTCTTTTCTGCAAGGGAACTCATCTTCTCTGTAAAAATTCACGAGTTAGGAAGTCAGGAATCAAATTAGTTCTCCTTTAATATATTCAATATCAAAATAAAAAACACTTAAAATAGCTTGCCATCTAGCAAAACTCTGTTTGGAAACAAGATTTTGAACATCTTTTTGTAAAACTTCTTTAGCACTTTTACAATCAACTCTAATTAAATACTTTTGATTAAAAAGATCATTTTGAAATTTTGAAACACATAATATAATAGATAAAATTTCTTTCTTAATAGTGCTGTAATTCTGTTGGGTAGCTGACCAAGAGCCAGAATGGAATCTAACAATTTGTTCTTTTGTATCATTTTTTGCTACCTGTTTCAAAATTCCACCATAACCTATGTCAGAAACATCTGTCTCAACAATTTTAAAAGTATTGGGGGAAGGAATAACAATACAAGGAAGTTGCTTAACATATTTTTTTATCTGTTTGATTATCATAGTATGTTTTTCTGTCCATGGGGGAGGATTCTTCTGTAGCCTTTTATACAAGGGTCTGCATATTTTTCTTAATCCTTGAAAGTAGTCTGAAACATAATTTAGGCTGCCAAGAAATCTTTGTAACTGGTTTTTATCTTTTATTTCATCTGGGAATTTATCTGCAAATTGAATAGCTCTGTCAATGGGGCTTAAGGTTCCCTTGTAAATATTATGACCTAAAATTTGGATTTTATCTTTGAACAAATTTATCTTAGTGGCTGATACAACTAATCCATTAGCAAATATATCTAAATGTTTCCAATGGTCATCAATTGTTTTGGAAAAAAAATTAAAACATCATCTATATAAACAATTGAAAAGTCTGTAAAAGGTATATCATTCATTATATTTTGAAATTCACTAGGTGCATTTTTAAGACCAAAAGGCATGACATTCCACTCATAATGACCAAAAGGAACAGTGAAAGCAGTTTTATATCTGTCCTTCTCATCTATCTGTATTTGCCAAAATCCACATTTCATATCAAATTTAGAAAATATAGTTGCTTCATGAAGTCTGTCAAGTAAATCTTTCTTATTGGGAATAGGATATCTTATCCATTGTAATGCTTTATTTAAAGGTTTATAATTTATAACTAATCTTGGAACTCCTCGTTCCAGTTCTGCTTGTTTATTAACATAAAAAGCAGCATAGCTCCAAGGAAATTTGCTTTTTCTGATTAAACCTTTATTTAAAAGATCTTTAATTTCTTTTTTACAATGTTCTAGTAATTCATTATTCATTTGTATTGGTCTAGCCTTAGTAGGTATCTGTCTTTCATTAAAGTCTTTTTCATAAGGTAATTGTACTCTATGTTGGTGCCTATGCCAAAAAGTAGTAGGAAGATTAGAACAAATTTTTGTCTCAATCTGTTGTCTAAATACCTCTATTTTATGATTTAATATGGGATTTGTCAATTGATCAACAATTCTTTCATATATTATTTCTGTCTTTAAGGATAACAAATGTTTGTTTTTCCTGTAAATTCTTTCTTTATCAATTTCTTTTATTATGGAAATATTATCTAGTGAATAGATTTCTTTTGGGATAGGTGGTAAAATGAATTTAAAAATTATATCTTTTCCTAACACATTAGTTTTAATTCCTTCTGCTGTTGGTAAGAAGGGATAAAGTAAGGCCATAAAGGGATTTCCTAAAATAATTTTAGAAGAAAGATCTTTAATTAGAACAAAAACAGTTTCAAAACATACTCCATCATTACATATATGAACATTAGGTATTTTGTAATTAATTATTAGATTTTCTCCATTAGCCTAGGTTAATCTTTCAGATGATTTTTCATAATATTTTAAGGGTATTAGTCCTTCTTGTATACAATTCATATCAGGACCTGAGTCTATCAAAGAGAATTCTTTATTAATTACTAAAGTAATTTTTGTATGCCATTTTTGGAAAATTACTCTGTCAATTAAACTCAAGAAATTCTGTCTATTGCTATCAAATTTATTAATATTTGTAACCTCTTTATCTGTATGACGATCAGGGGAGTCTGTCTATTAGAAGATACTTTTAAATTTATTATTTCTGCAATATTTTGTTCATCTATATCTATGGAATTATCTTCTTTAATTTCTTGTTTTACCATTTTTACTTCTGTCATTAAGTCTTGTAGAGCTATTGGTTTTATCTCTACACCATCTTGTTTCTTTTTTGTCTTTTCCTTCCTATCTTTTCCTTTCTTAGCTTTTTCACATTCCGTAGCATGGTGTCCATATTTTCTACACTTAATACAAGCAATAGGTATTTCTATGGAATCTTTCAAATTTAGTAAATATTCTTTTTGTCTTTATGGCGATTCAGTAGATTTTCTATCAATTTCATTATTATGTCTTTTTGTTTTCTTTTTCTTTTATTGACTTTAAGTGGGTTGGTTGATTTTAATTCTTCCTTTTTTCATTATTTGGTCTATTTCTTTTTGCTTAACATTAAATATTTCCATTAATTCATTTATTATATCTTTCTCAAATTCTAATTTACTTATTCGTTTTACATTTTTATTATGTCTGTCACATTGTTTTTTAGTATGCCCATATTCTTTACATTTATGAAAAATAATATTTCTAATATGTCTGTCAGGTTTCTCATTATCATTATATGATAACTCAGTAATCTCTAAAACTGTTATGTCCTTTTTCATTTCTTTTATCTCTATCGGTGAATTTAAAATTTCTATCTTTTTAGCCAATTCTACTAAACTATTGTCTTGGGTATAATCCAATGTTCTATCAATTGATTTTAGTCTTTCATCAATTTCTTCTTTAAAACTATTACTCTTTTTGGAATTATCTCTCCTTTCTTTATTGACTACTTTTATCAAGCCATCATTTTCTTTTTCTTTCTCCTTGCTTATCATGTTTCTTTCTTTGTCTTTGTCTATGTCTCTTTCCATGCTAAACTCTTTACGTAGAGTTTCTTTTGGGTTGTTAGCCTTTTGTCTTTCAAAGTCTCTTACTTTTTCTATGTCTTTATCTATATCTAGCTTCTTTTGTATTATAGTACTATGATTCTTTTGTATTGTTTCTATTATGTCATCTTTCCTATTATTATTTTCTTGGCTTTCTATAGAACTTCTTACTTTTACTACATCTATCATCTTTTGCACTTCTTGACTATAGTCGTTTCTTTCATTAAAATCTTTCTTGTTATCTTTATATGTATAACTATAGGTCTTTCAATTACTTTTAGTTTTCTATCATTCCAATTATCTGTCACTAAAGATGATCTTTGATGGGGTTCAAAGTTTCTTTCTTGTTCTGAATTTAAAGCTTTAATTTTTTCATAAAGTTCCAAAAAACTGTCTATTCTATTAGGTCTATCATTTTCTCTTTCTATAGTGGTGGATCTTGCAGTAGCTTCTAAAGATTCCAATTTTTTATTAATCCTATCTAAGAAACTATTATTGTGTCTATTAGTCTATCTGTTGATTTTATCCCCTGTGTATGTACTCCAATTATAGCTATAATTATTATTATAGTTATAATTATAATTATCAATATCACCGTTAGAGTCAGAATCATTTTCATAATCCATATTACCATTAAACCAATTATTGTCCATATCTCTCATGCTATAACCTTCATCATAATCTATATCATCATAGTCCATGTTTCTAATTAGTGTGTGCCTATCCTAAGTGTGAACAAGCAAACAGAAGATGAAGTGATAAACGTATTTATTCTATTTCCAAGTAATTAATAATTACTGGCGGAACTATTACTAACCACTGGTTTCCTTGTTATCGGAACCACCTCCTCGGGAAACTCCATTGCGGGACCACCCAAACACACGCCTGTCCGTCGGCTAACAAAAAACGGGCTGACCAACGCGAAACTATGGTTTGCCAACGAGTCTTGAGGCTGACCAATACTAACAAGGAGCAAGTAGTGGCTATGCAGTAATAAAATTCCTAGTAACTTGTTAATTCAAAGAAATAAAACTCATACATCTACCATCCATGGCTCTGATACCAATGACTACCCAGGAGAGAGCATAGTAGTAATATGGAAGCATAAACAATGATAAAATAAATGATAAAGAAGAAAATAGCAAAATAGATATATTCAAAATAAGGTTAAAATGGAGTATGGAATATGAAAACTGAAACAAATAAAATCTTACTTGAATAAAAACTTCTGTCTTTGATAATACTTGAAAACAAACTTCTGTCTTGGAAACAAGCTTTGAAAATAAAATTGTCTCAAGAGTTACAAGATTACAAAATAAAAGAGTTACAAGATTACAAAATTAACTGTCTAGAGAGAAAGGTTACAAGATTACAAGAGGAGAAGTCTTTCTAAAGGAGAGGGAAGGCTATTACAAAGGCTTTCTAAAACTTGGAACTTTAGAAGCTTTTCTTCAAACTTTTAATGCTTTTATTAGGCTTTTAGAGGCTTCTTTTTTCGCTTTTAGAGGCTTGTGTTCTGTCTGTGTAGTCCATCTCTTTTATAGATGCAATGAACCATGGTAAATTAACCTGAGTAGGTAAAGTTAACTCAAGTTAAACTGTCGGTGGAAAGAATATTGTGACTTTTTATGAGCAATAGTCTGTTTGGGAATCTATCAGTCTCTTGTCATGCATGGTAGTAAACTGTAGACGCATGCTAGTAAATAGTAATGACCTATGAACCTCTGTCTGTTTCTATTTGGATTGTCTTGGATTTGTCTGGAAGCTATTCACGTATGTTGATAAATAGTAATCTGTCGTCAGTGAATAGTGATATGTCGCTAGTGAATAGTGATCTATCGCCAGTGAATAGTGATCTGATCTGTCTTGCTTAGCATATCTGTCTATCTAGTTGCTTTATCTTGTTGCTCATGGATTCTCCATAGAGTTTCTAGAAGCTATTCACACATGCTGGTGAATAGTGATCTGTCATGCTGGTGAATAGTAATCTGTCTGAATGTGAATAGTAATCTGTCTGGATTTTCTGGTCATTCTACAAATCACTACTCGAAGGGATATTGTCCTATTGAGACGCCTTCATGCTCTATTTGAAATCTTCATTGAGGATTTCTATTTTGGCAAAATGTGGTCTGTTAATAGCCTTAAGATGACTATCTTGCTTGCCAAGCAATTGACCGTTAATTTTAAAATTAACAAATAGTGCAAGTACGCCTTAGTTAAAGGCCTTCATGCATCTGTCAAACATATTCCTTCATGTATCTGTTGGACAAATTTAGGTAATGTAGTTTCAAATGCTATAAAGGGAGTTCAATCAAGGGGCATTTCAAAAGTCTTTCTAAAAGTCTTTTTATTTCTGAGAGGGACATGAGATTTTGAGAAGGACATAAATTGTGAAAATAAAATTTTTTGAAAAGAGATAATAATATGTATATGCATATACTTAAGTGCTACTGGGTAGAGTAGTATCATCTGCCTTTGGATTAGTAGTAATCTCATTTGTAGTAATCCCATCATCTATTGGCTCATCAATATTTATGTCCTTAAATATTGAGATTTCTTTCCACAAAAGTATATCCTTAGGGATTGGAGGTAGGATGAACTTAAAATTTACTTCCGTTTCCAAAATATTAGTACATATTCCATTGTCTGTCGTGGAAAAAGGATAAAGTAAAGCCAAAAAAGGATTCCCTAGAATAACTTTAGAGGACAACTTGTATGTTAAAAAGAAAGGTGTTCTGAAATTGATTCCATTGTTATGTATATATGCCTTAGTTAATTTATTACTTATTTTAAGTCTATCACCATTGGCCTGGGTTAATCTGTCTGTTGTTGATTCATAATATTTGGAAGGTATTAATCCTTCTTGAATGCAATTCATATCAGCACCAGAATCAACAAGTGCAACAACTGTTATCGAGAGAATTCTTTATGAACAACCAAAGTTACTTCAGTATACCATTTCTGGAATACCATTCTGTTAATGATTATAATAAATCAATATTAAATTTTTTTAATATTGGAGATTAGTTACATCAATAATCATGTAAAAGAAATTGTTTAAATAATGTAACTAAGCAATTAAATACCAAGCAAGAACAAATAAGAAAATTCTGTGTCCATATAAAAGAATGGATAAATATAATTTGAATTTCTAGAATTTTATCAAAAAATAAATTTAATTTAAAATTTGACAGTTTGCAACACACTTTGGGTACTATTCCAAAGTGACCGTGCGATGGTGACTGAACACCTATGGAAGAAATTATAATATATAGACATGACAAAATGGGCGAGTCGGGTCAATCGGGTTGCAAGTCAAAAACGGGTCATTTTAAGCGGGTTAAAAACGGGTTCGAGTAATCGGGTTGCAGGTCGGGTCGGGTTGACCCGTATTTTTCACATGAATTTTTTTTTTCATAAAGAAAACAACATGTATTTGCCATTTAGAAATTCATGTAACAAACTACTTGATGTAAAATGGATTACTTTGAATTCACCACTTATATCAAGAATGAACTCAGTTAAACTTATTAATACTTATTCAATAGTTTTAAAATTATATAAATCCTAACATTGCTATTTAAAACAAAATAATACAAAGATGAGTAAAACAAATGCACAAGTTTTATTTCTACACAATATCAACATCCCAAAATATAAAACAAAATTACAAATGACTTATTGGATAAGTCATTTGACAAAGAATAAAAACATATAAGAAATTTACAATCTTGAAAATTAATTTTATAATCTATTATCAATTGTGGTTGGCACTCTATTTCAATTTGAGATATACATTAAAGTTTGATTGTTTACTTATTTATACATGGTCTCTTTTATGAATATCATATCATTGTTAAGCAACATACACTCTAGAAAATATCATAATTTATTTTGAAAGCCATTTATTTTGGACATAAATTGTTAAAAAATAGGTCTAAGCATTCATAATTTATGCTAATTTAATACTTTGGCTTCACTATTTTCACACTTGTGAATGTTTCTCGCACGTCTACAATTTTAAATCTATGTTTTTAACTCTACTGTAATAAGATTATCTTGGCATGTACTTTGCTATTTGATATCTAAAAATCTTTACTCATTATAGAATGCTCAACCATTCATCTTTCAATTAATTTTCATGCAGTTATGTAAATGTCTCAATTGTTTCCTCAAAACTTACAACAAACAATTAAACCAATATTGTCTTAATTTTATTTTATTTTTTACCCAAAAGAAAAAAGTTTTAAAAAATGGTTCGGGTTTGGGTCGGATCGGGTTGACTTGCAAAAAAACATGGGTTGAGTCACGGGTCAACTCGTTTTTGCTTCGAGTAAAAAAAATCGGGTTCGGGTCAGGTATTTTTAGGGTCGGGATGGGTCGGGTTAGAAAATTCTAACCCGTTTTGCCATGTCTAATAATATACAATCCCCATCAAAAAGTTGACAGGAACACGACAATTTCTACGCATAAAAATCTAAGTTTTATTTTATTTGTGAAGGTAATCAAAGTTATTAATCTATCTAAGTCTTTCAAATAAATCTATAAAACATGAGGATTTATAACTTTCAAATTTTTCATGGATTAGTGAAGTATAGTGATTGATATTTAAGGCTTTAAAAAACAAAACTAATTAAAATACTTACTCTCTCTCTATCCCAAAATGTTGATTTTGTTTAGAAAATCCAAATTTTTAACGAAACTTCATTTAATGTATTGTCTGTCTATCAATTAAAAAGATACAAATTTCTAGTACCATAATGTATTGAACAAATCTTGCCTTTTTTTTTCCCTTAGTGTATAGACGTATAGATATTTTCCCTTAATGCTACTTTAAATGTATTTTATATATAGCTACTTTAAATGTATTGTATATATATATTATATGGTGCTAATTAAGAGACTATATAAAATCTTACATTTAAAACTCAATCTGATATAAAAACATTTTTATGAAAGATGGTAATGGCACTAATGGCCACTTTGACTGCAATTTTCGGCTAACCAACTTTACTCTACTCTCCTTTACTCATCCTTTATCCAAATTTGTCATGAGTTTTGAACATAAATTCCAAATTGGTCATATTTGACCCAGCCTGATGATACGACAAAAAGGACCAAAGGATGTCATGCAAAAAATATGAAAGTTCAATTAGTGTGTAAAACACTAATTAATGTTTAGACCCCCAATTTTAAATATAACCAACACAAGCTTACACTCAAACAATAAATGTGCAGAATAATGAGTACAAGCAAAAACCCAAACAGATAAACAAGTCTACACCATAATTAATCACAACACAGCAGCAATTAAAAGGCAAGAGTAGGGGTTAGAGAGATGCAAACACAAAGATAACACCGGCACGTGTTATCGAATAGGAAATTGAAGAACTTGGCAAAAAACCTCTCTGCTGCCCTCCAAGTGGTAAATGATCCACTAAAGAATAAAGTTAGGATATACGAATAGCAGTAGACCCTCCAAGCCTAATCTACCCAATGCACCTAAGCCCTCCAAGTTTCTTGCTCCAACAGGGTTAAGCCTAACCGTGTCTTCTTTAGCTTCTCGGATCCCGTAATAAGCCCATTGCATCAACCAAATGAATTGGTCATCTTCGAACTACTTCCCAAGCACCAAAATACCTCATCACTGATATGGGTATGGTGAGATAAAGATTTGGCAAATATACCTCTCAAGGATATGTCAATGGAGAGGTGAGAGTAGAGGAATTTGGAGAATCAAATGTCTAAGATTGTGGATGAGTCAATCTTGGTTTTCTCTAGGGTTTCTCTCTCAAAATTCTCTCTAGAAGCTCTATACATTTCATGGGTATAAGGGTATTTATAGCAGTGTAAGTGAGGAATGTGAAAAGACATTTTTCTGCAAAACAGGGCATTTTAGCGACTCAGTCTCGCAAGTGGTATGAGTCACGAGTTTGAGTCGCGAGTTAACTGCCAGGCCAGACTGTCAATTTTTGTCCTATAGTGCTCCAGCTGTCGTGACCCTTCATCTTCCTACATGCTTCACACGTGTGGCATTTTGGCAAGTTGCCAGTCGCGAGTGACTCGCGAGAAATCTCCAAATGCACACATTCTTGAATTTCTTCACACTCTCTCACACACAATCCTTACATAATTCCCACCTAAATACAGGGTATCTAATTCCTAAATTTACAAGCAAATTTGGCATAGAATAAAGCTAACACATGGTTGAATAAATTCAACCTTACAATCTCTCCCTTTGGCTATTCCGTGACAAAACCCTAAAATAGACTCTAGACTTAAAATGTGAGTTGGGAACAGTTACCAAAACTCACTCACACTTAACCCTAGATTCTATGAAGCTCTTGAACCATACAGATAAGTTTTCCTGAAAACAATAACACAAGACGATCATTGTAAGCAGAAATTTTGAAATGCATATGGAGCAAGCACAATGCGATTAAGCAATAAAGAATATAACAAAAAGGCATGGCTTGACCAAACATGAACAATCACTATAAATAGTGATCACAATGGTCATTCACATAAGGGATGAACATCCGGACATGCAAGCTAATAAGCTCAATGCAAAGTAGCATTTGCAGGTCCAACACTTAACTGATACAAAAACACTAAGGTAGTTACATCAAGGATACAAGATCTAATAAGGGCACAAAAGTAGAGTACTAAATATAATGCATACATAATCTAAAAGTACTAATAAGCTACAAAGTAATGGTACATAATAAAGCATAGTCAAGTACACAACATAAACCATGAAATATGAACATAGGCTGTAAATAGCATAAAGATATGCTCCCCCTTTGATCTAGCTCTTTCTCCCCCTATCATCACACTCCCCCTATCAAGAACCATCTCCCCCTTTTTGTCATGGAATAGCTAGTTTTCATCTTCCTTTAGCTTCCTTTGGATTTGGTCCAATTGAGTTTGGAGAGATGCAAGTCTGGACAACTTAGTGCTGATGTCTTGGACGGATGCCATAATGTTATCTAACTTCTCATCATAGTGATGTGAGCTAGAGCTTGAACCACCATAAGGAGCATGACTCTCTTGCTTGACTCCCTTTCGGCTGTGACCGATGATAACATTGAGAGTGCGAATGTTGATCGGACTTTGCTTAGGGTAAGGGCACTCATCTTCCAAAGGATGAAGAGCTTCAAAATTTTTGAAATGAGGCAACAAAAACAAAGGCAGTTCCTTGAGGCAGATCTCTCTGTAGTCTTGCTCAAAATATGGAAGATATGGGAGCAAATATCGATCTCTTCATTAGTGATCAAGTCATGAAGGAATATTGCCCGACCAAGATTCATGTACCCAGTACTTGAGAGAGGATAAAGATTGTGGAACATGATTGTTGTAAGCAGCCTCAATTTGGGAGATAATGAGGAAACACTAACTAATTTCCCATAGGAAGAGAACTCCAAGTTGTTGGGAAATTTAGACCGCGGTTGATAGAATTAACAAGTTTTAAATCCAAGTTGTTAATTAAATTTATTATGAATAAACCTTGTTAAAACAAACTAACATCAATATCATTTTAATATCATGCACAGCGGAAAAGTAAATAAGACAAGATATGATGACCCAAGAAAACCAACGAAACAAACTAGTTTCACAGTAAAAAACCTGGGTGGAAACCTTCCCGAAAAACAATTCACTATAATAAAGAGAAGTTTTAGATCTAGTACAAAACCTTTGTCCTTAGACTCTACAATCCCCATAGATGAACTTACAGCAGAAACCTTTTACCACTTCATAACCTTTGAACTCTTCAATATATGAACGCCACCCTTTTTGCATGGATCCTAGTACGTGACTAACCAATGATGCACAGCTCCCAGTACGTGACTAACACACCAACTTAAAGAAGATTGTTGGTTGCAAAGTTCTTCACTTCATCAATAATGAAGATCAAGAAGCACTTCATTACAAAACCCTAAGGCGCAAAGACACAGTAGCTTCTTTCAGAGAGAATAAGACACTTGGTCACCTTTTGCATGTATTCTCCTTGTATTCTCTTATGTGACGGCCTTTAAAATAAGCCTTATATATGTCTAGGATTGTGAGAAAAGAAACCCTACACATACATGTCAGCTGTCGAGCTATCTGTCGAGACCCCTTGATAGATATATCTGTCGAGCTATCTGTCGAGATTCATTAAACCTTTATAGATATATCTGTCGAGCAGCTTTCGAGAATTTGTCCAGCTTTAATGAACAGCTTTTCTTCACTTGTTTCTTGGTCCAATCTTCATGGCTTTAATACTTGGCTTGAATAACATGTTTCTTGAAGTATTAAACACATCCTAGATCTACCCAATTACAGGTAAAGTGCATTTTGTCAAAGGATTAGCCAATTACATAAAATATGTCCTTAACACAAGTTTTTTTTTGAAAGTTTCCTGAAGCAAGTCCGCCTCTAGATCCAAGTCATCATACACTGGTGGTTTTTGGAACACTGGCCAGTTGATATTCAAGGTGATGGCAAGATAGAAGGGTGTAACCGTGAAGTCCCTTCCTCTAACCCAACACTTCAGCTCATTCCCATCATAAATGGCATTTGCATAAAATTCCTTCACCAATTCTTCGTAAGTTTCGTCAAAGTTAGATAGAAGGAAGTTCCAGTCCTTGGTAGCGAACCATTTCAGGATGTACGTATCAAGAAGAGAAGCTTGCTCAACCACCCTTTCAACCAACATGGGGGCATCCTTGAAGTAGTTCTCATAAGCTTGAGATGCAGCATATGATCTGAACTTGTCGACATCATAAAATCCTGTCGATGATCAAGTCTTCTTTGACTTAGGGGTGAGGCTATCAAGATCAATCACCGGTTCTTTTCCCTTGCTATTACTTCCTTTCACAGCTGATTTCTTGAAGGGAGACATTGTCAAGCTATATCATGTAATATCAAAGAGCAAGATGAAATACAAAGGGCAACAAACTTGATTAGCAACAAGTTAGTCCCAAATAAGAAATGTTGAATTAAACCCTAAAAACTAAATTTAAAGAGTAATTCAAAAATAAATTGACATTAGAAGACATATAGTATCAAAACATGATAGAATCATGGCATTAAGCACTCAAACATGTCAAAGTGTGTGTATGTGCATCAAATGAAAAAATGTGCAAACTAGGGCAAAGTGTAAAAACACATAATCATATGATGTTTCAAAATCAAAGAAACATGATTATCCCTACAACCTTTGTATTCCATGGAATCTGAAGTGGCACACAAAAACATCTAAGAGACATTTTATCATGAACATGATATGCACAACACAACATAAACATACTATAATGCAAAAAATGAAGCACAAACATGTAAAACATGAAGAATAAGCATTATATTAACAAAACCAACAAAACCCATAAAACAAACTCAACAAAACATCAACAAAATCATATTCAATCATCAGATTTTCATATCTCAACATATACACAAAATCCAAGAAAACTAGGGCTAGAAACTTGAAATACTTTGAGAATAAGAGAAAACCAATACCTTTTCTTGAAGATTGATGAAGGATTGATGAAGAAAATGGTGGTTTTGTGAGTGAAAATGGAGGTTTTGGGAGAGGGAGAGGCGGACAAGACAAAGTGTGTGCATGTGATGCGAGGGAAAACTGAAAAGTTTTTGAAAACTGTCATGGATTTAACCATATTTGTGCAAAACACGCAATTTTTGCGACTGGAATGGGTCTCGAGCAAGTCGCCAATATCCCTTAACAAAATTTTTGAAAACTTTGTCTAAGTGTTTTTTACGACTGGGAAGTCCACTTGCGAGCAAGTCGTGAAAGGAGTTGCGAATCATTCTGTGTAAGCTCGTGATTGGAGCTTCCACTTGTGAACAAGTTGCCAAGTTGAGTCGCGAAAATGCCAAAAACCCTGAAATTTTGAAAATTTTCTAAGTGTTTTTCGCGACTGAGGGATTGACTCACTAGGGAATTGTGAAAGCTTCTGAGTAAGCTCGCGACTGGCTTGACCCGCGATAGTGAGTCGCCAAAACAGATTTGCAAATTTTTTTGGATTTTCTAAACATTTTCAAAATAGAACACTTTCCAAAAACAACTAAAAATACTTAAAAATATTTTTGTGTTTGATCAACATATGATTGAATATGTATAACACATTTAATCAAGTACAATCACACAAATGAATAAGGGCATTCATTGAACATAGACATGTGTGATGTGTGGGTACCAAATGTGAGATAGTCCTTAGTCTAATGTGAAGTTTCAATGATCAATTTAACCAAGACATACACAAGTAGCACTAGGAAGAGTGACCAATCTCAATTATAGAAATATGCATATATGACCTCCCACAAAACTTGATTACATAACTTTGAAGCTTTTCATTTGGCTTCTTACATTTCAATACATTTGATCATTTACGAACAAAAACATCTTATTTTGAGATCGGTGCTTGAAATTTTTGATATTTCAATTTGATGATTAAGCCTTTGGCTTTTGGGCACCATACATTTTCAATTCAAGTCGCTTTCCCTTTTTCCTAGTCGAATGTTAGTATGTGTGACGGCTTTTGCAGCTCATTATCTCTTTTTGAGATTTAACATTGGTTGAGCTTTTTAAGCAAAAACATAAAAGAGCGGGAAGATATATAGGCACAAGTCTATGCAAGTCTCAAGATCAACAAAACCATTGGCTAATCATTCATGACAAGTTTAAAGATCTATTTACAACAATCACATAGATATCAAGATTTTTCCCACAATGATATGAGTGCATAAAAAACAAGCTACGCTTGTATATGCACAAAGCCATTTGTACAGAGGTACAAGGCAAAACGTGCGTGTGACAAAACACAACAATGCCTATCAAACTTTTTGGATTTTCTACTTTTTATGTGTTTTTGGATTTTTGACACAAAAACAAGTAAAGATTGATAAAAAAGAAAAAACATTCAAAGCTAGTAAAAACAAACAAAGGCAGTAAAAACATGCTAGAATGAAAAAACATAAGCACACAACTAAACAATGTCACAACAAATCGGAAGAATTAATGCATGGACATGTTCTAATGCTTATGCATGAGTACCTTTCTTCACCCACACAGAACATGCGTTTGGAGTGATATCCTTAGAGGATTGGGTACTTGAGTGGCGATTCTCAAACCTTAGGGTGAAGTTTGCCAAACAAGAAGTGATGGTGTCTATCATCTTCATCACATCACCAATATCAAAATCAACTTCTCGTCCTTTTGATTGCTTGAGGTTCCCCTTGCCATTTCTTTGTCCTTTTGGCCTTTGAGAACTTGCATTCTTCAATGCTTGAAGCTTGTGGCAATTCGGTCTAATGTGTCCTCGGATTCCACAGTGGTGGCAAAAATGTTGAGTTTGAGGACCTCTTTGTGACTTTGGAAGAGATTTCCCTTTAGCCTTAGGTTTGGCAATAAATGGATTTGGAGGTTTTGTCAAAACCCTTTAAGCAATCACATTTGGCTTCTTCTCAACCTTCATATTCTCAATAATTGGAGTTGCTACCATTGGTTCTTTGGCTTTAACAAACTTCATCTCCTTAGACACATTGGCGCTTGAGCTACTTTCTCCGGTGTATCCTATGCCGCTTTTGTCGGAAAACCGCTTTTGATGTGCAAACACTTCATTAAGTTTCTTGGAGGCAACACGCTCCGCTTTTGTATTAGCTTGAATCACTTCAATCTCAAGAAACTCGATCTTGGAATAGGCTTCGGTTAGTTCTTCATTCAGTGCCTCAACTTCACATTTAGTCTCTTTGTACCACACTAGAAGGCTTCTGTAATCTTGCTCAGCTCTTTTCATTTTTCTTATGGCTGCTTTAGCCACTCTAGCATACTCTCCGGACTTCTCAAGAAGAGAATAATAGGTTTCTTGTAATCCTTTTACTTCTTCATCATCATCATCAGATTCCTCCCCAATCCCCATAGACTCCACTTCAGTGTGCTCACCGAGCTCCTCCACTAGAGCTTGTAAATCTTCCAAAGAATCCACGGGTCCAATGGTCATGAATGCGGAGTAGTTTCCTTCTCCATCATAACTTTCTTTCGAATCCGAATTAGAGCTGTCTGTGTCAGTAAGGGTAGTGGCAAAGACTTTACCTTTTGCCTTTAAGTAAGTGGGGCATTCCTTCTTCACATGCCTATGCCCTTTGCACTCATAGCACATGACTGCTTGAGATGGAGTAGAATCTTTAGAATCCTTCTTCTTGAAGTTCTTTTTAAAATTTGAGAATTTTCCCTTCTTAAAAGACTTTCCATCTTTCTTGAATTTTAAGAACTTACGAAAGTTCTTAGCAAGGTACGCCACTTCCTTTTCAACCTCATCCTCATTTGAGGAGTCTTGAGCTTCCACTCTCTCATTGATTTTTTTAGAGCAAGATATTTGCTCTTCCTTTGTGATGGTAGAGATAGCTCATAGGTTTGAAGAGAACCGATGAGTTTTTGAATTTTAATCTCATCAAGGTCTTTGCTCTCTTCTATGGCGGTAACCTTAGCACAGAAACTCTCCGGCAATGATCGTAGGATCTTCCTCACAATCTTGGAGTCCTCCGTCTTTTCTCCTAAGTAGAATTTGCTAATCACCACTTCATTTAGTTTCCCATAGAAAGAGACGAACGACTCATCTTCACTCATCTTTAGTTCCTCGAAGCGAGTGGTGAGCATTTGTAACTTGGTGTCCTTCACCTTTTTGGTACCTTCATATGTGGTCTCCAAGATTTGCCATGCCTCCTTGGCAATTGTAACATGTGAGATGTTATGAAATTCATCGGGTGAGACACCACAAAAAATAGCATTTAATGTTTTGCTATTAGCATTGGCCACTGCAAGGGCTGCCTTATCCCAAGTAGATTTGGCAGCCCCCGGCCTAGTCCATCCAATCTCAACAGCATCCCATACACTTTCATCAATAGAACATAAAAATGCACGCATACACACTTTCCAAAAAGCATAATTGCTCCCATCAAAGATGGGAGGTACATTGAGGGATTGAGACCTATCTATTGTAGGGTCAAGGATCACACTTAGGATGTAAAGATCCGACAAAGTGTATCCGCTCTGATATCAATTGAAAATTCAATTAGTATGTAAAACACTAATGAATGTTTATACCCCCCAATTTTAAATATAACCAACACAAGCTTATACTCAAACAATAAATATGCGAAATAATGAGTACAAGCAAAAACCTAAACAGATGAACAAGTCTACACCATAATTAATCACAACATAGCAGAAATTAAAAGGCAAGAGTAGGGGTTAGAGAGATGTAAACACAAAGATAACACTGGCATGTGTTATCAAAGAGGAAACTGAAGAACACGGTGAAAAACCTCTCCCCCGCCTTCCAAGCTGTAAATGATCCACTAAAGAATAAAGTTGGGATACATGAATAGCAGTAGACCTTCCAAGCCTAATCTACCCAATGCACCTAAGCCTTCCAAGCTTCTTGCTCCAACAGGGTTAAGCCTAACCGTGTCTTCTTTAGCTTCCCGGATCCCGCAATAAGCCCATTGCATCAACCAAATGAATTGGTCATCTCCGAACTACTTCCCAAGCACCAAAATACCTCCTTACTGATATTAGTATGGTGAGATAAGGATTTGGCAAATGTACCTCTCAAGGATATGTCAATGAAGAGGGTAAGAGTGGAGGAATTTGGAGAATCAAATGTCTAAGATTGTGGATGAGTCAATCTTGGTTTTCTTCTCTAGGGTTTCTCTCTCAAAATTCTCTCTGGAAGCTCTCTACATTTCGTGGGTATAAGGGTATTTATAGTAGTGTACGTGAGGAATGTGAAAAGACATTTTTCTGCAAAACAGGGCATTTTGGCAACTCAGTCTCACGAGTGCTATGAGTCGCGAGTTAACTACCAGGTCAGACTGTCAATTTTTGTCCTGTAGTGCTCCAGTTGTCGTGACCCTTCATCTTCTTGCATGCTTCACACGCGTGGCATTTTGGCGAGTTGCTAGTCGCGAGTCACTCGCGAGATCCAGTCACGAAAATCCTCCAAATGCACACACTCTTGAATTTCTTCACACTCTTTCACACACAATCCTTACATAATTCCCACCTAAATACATCGTATCTAATTGCTAAAATTACAAGTAAATTTGGCATGGAATAAAGCCAACACATGGTTGAATAAATTCAACCTTACAAAATATCTACTAACCAACTACAACATTAACTACTAGTGATGATTTACGAGTGGGGGCACATGCCTACCCATTTCAATGGTACCTCTTGATGCAGAAATAATGATAATCTTTGGGTTCATTTACACAACATTGATTGCTTGTGCAGTTATTTAGCTCTTTGACATCACATTCGTTAATGGCTGCATTTGTCCAAAAAAAAAAAAAAAAAAAAAAAAACAAATTTTAAGTTAATTGGAAGTTGTACTATAATCGAAAGCAATGACAAGCTAATGGAATGAATTTTCCAACATTTGTTTCACTGTAAAATATTTTCACTAAAATTTTTAGTAGTAAGACATAAAATTTTTCAATGATTTATCAATTTTTTTTTTTTTTTTTTTTTTTTTGGGTAAAACGTTTAACAAAATTTTTATGTTCAACAAAAAATATTTAAAAAAACTGGGGACATTGAGAAACGATTTCGTAGTGTTTTCTAGAGGCGTACTCAGCACGTTGCAATAGTCAATGGACTTATACATCTCCACAGCTTTTGGGGCAGTTAGAGCATCCACATCAGCTCGTTTAAATTTTCTGTTTATTTTACATGAAAAAACCTACTTTTTATTTTTTTATTTTACACATCCACTTTTACAAAACACCCACATCAATTTATCTATTCTACACATTTATTCAATAAAATATTCATTATTTTACAATTTTTTATTATTCACTCCCTTACTGCCCCTCTCTCTCACAGACCCACAGCCACCATCACCACCATCATCACCACCCGATCAACCCACACAGAAAAATCAAAGAAAAATCAAAGAATCTCTCTCTCACAGACCCACAACCACCATCAGCACCATCATCACCACCCGATTAACCCACACAGAAAAATCAACATCAAATCAATCAACACCGATCAACCCACACAGAAAAATCAACGCCGATCAAAACGCCATCGTCTCCATGCCTCCACGCCTCCACACATACCCAGATCAACCCACAACCCAAATCAACCCAGACCAAGCAAACCCACACAAACCAAGACCAACCCACACCATAAACTCAGATTAAACCACCATCGAGACCTCCCCACGTCGTCGCCATCGATCATCGACCCAAACCCACACCGCCACCATCGAGACCACGCCACACACCACGCGCTGATCTCGCCACGCTGTGACCCACAGCGTCGATCTCGCCACGCTGTGAACTCCGGTGGCATGCTTTGAACGAAAGAGAGAGATGTGAGAGAGGGAGAGAGAACTAAGGATGAAAGGATGGAGTGGGTTTTTTGTGAGAGAAAGAGAGCACACGCCTGAGAGAGAGGGAGGTGAGAGTCGGGTAGAGAGGAGAGAGAAAAAACTATTAAAAAAATAAATACACGAGCTACAGTGCCCGTGTAAATTTACACGGGTACTGTAACTCATGGATAATTTTACAAAAGTTTACACACTTTTAAACGAACTGATGTGAAGTGTTTTTTGGTTCAAAATGTGTAAAAGTGGTCAAAATGTGTATTTTATACATTTATAAAAGAGTTGATGTGGATGCTCTTAAGGCATAGCAAAAGGAAATTAATGTTTCTACAGTTGCCATTAATATCATACCAACCCAGGTGATTGAAGCCCATATTTATTTATTTATTTTTTTGAGAAACGGAAACCCATATTTTCGAGAATAGTGTCTTACTGTGTGTTTTTTTTTTTTAATAAATGTTTTATCAGATTTTCTTTGGTAAAACGTTTAACAAAATTTTACAAAAATTTTTTGCTTAACAAAAAAATATTTGAAAAAACTGGGAACATTGAGAAATAATTTCGTATTGTTTTCCAGAGGCATACCCGAGTCATTGTAAGTTTGTGCCAGTCAATGGAGTTAGACATCAAGATGTCCATATCGCGATGAATGGAAACGTTTTGTAGCAATGAGGTTTCCAGTCTTTGGTTGAGGTTGACGGGACGACGAGTCACGAGTAACAACCTTCATTTATGCCAAAGGGAGGGATATGGAATTTTTACATCTCCACAGCTTTTGGGACAGTTAGCTAGGCAGAGCTAAAGGAAATTATGTCGGTTCCATTAATATCACACCAACCCTGGTGATTAGCATAAGCATTCCTATGGAATTGGAAATCCATAGGTAGCCCCAATGTTTCCGACGCTTTTTAAAAGCAAACGGGAAGAAGACCCGGTCAGTTCAATGCATACACCATGAGTCTTTGTGATTAATTAAACTTGTACGTTTTAGAAGTGCATGCTGCATTAATATATCAAAGGTAGACTTTGACAAGGTCCTAACGAGTAACGACTAACGAGTATATTACCAAAATTTAAAAAAGAAAAAAAAAAAAGGGACTAACTAGTAACGACTAATTTGTACTATTTGCGTATAAAAAAAAAAAAAAAAATTGTATTATTTGGACTGATCAATAATTATAACTACAGTGTTATCCTTCTTTTTTTTTTTTTTTTTTTGGGTAAGAATACTTCTCTCTCTTGTCTATATTTATATATTAAAAGAGTTGTGAATCGATCCAAATTGAAGAATGAAACAAATATTTATTAATAAAATTTATCATACGAGAATAAAGATAGAGTCTCATTCCACACGTCAATATATACCGACAAGAATGTAATTTATAGGAGGAAAATCTTTTTTTTTTTCTTTTTTTGTTTCTTTTGCTACATTTAGAAAAAAATTTGTTATTCCTTTTAAAACTTTTATAACTAGAAAGTACTTTTGTTTCAATTTATTTATTTTTTTTTTTTTCGAGTTCTTTAAAAATGGGTTCTTACAAGTAACTCAAATTTCTCAAATTAAAAAAAGTAACTCAAAGGAAAGCCAAACAACCAGCTCTAGTGTTAGTGAAACGAGGACCAAGGTTGTTAGGTTTTTATTTTTTTTATTTTTTATTTTTAAATTTTTTATGGGGGCGGGGGTGTTAAACTCTAGCAACAGTATTATGCGTTGAACTTTACCAAAATTATAATCTTAATCACGTAATTAACTAAATCAAAAAACAGATGTTCAATTTTATATAATTCACAATTGCCAAGGGCAAAAATCCAAAAATATATTCTCAAAATTCTAACTCAAATAGGCTTTACAACACAATTTGGGACTCATCGAAAGTGACCATGTGATGGGTGATTGAACAATGGTTTGGTCTCTTATTTGATGTGGGCAAAGATTAGGTCTAGTGGTCTAGTACACTTGACCTATTTTATCTACATATAGGAAGAAATTATAATAAGAGGGTTCACAAATAAGAAATCTATTTGTGGTCTCTTATTAGCTAAATGCATGG
This sequence comes from Notholithocarpus densiflorus, assembly GCA_030021035.2. Taxonomy (NCBI): domain Eukaryota; kingdom Viridiplantae; phylum Streptophyta; class Magnoliopsida; order Fagales; family Fagaceae; genus Notholithocarpus; species Notholithocarpus densiflorus. Next base: position 877,327 of record JARYZH020000104.1, read on the forward strand.
ATTTATTGAGAGAACAAGAGATTGAGTGCCCTCCAGACTTATAGGGGTTGATATTATCACCTTGTGTGAGTGATGCTGAAACCTAAAAATTAGGAAATATGTAGAATTCCAGCCCCGCAAGAGATTAAGAAGGCAATCTAGGACATGCATGGTAGAACTAAAATCCCCAAGTCTTTATTGTTTCAGAGTGTTCGTTTACAAGAAGTATTGGGAGGTAGAGGGCTTGGGGGGGGGGGGGTTTGTTTATTAATTGGTGAGCAACAGTGAGTGTAGTTGCTAGTTTCTTCAACATGGAAGAATGACAAAAGAGGTAAATAATTCACTAATCTTTCTTATCCCAAAGATCCCGAAAAAAACTACCTCTTTTAATTATTTTAGGCCTATTAGCATGTGTAATGTAGTGTATAAAGCCATTACCAAGCTTATTGTAACATGACGAACGAAATTTACTGTCCAATCAGATTGCCCTTATCAATCAGTGTATCCTTAGGAGATGGATTGCAAATAATGAAGTATCGGTCCAAGAGATTCTTCATAGCTTCAAGAGGAGAAAACTAAAGGTGGGTATGCTAGCTATATTAAGTTAGATTGTCCAAGGTCGTATGAAGATCCAGTACAATACTTAGTATTATACCTGGTGCAATTAACCCCCTCCCTCTTGCAATATATGTTTGTTTTTTTTTTTTTTCACTGTTTTATTTAATTTTTTACTTTTTTTTTTTTTTTTTTAATCAATAGTTGAGATTGAAAGTTTCTTTTTTCAACTATCAATCTCAACCATTGAGAGGAATTGCATCAGGTACAATACTCTAAATACTGCAACAGATCTCAATCCGTTGAAGGTATATAATAGAGTCGATCGAAGATTTCTAAGGCTAGCATTGTGTAGCTCCGGATTCAATGAAAAGTTCATTAATTCATTGTATCATGGAAATGTCTCCACAGTCTCCTTTGAGACCTTGATGCAAGCCTAGATAGTTAGCCTAGTAGGGGGTTTAGGCAAGGAGATCCCCTTATTCCGTAATCATTCATTCTATTCCAGGAACTGCTATGAAGAATGATTGAAAGAAAATTATTGGAAGACAGACTTTCAGGAATTAAATTAAACAATGGTGGACCAACAACTGCGCCCATCTTTTGTGTGCAAATGACATCATATTCTTCGAGACCATGCAAAGTCTTTATGAATGATTCAACATGCAAGTTAACTATCAATCTAATATAATTTGTGACTTTGACTTTATTAAATTCTTCCAACTTAATTTGACTCTTTTTATATTTGATAATCAATTTGACTCAAGAAAATTTAGTACCACAAGTTATCTCACAGCTTCTTTGCCACAATTATGACATGGAAGAGTGTAAGTGATAGAGAAAAAATAGTGAGTTTATGTGTAAGTGATAGGCAAACTACTCACAGTCTGCATATCAAAATTATAGTAAAAAGTTGAAAAATAATATGTGGTCTTAGAACTACTCATTTGACTTGATCAGTTTATGTAAATTTTTTTTTTTTATTTCAGTTTATGAAGTGTCAACCATCGAATAAACATAATTTGTAATTTCTTTGACTTTCTTCCAGCTTAATTTGACTTAACCTATAATTTATTAAGGCAATAAATCAATTTGGAGTATAAATAAATGTTGGATCTAAAAAAAAAAAAGATTATAAGAAAAGGTAAACTACACTAACCAATAAGCACGCCTAACGTATGTTTGTAAACATGGACCTACCACGTGGTTATTATTGGACAATTACTGAATTACCTCCTTTGTGGTTTTCTCTCATAGCATTGTGAGAGAGCGCGACCCTTTTTTAGGTGTTGGGCCAAACTCACATGAATGGGTGGAGTTGTGTTATTGCCTCTCAAAATGGATGTTTGACTGATTATATTTTCCCCTTTAGATTAAGAGTTTTACAATGGAGTCGCCATTTATTTAATTATTGGAAAAATAAGAAAACCATAATTGAAAAAATCATCATTTTATTACATGGCTTTGGTCCTAGATACAATCTAAGATAAAGTACATGGCTTTGTTTCTTAGTTACAATCTAGAAATTGAAAATTATAAGGATAAGCATTGATCTATCAACCCTTGACCTAAGCTAGAAGGCTATGTTACAAGGTGGGAAGGTGTTAGGCACCCACTTTGCTTGGTGAAACCGGTCTTCTAGACTATGGTAGCCAACATTCATATCATATCATCCAATATGTTATCAATCAATTGCATGTTGAATTTAATGTGTGTGCATGTGATAAACCCTAATTCCCTTTATTAATCATTGCATTTGGATTGAAAATAAATTCTAATGAATGTGTGTGGACGGTGATATCCTAGATTCAAGGATTTAAGAGAATTATGAAACAAACAAGTTTTTCATATTTTTTATGTGGATTTAGGATCAAAACTAGTGTTATGTATGAACATGTGATAAACAACCAATAACATGTGAAGAACGCATATGAAAGGAAAGTTTTCTACAATAATGGCTAAGGTTTAGAACGAATCCCACATCGTCTAGGAACCATTCCAAACCCCATTTTTTTCAACTATAAAAAGTCTTACATGGTACATTTTCAAAACACATAGAAATCTCATGGGAAAACCTAAGATTCATTAGAAAATAGTGAATCAAGAGGGAGTTTTTCACAAAACACCCTCAAGTCTCTTTTTATTTGATTAGGACCTTTTCTGGTCCTAATCCTTTAAGTTTAAATTACTAAACACTATTTCATTGAATTGTAATAGATTTGACTGAGGGAAACGGTCAAAAATCAAGCTTAGGAGCTTTTGCTTTAAGGTATGCTTTAAAAACTTTTCTTTTTCCTTTCTACTTTAATCTTTGTTTTAATTTGTTTCTTTGCTTAGTTTATGTTTACCTTTGTTTGTTTAGGATAGTTTTAGGTTTTCTTTCTGTCTTTAAGCATGATAGGTTACTAGATTTTACGTTTTTGGTTTTTGCTTTGTTTTTGTGTTGATTAGGGTTTTTGGGTAAGGATTTGCGTACACATGATTTAGCCTACACACGTAGGCTAAACTCATGCATATGTAGACCTGTTTTTGCATGCATGATGCCGTTACCCAAAAAACCCTATTTCTTTGTTTGTTTTGTTCTGCCTTCACATGTCTTTTTGTATAAGCCTCCTTTCCATATGTTTCAAGCCCCATGACCGTTTGTTTGCCTTTTAACATGTTTGTTGTTATCACATGTTTAGTGATAGGCCAAAAACGAATTGACCCCTTGTGATGAATTAATTAATTAATTAGCCAAGTTTATTAATTAATCAAATTAACATGCAAACGCGTGGTAGCATAAACAAATCACCAATTAATACTAAGTGCAGCGGAAAATAAATTGACATGGTGATTTGTTTATGAATGGGGAAAACCTACATGGCAAAAACCTCACCGAGTGATTTTAAGGTCACCACTCCCAAGAATCCACTATTATCACAACAAGTGGTTACAAGTAAAGGAATCTCAGTGCCTTCTACCAACCTACAGTTGAACCCTTATCCCAATACACAATTGGACTTGTTCTGTAGTGACAATCTCTCCTTGTAATGCACGGCTCCCAGTACGTGACTAACCAATTGCGCGGATCCCAATACGCGACTTCAATCACCAACTAGAGAAGGTTGTTGGCTGCAAAGTTCTTCAGTTCATCACACGATGAAGATCGAGAAGATGCTTGGTCACAAAACCCTACGGTGTACAAACACGGCAACTTCTTTACAAAAAAGATGAACTAGGGCAAATTCTGTCTCCGGTCACAATTTGCTTGAACAAACTTTGCTCAACACTTGTGCAACTTGTTCCACCTTTGACGGCCTTTAAAATAATCTTTTTATATGTCTAGGGTTGTGAGAAAAGAAAACTCAAATATACAATCACGGATTAGAGTCAAAACAAAACTGAAATTCTGTTTTTCATAAACCTCGACAGATGCCCTATCTGTTAAGCTGCTGTCGAGCTACGGGCTTCAACAGCTCTTCAAGCTCAATAGATGGCTAGCTGTCGAGCTTTAATGACAGGCACTTTCTCGGCTTGAATCTTGGACAGACTTGCATGGCTTTAACACTTGATCTTGAAACAAGGTTTCTTGAAGTATTAAACACATCCTAGATCTTTCCAAATACAAGTAAAGTGCGTTTTGTCAAAGGATTAGCCAATTACATAAAGTAGTGACATATGTTCCTAACAAGTGAATCACATATGTCCTAACTATCTCCCCCTTTGGTAATCCGTGACAAAACCATAACAAACAAATGAGATATGAGAGAAGTCATAAACCACTCAACTCATATTCACTTTTTGAATACAATAAAATCTATCTTAACACAAACTCTTGAAAAACTTTGCAAAAAGAGAGTTTATGGTAAGAAGACTTTGACAACCTGTATTTCTGAAACACTTTAAACAAAACTCATCAAGGCATCTTTGTGTGAACCAAAAATAATAGATTGCATGCAAGTATAAGAAACATGTGCATAAAGAGAGAAAAGAAACAACACATATAAGGGTAGGTGAAAGAAACATACATCAACATATAAAGAAAATAAGTACAATGTATGTCAATAATGGTCACAAGACCCATGTACAAGAATAAATGTATCTAAAATAGGGAAAAGAAAAAGATACATAAAATCCTCACTACATCCCTCAAATATCAACACTCCCCCTAACAAAGTGGTCCTATACTAACTCTCCCCCTAAGTATGACTACTCTAAAATCCAAAACTACTCTCCCTTTTTGTCACGAGTGACAAAGGGTAAGAGTGTCAAGTAGACATCTCATCTGTACCGGAAGAGCTAGTATCTCCATCAGCATCATCCTCAGAAGCAGTAGCATCATCATCATCAGCATCATCAGCACCGTCGGAGTCATCACTCTCATCCGCAGAGGCCACAAGAGTGGAAGGCATGGTGTAATCGCCCATCTCAGCCTAGCGTCGAGCAATACGGCTAACACGGGTGTTCACTTGACACAACTCATCACTAAGAGTGTCGAGGCGAGCATCCATACGCTGAAGTTGCGCTATGATGTCCTTGAGTGTCACTCCACTCGTAGAAGAGGAGGAAGCGGATGTGGATGGAGTAGAAGGAGTGGGAGGAGCTGTTGTACCTGACCGCCTTGATCGAAACTGCGCCTGGCTCCATTTAACGGTAGCGTAGTTAATGGCACACATAACGGAGAAGTGGTCGGACGGGGGAAAAGGAACAGAAAAATGGCATAAAATCCGCGTGATAGCTGAAGGGAAGATGAGCTTATCACGGGCCGCCGTATCCCTACACACATCTATAATAGAAAGAATAAAATGTGAAGGAAAATCTATAGTGAGATGCTCAAGAAGGGAAAGCAAAAAGCGAGCATGAGGCTTTGTGATAGAGTTATAGTGAGAAAGAGGGTGCAGAACAAAAGTCATCACCATGTTCATGAATCTAGGACCTTTCGCAAAGGTCGAACATGGTGTAAACTGACGATCGCCCCAATTAGCGGGACGTTCACAAAAAGCGGAAATCATCTCGTCTTTGGACATAGTCCTCAGTCGCCCACAACCGGGGTAGTCAGGATGTTCTACCCTCGGGACATGGAGCACATCGGATACCAACTCCTGTGTGACAACTATGCGCGTACCTCGAATGCGAGTATGAAAGAAAGGTACTGAAGAATCAAGTCCATGCATGTTGGAGTAAAACTCCTAGATCAGCACGAATGGACAGGTGACTGGGACGTCACACAGTGACTCCCAACCCTGACTGTGAATGACAGTAGGTAGGTTAGTGTCGGAGAAGTCTGACAAAATGACTCGGCGTTCTGAATGAACACCTCGTCAAGAAAAGTTCTCCGAGAAGTCCTTTCGAGCATCCTTATCACGGAACCGAATAAAAGAGGGGGTAGGATCAGAAGAAGACGATGCCCCAAAACGAAAAGGGTTCCGGGACGGAGCAGACTTACGTTTAGGTGCCATTGAAGCACTAACGTAAACTAGAGAGTGAAGGGGAAGAAAGAAAACACTCAGAAAAGTCCCAAACAGTTCAAATATATAGAAATATATTGAATGTAAGGTATGTATGCATGAAAATGCATAAGCATGTGACGTGCAATAGTAATATCATCATGGGCTTAGCCCAATCCAAACCTACCAGCACACAAACAGTTCAACATGTATAACACACAACTAAATGCATGAAAATACAGTTATAATGCACATGAGATGCAATGCATGAAGTTTTTAAGATCAAATCTTCAAAACCCATCCCAAAAATTTCTCAAAAACCTCTTTGATTTTGAAAAACCCCAAATTTTGCAAAAATCCCAAAAACTTAGGTCATAAAGCATGAAATGCATGAAAAAGAGGGATTAGAGACTTACCAAGTGAGGAAAAACTTGATTAAGCTTGAAAAAAATCCTTGAGGAAGAGGTTTAGAGAGAGAAGTGAGTGTTTAGGAGATGAATAGCCACGGACAGATCGAGAGAGATCGAGGAAATGAAGTCCGAATTGCGTATGAACCTATATATAGAACCTCAGTAAATCTCGACAGATAGAGGTGTCGAGAGGTATCGAGACAGGTGTCAAGCTTTAAAAGCTTCGACAGATGCAGCTATTGAGAGGTGTCTAGGTGTCCACAGCAAAGCAGGCTCGATGGATCGAGGAGGTATCGAGGGGACAGGAGATTTCTCGATCGATCCACCTAACTATCGAGAGGTATCGAGATTGCGATAAAAATCAACTGAAGAGCTCGATAGATAAGCCATGTGTCGAGAGGTGTCGAGATTGCTTAAAAATAATTTTTCAAGAAGGGAAAAACGCAGATATGAATGCAATCAAGCATGCAACACAACCAAGGATCCAAACAACATTTTGAACTCTCAAAAATCATCTCTCAACCAATTTTTTTTTTAAGCACATAGATCCCAAAAACGCACACGCACACACTAAACAAGTCTAACCAATTTTATATTTCAAAAAAAAAGTTAAGACAGTTTAGTGAGCATACATTAACATATGTAAACCTTGTGATAGCCAAATCACATTATACCTACACATGTATCAAGAGTAGTAAAGAATATTGCGTGTTGTGTGTGAAAAACATCGCAAGATTGCATAAGTGTATACATGTTATGACGATTTGAGATATTAGAAAATCACTTTAACTCACACACAATCATAACTGTTTGATGGGGACTATCACCTTTGAAGTACATCCTATAACTCCCACATCTCCTAGAATACACGCTTGCAATCATATATAAAGCATTTTGATCTTTTTTCTTTTTATTTTTCTTTGCATATTTTTCTTTTAAGCAAACCATGCATGGGCATATAAGAGAGAGAAAAGAAATACCCAATTATGTTAAGCATTTGACATTCCACTTTTGCTATGCCGAAGCACACAAATGTCATTTCATGATTGGTGGCCAATAGTGGTGAGATGGTTATTTATGCCTTTCTCTTAGGATTTTCTAGTCCTTCTCATCAAAAAGAGTGATACAAGTGTTAAGTACAAGAGATAACTTAATCTTACTCATCACAAACACGAGCCACAAAGCTCACTTGCTTAGTTGTGCATGGAGATGCTCATCTAAGTTACAAAAGATACAAAGTTTAGAAAACTTTGTTTCAATCGCCATCCAAGGTACATAAGTACCAATGTACACAAAACACACACTTTTTTTGTATTTTTCTAATTTTTCTAATTTTTTTATTATTTTTATATGAAAAAAAAAATAAACAAAACTGAAAACAAACAAAAACATGTTAAACAAAGCAAAGCATAAAAACTAGACTGACTCAAAAAGGTAAAGCAAAACACACAAGTAATGCAAACAAAAACAAGAAGAGAGAGAGAGAAGAAGTGACAGAATCACTTGGAGCCCTTTTTCCTTCCACACCTTGGAAAAACCTTTTCGTCTAGCAAACCCTTGATTCGGCGGTGAGGGGGAAGAATTAAAACCGTTTAAGTTCGAAAGGAACATGAAGGCTTTGAAAAGATTTCCAAGAGGAGCAAAAGAGGATGGAAACTGATTCTGGTTTCTTGATGCTATAATACCGTTGCTCTGTTGAGTGGCTAACCACTTATAGCAATTAGGTCGAGTATGATCAACTACTCCACAGTGATGACAAAGATGCTGTTTCTTCTATTTAGGCTTTTGAGAGTTAGTCTTCTTAGCCTTAGGGTTTTTAACTTCTTTCTTATCCTGCTTAGGGGGTGCTCCTAAGATAGATTTACCTTTATCTATGTTCTCACTAGCTAAATCAGTTTTGACATTGGTGTTATCAATTTCAACATTGTTACTAGGAGGAACAAAAACAGTTGTACTAGTAGAAGCAATATTAGAAGGAGAGAAATCATACCCTAAACCGGTTCAATCGGAAGCAGATTTCTGAAGACTAAGCATTTCATCGAGCTTAGCGCTTGAAGTCCTTTCCAGCTGAGCTCTGACTTGGAATAGTTCTGCCTCAAGCTTCTTGATTTTCTTAGCCAAGAAGTTATTCTCAAACCTCAGTGCTCTAATAGTTTGATTGGATTCATCAAAATTTGTGGAAAGCTCTTCACGCCCAAGCTCCACATCACTAAGCTTCTTGGTGGTCAACCTATACAACATCTCATGCTTTTTTGAAACCTTGTATAACTTTGCATAGGCTGTGTGGATGTCATCTTGTTCATCCATCTTCTCAAACTTGGACTCCATCAATTCCTCTTCTTCATCCACATCTTCAACAAACCCCTCAGTAGGATTAACAATGGCAGTGAAGGCATTCAAGATTCCGTCATCCTCAATGTCGGAATCATCTTTAGGCTCGGTGTCGCTCAATGTAGCAGCAAGTGCCTTGCTTTTCCAAATAGTTTTGAGATATGTTTGGTCCTGCAGGAACAGTGTGCTGACCGCCATCCCTAGCATCCTTCTTCCCTTTATCTTGGCTCTTGAACTGAGAAGAATTGGATTGCCTACGGTCCTTGTCAAAGCCCTTCCCATTGGCATTTTTCATGAACTTCTTGCATTGCCTTGTAATGTAGGACTTCATCTTAAAATCCTCATCATCTGAAGACTCATCAGTATCACTGCTCTTGGCCTTCAATGCCATGCTCTTGCCCTTACCCGACTTGCCAATTCTTGTTAAACCTAACTCATAGGTCTGCAAATTACCAACCAGCTCTGTCAAAGGAATCTTGTCAATGTCCTTTGATTCCTCAAAAGCAGTAATCTTGGCGATGTCCTTTGATTCCTCAATAGCAGTAATCTTGGCATGGAATCTCTCAGGTAGAGATCTGAGCACCTTTCTCACAATCTTGGGTTCAGGAATGGTTTCCCCAAGATTGAAGGGTGAATTCACTATGTCCTTGAGCTTGGCATAGAACTCATCGAACGACTCATCCTCCTCCATCTTGATTTCTTCAAAGCTTGTAGTGAGCCTTTGAAGCTTTGAATCTTTGACAGCCTTGGTTCCCTCATAGGTTGTCTAGAGAACGATTCATGCCTCTTTAGCAGTTTCAGTGGAGGATATCTTCTTAAACTCTTCATTGGTGACCGCACTGAATAAGGCATTCAATGCCCTACTGTTGAAGTTTGCCGCCTTGATCTTGGCATCATCCCAATCGGCCGGTGCTTCCTTCGGCTTGGTCCAGCCTATCTCAACAGCTTGCCACACCTTCTCATCTAGAGACTGCAAGAAAGCTCTCATGCATACTTTCTAGTATGCATAGTTAGTACCATCAAATAATGGAGGTATGATAAGAGACTGTCCTTTATCCATGACAAATAGGGGTCAATGGATCAAACAACAAAGATTAAAACCTAATCAGAGTGTGCCTGCTCTAATACCACTTGATAAGCCAAAAACAAATTGACCCCTTGTGATGAATTAATTGATTAATTAGCCAAGTTTATTAATTAATCAAATTAATTTGCAAACGCGTGGTAGCACAAACAAATCACCAATTAATACTAAGTGCAGCGGAAAATAAATTGACACGGTGATTTGTTTACGAATGGGGAAAACCTACATGGCAAAAACCCCACCGGGTGATTTTAAGATCACCACTCCAGAGAATCCACTATTATCACAACAAGCGGTTACAAGTAAAGGAATCCCAGTACCTTCTACCAACCTACAGTTGAACCCTTACTCCAATACACAATTAGACTTGTTCTGTAGTGGCAATCTCTCCTTGTAATGCACGACTCCCAGTACGTGATTAACCAATTGCGTAGATCCCAGTACCCGACTTCAATCACCAACTAGAGAAGGTTGTTGGCTGCAAAGTTCTTCAATTTATCACACGATGAAGATCGAGATGATGCTTGGTCACAAAACCCTACGGTATACAAACACAACAACTTCTTCCCAAGAAAGATGAACTAGGGCAAATTCTGTCTCCGGTCACAGTTTGCTTGAACAAATTTTGCTTAATACTTGTGCAACTTGTTCCACCTTTGACGGCCTTTAAAATAATCCTTTTATATGTCTAGGGTTGTAAGAAAAGAAAACTCAAACATACAATCACGGATTGGAGTCAAAACAGAACTGAAATTCTGTTTTTCATAAACCTTGACAGATGCCCTATCTGTCGAGCTACGGGCTTCAACAGCTCTTCAAGCTCGATAGATGGCTAGCTGTCGAGCTTTAATGACAAGCACTTTCTCAGCTTGAATCTTGGATAGACTTGCATGGCTTTAACACTTGATCTTGAAACAAGATTTTTTGAAGTATTAAACACATCCTAGATCTACCCAAATACAAGTAAAATGCATTTTGTCAAAGGATTAGCCAATTACATGAAATAGTGACATATGTTCCTAACAAGTGAATCACATATGTCCTAACATTTAGATTAGGGTTTAGGTTAGGGTTTTCTTAGTTTTAATGATATGCCATTCATTTACATGTTCATGCATTGATGCCATAGGTGCTATGTTGCTGAGAGGTAAGTAATGGGTAAGCCATGCATTAGCAATGTTCATGTATTTGTGTTAGGGTTTTTTAGATGTATGATTAGGGCTTCTAGTATGTTAACATTTTTTTTTGATATGTTTTATTTGATGATATGCTTGCTGCCATGTTTAAGTTGCTGTTTTGTTTTAGATGAATGCTAGGGTTTTCTTTTATATGTTTGGCTCTCTTTCATTTGGATAGATGGATAAGTATGTGTTTAGGGTTAAAGATGCCATGTTGTTTGCTAGATGCATGTTAGTGTGTGTGTGAGTCTAGAATACAAGTATTTAAATGGTTTTTAATAGGGTTAAGATATAGGACACAATGATGAGAGGCCAACCTTAGGGTTGGGCGATTTTGGGTGCCTAACACCTTCCTAAGAGCATACCTAAACTCTGAACCCAAACTCCGGTAGTAAGATCAAAGGTCCTTCCTCAAAAAGACGCTATATTCATGGTTCCTAGACCATATAACTAGGTAGCGACTCCAATTTTAATTTTCCCTTTCCCTTGCGCCCATAGTGGCGACTCCACTTGGGATGGTGAGTTTAATTCCTGTGTCCTATGTCTTAACTTTAATAAAAATTGTTTCAATACTTGTTTTGGATGCACATCACTTGTTCTCTTTGTCCCTTAAACTTGGTTGGTGATGAGTTGGAAGATGGAAGGCTCCATTCGAGCCCAAATTTTCTGAAGTTCATCCCACCAACTCACAATCGGTGCCATCGCCTATAATGGGCCTTAAGTACGTTAAAGGTTTGTTACCAATCCATTATGGGGTCCACTTAGGCCCTCGGTTGGAATCATAGCCCACCTAGTTGTGAGTGACGTACTTATCTATCCCTTTAGCCTTAGGGAGCCTACCCACACTAGAGAGATCCTAGATCCTACCATGAAGGGTACTCTTTATATATCTCTTGTTTGTTCAACCATATATCGTGTGTTCACCTAATCCTAAAGGAAAAATAAAAGGTATGAAAATGGGAGGGATGACCTTAAAGCTATGGTATACCCTAAGATGTTATGGGATAAAAGAAAAGAAGTTCTCATATATAAGAGGCTTGTCCCTAAATCCAAAGGTATATCTTAACTTGAAAGGTTCATAAGACCATAGCCTAATTGCTATCATAGGCCGAAGTGGAAAAAACCCTTTCGAAAAAGAGGACTTTGGGCCTAAGGTAACAAATATGCTATGGACTTAGCATCCAAAATCCTACAAAGTCGATATGAACTTCCCTAATCTTGGGCCTCCTTGTTGCATGCTTAGGCCCAAAATAATGAGAACTTCATGGACTTTGAGAGGAAGGCTACAAAATATTCTAGCTAGAGGGATATTTCAAGAAAAAAAAAGGTGATGAAATAATGAATAAAGAATAAAAAGCCCAAAGGTGATGAATACATTGTAGGCCAAAGTTTGAGACAAAGGGTCGAAGATTCCTAAGTACATTCTAATAAAAACCCACGAGAGTAAGGTGAGAGCTTTACTATAAATGGACCAAAATCCAATGAAATAGGGGGCAAGGATCCATGAAAGGAAAAGGAGTGATATTGTAATTGGGCCTTCATTAAAATGGACTTAAGAATTTTCCAAGAACACCTAAAGAGTAAAAGGAACCTTTTAATTGGAACTTGAATTTAATAAAAATGGGGCTTCTTTTTAGGCATCATTGCACCACCAAAGTCAAGAAAGCACATCCCCACTCCCATTTGGATTCGAGAGAAAGGAAGGTGCTTGATCAAGATATAGGATACATACCAAGAAGAAGAAAATCCCCAAGAGACAATGGCTACCTCCTCGGAAGACCCAATGGCACAAAAGATCCTTAAGGCTTTAGATGAACATGGAGAAGCTTTCAAGAAAATGGAAGGACGCCTCACTAGGTTGGAAGAATATAGGCTCAAGAAATTCACACATGTGGAAGTACATGATGATGAGGAGGAAGTGGAGGAATGGGACGAAAAGGACAAAGCGGAATATGAAAGGAACAAACAATTTGAGAAGCTCACCACGGAAACCATAGCTATGAGGGAAAAGATGGAAAAGATGCAACTTGCCTTTCGTAAGGTACAAGGGATGGATGACTACCTCTATAACATAGGAGGAGTAAGCTCAAAGGCTCCTATTGCATTGCCTCCTAAGTTAAAGATCTCTTATGTGAAAAAATTTGATAGGATTGGGGATCCAGAGCAACACTTAAGAAGATACCTAAGCATTGCAAAAATGAAAGGGCTAGATGAGAAACAAACTTTGCATGCGTTCCATCTCTTACTCACGAGAGGTGCATCAAGGTGGTACTAAGGCCTTGATCCAAGCAAGACTAAGGTGTGGAATGAGCTAGTGGAGTTGTTTGTGGACCAATTCATCTTTAACACCATGATTGATGTGACTCTAAGGGATTTAGAAACTACCAAGCAAGGTGTGGGGGAGACATTTTCCGAATATATGACTAGATGGAAGAACAAGGCATCTAGAATGGTCAATAAGCCAAATGAGAAAGACCAAATCAACATGATTATCAAGAACTTGCTTCCAGTTTACAATAGTTGGATTTTATCATCACCTATTAGCTCATTTGGAGAATTATGTGATTGTGGAATAAGAATTGAAGATACTCTCAACAATGGACAATTAGAGAAAGGGGAAAGCAAGCCTCCGACCAAGAAGACGTATGGAGGGGGGACTACCACTAAAGCACCCAATCCCGTAAATGTGAGCACCATCATACCCCAACAAATACTCGCCTACCTAAAGAAAGCTCGCCGAAAGTTCTCTAACCTAGGAATGACCCTCACCCAAGGATATGGAAACCTATCCTCTAAAGGATTCATCAAGCCTTTAGACCCCACACCCATGCCTAATCCCATACCTCCCTCTTGGAATCTCAATGAATATTACCACTACCACCAAAAATCCGGCCACGAAACCGACAATTTCTTTCACCTCAAGCACGAGATACAAGACCTCATAGACAATGGAACTCTCCCGAATCCTAACATCATTACCAAACCCAACATTAGAAAGAACCCTTTGCCTGATTACCATAAGGCTCCCCCTTTATTTCAAAATTGGGTACAAATAGATGAAGTTGAATGGGATTGCTTGAAGTTGATAGAAACTACAAATGTCAATATCAATGTCGTGGAAGTCAAAGGAATATGGGATGAAAATGATGAATTCCTAAAGGAAGCAATAGCAATATGGGGAATACTTCCCAAAGGAGTAACGGAATTGAAGAAAAAAGTTTTGGAGGACAATGTGGCAAATATCACTAGTAGTGGCAAATATCACTAGTAGTGGCAAGCACTACAAGTCATCCTTTTTAGAAAATGATCATCCTTGTAGGGATCTAGGGCAAGGATCTAAGCCTAAGCCCACAGAACCTAGAGGAAAAGAAGAAGAAGAAGATAGGATCTTGATGCAATTGAAGAAGACCCAAGCTCATGTGTCCGTATAGAGTTTGCTTATAGCCTCTTAAAAGCATCGTAAGGCTCTCTTGGACGCCTTGAATGGGAAAGAAGAACCAATAGAAACTACACCACAAGAAGTGTTGTCTCTCATGGGAGTTGAAGGTTCCTCACACCCTTTCCTTGCATTTTCCGATGAAGATCTTCCTCCCGAATGAGCTACCTACACTAGACCCTTGCAAATCACCATTGAATGTATGGGTGCCAAGGTTCCAATGGTTCTTATTGAAAATGGATTTGCCTTGAATGTTTGTCCTTTTAGGACCACCCTCACTGTTGGCCTAGACATGGAGACCATCACTCCTTCTCCCTTAATCGTAAGGGCATATGACAACACTTCAAGAAAGATCATGGGTACCTTCAAGGCTCCTTGCAAGAATGGGCCAATGGAAACTATGGTGGAGTTTAATGTCATGGACATCACCCCAAATTACAACCTTCTCTTGGGAAGGGTCTGGCTTCACCCTAATGGGGTAATCCCTTCCTCACTACACCAAAAGATGAAGATCCCACAGAAATGAAGGATTGCTATAATGCTTGGAGATGGTGAGATCCTAGCACTAGTTTGTGGACTCGAGGAAGGAGGGAGTAAGCTTCAAATGAGTGGCTTTGAGTTCGTGAACATGGCCGACTATAGGTTGAAGAATGAAAAGTATACTACCAATTTGTTCTCATTTTGTAGCTACGAGGTGATTGCAATGATGAAGAACATGGGATATATGCCTGGTATGGGCCTTGGAAAGGAAGGAAAAGGGGTAGTTATGTTCCCCATTATCAAGACTCAAGTGACCAAGGAGGGTCTAGGATTCCTTGAAGGCTGCGACGGAATTAAGAAAAACCTTAGCACTTCCAATGGGAATTTCGTGAAAGAAGGAGGAGACTTCCCTTATTGTGGCTTCACCGAACCTTGGGTGGGGAAAGATGGAAGGATGTATCCAGGCTAGGAGATGTTCTTCAATGAAAAACTCACTTTTAAGGAGAAGCCTACTGTGGTGATCAAAGAAGCGCAAGAAGTCGATTGGGTGAACTACATGGATGCTGAAGCAATGAAGACCATGATAAAGACGAATGGGGACGTTTTCGCCATCACTAATGAAGAACCAAGTGAGCCTTCCAAATTCATCATGCCTACTATGGGGTCCATTAATAATTGGACTTGGGTTGGGTTTTCTGATAACATGGGGAAAAGAGTTTTGTAATACAAGTTCCAATGTACTTTTCAATATTTTCAATAAGATGAATTCTGATTTGGCTTACTTTGATGTGTCTCATAACATTGAAATTCTGCATTTAAATGATTCAAATGAATTTGAAAATGAAATTAATAAACAATTGGAAAAGAAAATTGAACCCATAAAACCAACTTTTGAAACTATTAATTTGGGCGATGATGAGAATCCACGCTTAATTAAAATTGGCACAACTCTAAATGAAAAAGAAAATAAAGATCTTCAAGAACTCCTTATAGAATTTTGAGAGGTGTTTGCATGGTCCTATGAAGATATGCTTGGAATTGACCCCAAGATAGCTCAACATCACATTGATACTCATGACCACATGGTGTCTGTCAAGCAAAAATTGAGAAAAATGAGGACCGAGTGGCTCTTAAAAATCAAAGAGGAAGTCACCAAGCAACTAAAGGTAGGGTTCATCAAACCCGTAAACCAAGCCGAGTGGATAGCCAATGTCATGCCCGTACCTAAGAAGGATGGAAAGGTAAGAATGTGTGTGGATTTTAGAGGCTTGAATAAGGCATGTCCTAAGGATGACTTCCCCTTCCCCCACATTGATGTCTTGGAGGATAACACGGCAGGAAGTGCCTTAATGTCCTTTATGGATGGTTTTTTGGGATACAACCAAATCAAGATGGCTCCTAAAGATATGACCAAAATCACTTTCACTACCGAATGGGGAATTTATTATTACATGGTAATGCTGTTTGGCCTCAAGAATGCTGGGGTAACTTATCAAAGGATGGCTACAGCCTTACTACATGATATAATGCATAATGAGGTAGAGGTGTATGTTGATGATATGATAGTGAAATCTAAAGATAGAGAGAACCACGCCATGAACTTGAGGAAGTTCTTTAAGAGGATTAAAGAATACAGATTGAGATTGAACCCATAAAAGTGCACCTTTGGAGTAACCACTGGAAAATTGTTAGGGTTCTTGGTGAGTGATAAAGGAATAGAAGTTGACCCATCCAAGACCAAAGCCATATTGGAGATGCCTCCACCTAAAAGTGAGAAAGAGATTAGAGGTTTCTTAGGTCGACAACAATACATTAGTCGATTCATTGCCAAGCTCAGCTCCACTTGTGAGCTCATCTTTAAGCTCTTAAGGAAGCATGAACCACATACAAAGAATGATGAGTGCCATAAAGCCTTTGAACTCATCAAGGAATATCTCTTCCACCCACCTATTCTAGTACCTCCACAACATGGGAAACCCATACTCCTATACCATTCCATCATAGGGGATGCGGTTGGCAGTATGCTTGCGCAAGAAGATGATGAGAAGAATGAGAGGGCAATATATTACTTTAGCAAGAGATTCCATAATTATGAGACTAGGTACACTCCCATAGAAAAGTCATGCTTTGCACTTGTTTGGGCCGTACAGAAGTTAAGGCACATCATTTTACACTTTCAAATATGGGTGGTAGCAAGAATGGACCCATTAAAGTACCTCTTTGAGAATCCCGCTTTGAGTGGAAGATTGTCAAGATGGTTGATCTTATTGGCAGAATTCGATTTGAAGTACATGGCTAGGAAAACTATTAAGGGAAGTGTTGTGTCAGATTTTTATGCTGAGAATCCCATAGAGGGGAAGGACAGTAAAGAGGATTTTTCAGATGAGGATATTTTGGATGTTAAGCTAAGGACATGGAAGATGTACTTTGATGGAGCTACAAACCAATATGGGAATGGGATATGAGTACTCTTTGAAGCAACTAATAACATGGTTGAATATGATGCTTGCATCGCCGGAATGGAAGCCCTTTAAAAATTGGGGGTAAAAGAAGCCAAAGTCTTTGGGGATTCAACTTTGGTTATAACTTAAGCACAGAAATTGTGGAAAGTGAAGGAAGAACATTTGAAGCCTTATCAACAATACTTGGAAGACTTGACCAAGACCTTTGACAAGATCAAGTACACAATCATCCCTAGAGCTCAGAATCAATTTTTGGATGCCCTAGTTACTTTAGCCTCCATGGTTGAAATACCCGAGGGAGCATGGACACAACCCTTGGAAATTGAACAAAGTGGTGGGGAAGTGCACAAAAGGAAGACCGAAGCTTCAGTAATGGCCGTAGAAGAAGAGAAAGCTCAGTGGTACTGTAACATCATGAAGTTTTTGGAACTAGGGTATATCTGAATGGTGCCAACAAGAGAGAGCATCGTTCCATTAGGATGATGACAACCCAATACATCCTATGTGGAGGACAACTCTATAGAAGGTCCTATGACGGTGTACACCTTCATTGCTTGAAAAGAGAAGAGGCCGAGAGGGTAATGGAAGAGGTTCATCAAAGAATTTGTGGCCCTCACATGAATAGAAGGATGTTAGCCAAGAAGATCCTAAGGATGAGGTACTACTAGAGCACAATGGAGACCAATTGTGTGGACTATGTGAAAAGTTGCCATGATTGTCAGACACACGCCAACTTAAACCATGTACCACCTAATGAGTTGTATGTATAGCATGACTTCTCCATGGCCTTTCTCATTTTGGGGGCATAGATGTGATTGGAAGAATAGCTTCTAAGGCTTCAAACGAGCATGAGTACATTTTAGTGGCAATTGACTACTTCACTAAGTGGGTGGAAGTAGCCCTCTACTCCGTGTTGAAGGCTAAGCATGTGACTTGGTTTTAAGAAAACAACATCATATGTCAATTTGGGGTACCCCAAGAGATCATTTCCAATAATGGTTCTCACTTTGAAGGCGAAGTTCGAAGGGTCATGGAAGAATATGGTATTGAGCATCACAAGTGTTCACCGTACCGACCACAAGCTAATGGGGCCATAGAGGCAGCCAATAAGAATATGAAGAATATCCTAGCCAAAATGGTAGTGACGTACAAAGATTGGGCTGAGAAGCTTCCTTTTGCTTTATGGGGTTATAAAACTTCTATTCGAGCATCAACGGGGGCAACACCTTACTCTTTGGTCTATGGTAGTAAGGCGGTGCTTCCTATTAAGGTGGAGATACAATCTTTAAGGGTATTGGTAGAGACTAAGGTTGTAGAAGAGGATTGGGCTAAGGCAAGATATGAACAATTGGCTTTGATAGATGAGAAGAGAGTTAAGGCACAGTACAATGCACAAGGATACCAAAACTGGATTGCTAGGGCATTCAACAAGAAAGTGAAACCAAGAAACCTTAAAGAAGGGGACTTGGTCTTGAAAGTGCTTAGAGATGAGACTTTTGGTCCAAAAGGAAAAATGAAGCCTAGGTGGTTTGGACCTTTTATCATTAAGAAGATCATGTCGAGAGGTGCAACCAGAATCACTGATTTGGATGGGGGAAGAGATGCTTCACCTTATTAACATGGATAGACTTCGGAAATACCACATTTAAAATAAAGAAAAAAAAACCTGCTAGGTTGAAAACCTGAAAGGGCGGCCTAGGAAAAAATTAAGGCAAAAGAACTCCACTAGATTGAAAACCCGAAAGGGTGGCCTAAGCAAAAACTAGGGGAAAAGACCATGGGCATGGCAAAAATTCCTTAAAGGACGTCATAGGCAAAAATTACATGGCAAAGGAAAAAGAAAAGAAAAGAAAAGAAAAATGAATAAAGAAGATAACACTAAGCAAAGATAATAAAAAGGGAAATTCTCTCATTGCTCAAATTAAAAGATAACAAGTTTGCTTTCATAGGGGATTTGGAACATTTCAATCCTTTATTAAATAAAAAAAAAAAAAAACAGGAGAATCATAAAAGTGCAAAAAAGTAAAACATAGGGCATATCAAGGTGGTCACTCAATCTGTCTTATCTTCATGCTAGTCTTCATGTGAGCCTTCTCATCCTTCAAAATCCACTTTATGTCATCCTTCAACCATTGCTTGTAGCTTCCAGTGGGGTAGATGTATTTGGGAGGGACATGATAGGCCAAAAATGAATTGACTCATTTGGTAAATTAATCAATTAATTATCCAAGTAAATTAATTGGATTCAATTACATGCAATAAGCGTGGTAGCACAAACAAATCACCAACTAAGTTAAATGCAGTGGAAAATAAATTTGACACAGTTGATTTGTTTACGAATAAGGAAACCACTGAGGCAAAACCCCATCGGGTGAATTTAAGGTCACCACTCCCGAGAATCCATTATTATCAAAACAAGCGGTTACAAGTAAAAGGAATCACAGTACCTAATACCAACCTACAGTTGAACCCTTACTCCAATACCCAATTGGACTAGTATTGTAGCGACAATCTCTCCATTCAATGCATGAATCCCAGTACGTGGCTAACCAATGATGCACGGATCCCAGTACAGGACTAACACACCAACTTGAGGAAGATGTTGGCTGCAAAGTTTTTCAGTTCATCCAACAATGAAGATCAGGAAGCTCCTTGGTCACAAAACCCTTGGCGTAAAGATGTAGTAGCTTCTATAGAGAGAAAGATAAACTAGGGAAATTTTTGTCTCCAGTCACAATATGCATGTAACAACAATTGCAACAACCTTTGCATCAAGTGTGACGACCCTTAAAATAATCCTTATATATGTTTAGGGTTGTGAGAAAAGAAACCCTACACAAATACTCAAGGATATGCGTGTAATCAGATCTTGAAATTCTGATTTCGTAATTCTCGATAGATACAACTTCTGTTGAGCCTCTGTCGAGCTTCAACATTAAACCTCAATAGAAATGATTCTGTCGAGACATATATCGAGCTTTAAAGAACAACACTATTTCACTTGTTTCTTGGTCAGATTTGCATGGCTTCAATACTAAACTTAAACACTTGTTACTTGAAGTACTAAACGCATCCTAGATCTACCCAATTACAAGGAAAGTGCGTTTTGTCAAAGGATTAGCCAATTACATAAATATGTCCCTAACAGAACAATGTCTTTCGTCACCTTATGGCATGGCCAAGCTTCATTAATCTTGCCCAAGATCCTATTTATGAACACCGTGGTGTGGAAGGCACCCTCACCACCAGGAGCTCCTTGATGCTTTCCAAATTGCCTTAAGATATGACAAATGGAGTAGTAAGAGCAACAACAGAGCCCTACTAGAGTCACAAAATGGTCCTTGCAGCAACTGTGAACCATGCTTGAGATATGCCACCATTCCACAACCCATTAAATGTCGGTCTCCTTTAGGCAGCCCAGAAGCTTCATGTATACTTCAAAGCCCAGGACATCTCGAAGCTGGCGGTCCTTAAGATGCCTCAGAAGGTAGGTGCTGAGGGGTACATTAGGAGGATGAAGCAACTGAAACCTCTCTTATAGCCATATCTGTAAAAAAAAAAAAATAAAAATAAAAAAAAATAAATAAAAAAAGGGTAGAAGAAAAGAAAGAGAGAGAGAAAAGGAAAAGAAAGTAATAAAAAAAAAAAAAAAAGGAAGAGTGTGAGTGAGAAAAAAATAAAAATAATGAAAGATGATATAAGATGCCTTGATGAGTTGAAAACTAAAAGGCAATCCATGCAAAATTAGAGGAATATAGCTAGGCTGAGAACCTAAACAAAAGTTAGGGATCAAACTTGAAGAAGAAAAGGACTTCCTATAAAGAAACTCATTTCCTTCCTTTGAAAGGCATCCAAACCATTGAGGGTTTCTGCCAAGATCAAGCCCACTGGGTTACCTCTCCTTAGCTCATAAGCCACCATACACATTTTAAGGTCCATACAATGTGACTGTTGAACCAAGAAATATCTTGCAAGGACACATAAGCAAGAGAGGTAATCAAAGACCCGAACCGAAAAAGTAACCAAATACCAGCCTAAGGTTGGTTTTCCAAAAACACACCACCTATTGGCTGTGGTTTTAAGGACATCCAACACCACTCGCAGCAAGGAAGGAAGATCCCCACCCATGGTAGGAAAGATAAGATCATCAATGTCAGGTTCACCCATGATAGCAGCAAATTCCTCAATAGTGGGGCACAATTCTATTCTGTAGAAGTGGAATACATGCCGAGAAGGAACCCAATAGTTAGTAGCAGCACAAAGAAGAGGCTCATCCACCCTAATTTGATGGTAAGGGAAGATGTAAGAAAGGCCATAGGGAGCAACAGAATCCTTGAAATTAGGACCAAGCTTCCTAATCCAAGTGGAGACATCGAGGGGAGAGCTTTCTGCCATTGGGGGACCTCAAAGAAGTGTTCTCTAAGCTAGAAATACGTTGGTGAGGGTTTTGGACCCAAACGGCTACTTTTATACCCAAATAAGTAGGCTAGGGTTTTTCTGATTCGCGGCCCATGTGTGCAAAGTCAACCCTACGTACGCAACGTCAAAGCTGCGTACATAGGCTTACCTCCACGTACGCATGGCGCTTGGCAGAAGCCCATGTTTCCCTGTTTTGAGAAGAGTTTCTCCACTCCTAAGCATTTCTAGGGTTCCTGTGACCTAAAGAATCATTCAAGACATGTTCCAAGCACAAAATTGCAAGCATCAAAGAAGCAAAATTGTATATAAAACATATAATTTATCATTATACTTGTAAATTAAGTGCTGAGTTCTAATCAAAAGCATAAATGTAAAAAGATGTTCTTAATACAATCCATTGTCTCATACTAAATCCAAATGTCTGCTAAAGCAAATAAAAAACCATGAAAGCAAAAAAAAAAAGAAAAAAAAAGTTGTGTGTTGTATACCTATATATGTCTTGAACTACAGGTAATCAATGGTGCCGCCTCTTCCTTGACTAATAGCTAGGAGTCGCCTCCAAGTCCTCCCCCTCACCATCATCATCATCATCACCACTGCCTGGATGAGCCACTCCTCCAGGACCGTACAGCTCCCTCGAGTAGTTGGTCACCTCCATTTGAGATTCCCAACAAGCCACACCAACTCCTCATGCTCTTGGATAGTGGGCTGCAGTTCAAAGAAGGAAGGGTTAGTGACTGAAACATAAAGGGAAATTTGGCAAAAAGAGAAAGGGCAAAAGGAAAAAAGAACTCACCGCTTGAGTGTTGGGAGGGAAAGGATAGCCCATGATATTAGGATTACGAGGCACAACACGTTCCCGAGCAAAGCCATCCGAGCCATAAGCATAGACTGTCCAAGGGAGGTGTGGAAGATCAATGGGCTCACTGGCAGTAGGTCTCCTCTGTTACAATTTCCCACATTAGAAGTCATGACAAATAAGGAAAGAAAGAAAAAAAGAGATTGAGCGTATACCTAAACAGTAAGGGAAGGCATGAGGCAAGTAATGTTGAACTCCTCATAGACCAACCCCTCAAGGAGCTGCTCGGCATAGGAAATTCCACTCCCCACGAGTTGTATTCAGCATTAGTCATGGAGTGTGGGGTAAGCATGAACTTAGGAGGGTCCATCGGAATCTGTGGTTCATCTTTACCCACCAGCTGGCATCGCACTCTCTCTGCCAGGTATAACGCCCTCAAGCCCGCTCCTTCAAAAGGTAGAGTGATCTCTGAAGCGATGAGAGTGGCAGGCTCCAAGTCTTAAGAAGTAGGAAGGGGCTGGTTAGCCTATGGGGTCTAGTTAACCTATAATAAAATGAGGTTAGAAGAATGGTATCCTAAGAAGAATGCATGAAGGAGCGTGAGAGACTAGAACTATTGAACTAACCACATCGGAAGTCAACCCAGCAAGGTGGGCCCTCACTTGGTGGAAGTTGTTCAGGACTAGGTCGATGCCCGAAGTTATAAGGCCATACCTAATCACCCATCGCTGCCAAAAAATGAGAAGAAACGCAAGTCACAAGTTAGATGCAAGATGACAAGATGCAAGATGACAGTTTGCAAGATGATATATACAAGATGACAATTTTCAAAACAGTACAGTTTGCAAGACTACAAACTACAAGTAGTGTAAAGAGTAAAAAGAGAACTCACCTCAATGAGCTTTTTAGGCCTCACAAGCTGCCGTAAAGTGCCCCGGCTGAGAGTGTCAAGGGTGGAGTAAAGATAAGCAAAACATGCTTGCCCCCAGTTGGCCCTCCATGCCTCCCCAAAATCCTGGAAGAGGATTAGCCACCTCAAAGACACTGTTTGCCCTCTATTGGCAAAGAGGTAAGCCCTTATTAAGTGGAGAAGGAAAGCCCTAGCCATACAGACACATTCCTCTGTGGTCTTCTGTGGGAGGAACATGTAATTCGACACTAGGTCGAAGTAGTGGATGGTCTCAGTGCAGTACTTCCTCCCCAACATGTCGATGCCCAACTGCACACTCGACACACTGTCCAAACTAATGATGGCCCCCTCGAAACTAAGGTCGGTCATGTGGAAGAAGTCATAGGAATTCACCATTATCTCCCGCTCAGCGATATGAAAGGTGTGGGTAGTGTCCCACCACCTCTCAATAAGGCATTGCACCAAGGTGGCACTTGTTTCCTTTTCCGAAAGAAGGCTGATGATGGGCTTAAAGCCCGCCTCCTGAACATAGCCTCTAGTTTCGGGGGTGAGTAAGATGAACCATTCCACTACCTTATTGGTGCTTCCTCTACTAGCATAAGGGGATGATGAATGCGAAAAAGGAAGAGATGTCATTAGATTCATGATTCAAGTGAAATTTGAAGAAAATGGTATTGTGATGCATGAGTGAAGGTAAAAAGAATGATGTAGTGATATTCAGATGCAAAAATGACAAAAATGGTGTTAGCATTGTATAGGGAAGTGAAACGGGTGAAAAATAAGTGAAAGGGGGCAGAGCAAGGCTTCTGCTAG
This sequence comes from Notholithocarpus densiflorus, assembly GCA_030021035.2. Taxonomy (NCBI): domain Eukaryota; kingdom Viridiplantae; phylum Streptophyta; class Magnoliopsida; order Fagales; family Fagaceae; genus Notholithocarpus; species Notholithocarpus densiflorus. The sequence goes on from JARYZH020000104.1 coordinate 901,612, forward strand.
GTGTCTCACGTACGCAGGTCAAGGCCCACATGCGCAGACAAGACTTCACGTACGCAGGTTCATTCCCACGTATGCAGAACCTCAAGAACATACTTGCGTATGCAAGAACAGAGCTGCATACACATGAATGCAAACTACGTACACAGGCCTGAGCCCATGCACGTAAGAACACAAACAGAAGCAGTTCTTTGACATTTTCAAGGAAGTATCATCCAAAATCCATCCTAGACATGTTCCTACCCCTCCTAAGACATCAAGTTTTCAGCAAAACCCATCCCACAGCAAAACCCAAGCATTTAGATAGCCAAAAACACATTCAAACCAAAGATCAGAGAGGAACTTGAAAATGAGGAAAAAATGAAAAACTTACAAATTCACCCATGGGAATATGGTTCTCTAGCCAGTATGTCAATGGTGGAGGTCCCACCAACCTTGTGGCTCCACTCCAGCGAGTGAGATGGAAGGCATCAGCAGATAGGACGCAGGAGGATTTCTTGGCCTTGGGTGCCATCAGAGAGGATGATGAGAGAAAGGTAGAGAATGAGAAAATAAGAGAGTTTGAGAGGATAAGGGAGTCAGGAAGTGAAGAAAAGAAGGAAGGAAGAGAGGTTTTTATAGAAAGAAAAGAGAGAAGAGTTATGAAGAATATGAGGAGGTGAGGGAGATGAAGAGAATGAAGAAGAAGAGAAGAAAAGAAACGGTTAGTAACCATTAGAGAAAATGAAAAGGCGGGAACACACTTGATGACTAAATTACATGTAGTTTAGGCCTTACCACTAAACTACGTGTAGTTTAGTCACGCACAATAAAAAAAAAAAAAAAAAAAGTTTTTTCTTTTCTTCTTTCAAAGAAAGAGGGACATTTCAAGACTTCCACAATTAGACATAAATTATCAAAAAATTCCCCCAGTGGATCAAGCATATCAAAGAATCCCCTAGTGGACCAAGTATATCAAAAAGCTCCCAAGTGGATCAAGCACATTAAAGAAAAATTTTTAATGGATCAAGCCCATCAAGAACCATTCCTAGTGGTTCAAGCACCTCAAGAACCATTCCTCAGCAAGTCAAGCGTGTCAAACATCATCTTCAGTAAGGAAGTAGAAGTCTCTTCCTCAACATTTCAAGCATCTCAAGCAAAGTATCCCTAGTGAAGGAAGCGGAAGATTCTTACTATATGTATCAAGTATTATCCTCATAAAATGAAGCAGAAGACTCTTCCTCAATAGTTCAAGCACATCAAGCATCATACCTATGGAAGGGGCAGAAGATCCCTCCCCAATGGACCCAAGTACACCAAAGCAAATCCCTAGTGAGGAAGTAGAAGATTCTTCCCTAAAATATCTCCAGTAAGGAAGCAGATAATTCTTCCCTAGTAAGTCCCATACATAAAAAAATCACCAGTGAGGAAGCAAAAAATTCTCCCTCAAAATCCTCAGTGAACCATATGAGAAGCAGAAGATTCTTCCCTAGTGGATCACACATCTACATTACTCCTCAATGAGTCCATCCATATTACTCCCCAATGAGTTTCTCATTTCCTAACAAGTCATGAGAGACAAAAGATTCCTCCCATGCACATCCACTCCTCAGCGAGCTCTTCACCATCCCTAGTGGATCCTACTCATGCAGATATCCTCCGGGAATTGAACATGCAGGCATGGTAGAAAAAGGTAGAGATAGTGATAGAGAAAGAGACCAAGGCCAACCCGAGGCAAGAGCCTCAAAAGAAAAGGTAGAGAAGGAAGTGAAGAAGACAAGAGGAACAAGTCACCCGAAGAAGTTTGAGGCAAGAGCCCCGGATGGACACCACTTGCTTATGAGTCACTCACCATTTGCTTGCAAGTAACAAAACAGGTTCTGAGATAGTGACCCTGTCATTGCTCGTTTCCCGAGCAACAAAGTTGGGACTTCGGACATACAAATCCCACGTAGCCCTTCGGAGTTGCACCCCGCCCCATGTATGCGTGATGTGTGTTGTGTGCGTAGGTTGGGCCCAAGCCGTAGGTTGAAACAAAATGTTTTGTCTCTTATTTTTTTTGATTTCGTTTGCGAAGCTCACGAATCAAAAGAGGGGCATCTGTAGACATCGTATTTTGTACCCCTTACGACTTGGGCCCCTGTTCCCCAATTATGCTTGAACTTTAAGTTCCAAGGCCAATTTAGAGCCCAATCAGATATTAAGTTGACTTGAGGAGTGTTAAAATGGAAAATATAACCTTTTAAATAAGCAAAAAATCTATTTTGGAACGAATCCCACATCGTCTGGGAGCCGTTCCAAACCCCATTTTTTCAACTATAAAAAGCCTTACATGGTACATTTTCAAAACACACAAAAATCCCATGGGAAAAACCAAAGATTTATTAGAAAATAGTGAATCAAAAGGAAACTTTTCACAAAACACCCTCAAGTCTCTTTTTATTTGATTGGGACCTTTTCTAGTCCCAATCCTTTGAGTTTAAGATTTCTAATCACTATTTCATTAAATTGTGATGGATTTGACTGAGGGGAACGGTCAAAAATCAAGCCTAGGAGCTTTTGTTTTAAGGTATGCTTTAAAAACTTTTCTTTTTCTTTTCTACTTTAATCTTTGTTTTAATATGTTTCTTTTTCTTAGTTTATGTTTACATTTGTTTGTTTAGGTTAGTTTTAGGTTTTCTTTCTGTCTTTAAGCATGATAGGTTGCTAGATTTTATGTTTTTGGTTTCTGCTCTATTTTTGTGTTAATTAGGGTTTTCGGGTAAGGATCTGCGTACGTATGATCTAGTCTGCACATGCAGGCTAAACTCATGCGTACGCAGACCTGTTCTAGCGTGCGTGATGCCGTTACCCAGAAAACCCTAATTCTTTGTTTGTTTTGTTCTTCCTTCACATATCTTTTTGTATAAGCCTCTTTTCCATATGTTTCAGGCCCCATGAGCGTTTGTTTGCCTTTTAACATGTTTTTTGTTATCACATGTTTAGATTAGGGTTTAGGTTAGGGTTTTCTTAGTTTTAATGCTATGCCATTCATTCACATGTTCATTCATTGATGCCACAAGTGCTGTGTTGCTGAGAGGTAAGTAAAGGGTAAGCCATGCATTAGCAATGTTCATGCATTTATGTTAGGGTTTTTTAGACGTATGATTAGGGTTTCTAGTATGTTAACATTTTGTTTTTGATATGTTTTGTTTGATGATATGCTTTATGCCATGTTTAAGTTGCTGTTTTGTTTTAGATGAATGCTAGGGTTTTCTTTTATATGTTTGGCTATCTTTCGTTTGAATAAATGGATAAGTATGTGTTTAGGGTTAAAGATGCCATGTTGTTTGCTAGATACATGTTAGTGTGTGTGTGTGTGTGAGTCTAGAATACAAGTATTTAAATGGTTTTTAATAGGGTTAAGATATAGGACACAATGATGGGAGGCCAACCTTAAGGTTGGGCTTCCTTAAAAGGACGCTATATTCATAGTTCCTAGACCATATAACTAGGTGGCGACTCTAATTTTAATTTTCCCTTTCCCTTGCACTCACAGACTCAATTTGTGATAGTGCATCTCAGCCATTAAAACTTGATTTGATGATAACTTTCAATCTGATGGTCCGATTAGGGCTTATGACTAGTCGATTTGATTGTTATAACATCAAGGTCATTTTGATGAAATGAAATTAAGGATTTAATGGCCATAATTAGGATGCCTATTTTCAAGGTGAAATTACCCTTTTACCCTCCATGTGAGGTTAACTGCTGGTTGCAAAATGGGGTGTCAACAAGCATTCACATCAGGAATGCTAAAAATTATAACTTTTAGCAACTCAAAACATTACTTTATTAGTTTTAACACCCAACTTTATAATATACCTAATATTAAAGGTTTTATATTTTTTACCACTTCATTAAAATATTATTTCTTTTATTTTTTAATTCTTTTTATTCTCTCTTTCTCTTTCTCTTCCTCTCTCTTTCTCTACGTGTATCTCTTTAAAACCCACTGCAAAACCTAACCCATACCCACTGTCGCCAGCCACCACCGCCCACACCCACTGTCATTGCCACTACCACCCACAACCTTAACCCCTAACCACCAAAATCATAAACAAAAACAAACCCAAAACCAAATCGCAAAACCAAAATAAAATCACAACCAAATCAGAAACTCAAACCCACACCCACTGCCACTGCCACCATTGCCCACACCCATTGCCACAACCCACAATCCCAATCCCCAACCACCAAAATCACAAAAAAAGAAACTTAAAACCAAATCACAAACCCAATCCCAAAACCAAATCACAAACCCAAAAAAATCCTATAAAACTTCAACCACCACCATAGAACCACCGTGACCCAAAATCAACCATAATCACACACCCATCCACCTGCCACCACCGAAACCCACTCACCCATCCACTTGCCATCATCGTGACCACAACCCATCTACCACCGCCATAGTGCCCACAAGCCAAAGAACACCACCGACAATATCAACATCCACTGCACACTAACGCTAACCACCACACACGATCTCACCTTAGCCCAAGCTGTTGCCGATTTTTGGTGGGGACTGTTTCATTTCTTGGTGGTTTTGATTGGTGGTGTCATGGGTGAGAGTTGGCTGAGATGGTGAGAGGGAGAGGTCGTGGGTGAGAGTTGGTTGAGATGGTGAGAGGGAAAGGAAGAAGCTTGGGTGAGATGGTGTGGTATGTCTAACCCAAGGCCTGATTAGCATGACCAACCTCTCAGTGGCAAAAAAAAAAAAAAAAAAAAATTTAAGTCTTTTAAATTATACAAGAAACGGTAAACATTCTAATTTTTTATTGAATCTTTTTGTTTTTGTATTTTTTTGATAGATGAATTTCTCTGTTGACAAAGATAAGATTTGATTTAAGATCTCCAAAAAAAAAAAAAAAAAAAAAAATGGTATGTTTGGAACGGAGAGAGGACCAAACATGGGGTTATATAAGAAATTTATACTGAGTTCATAAAAAAAAAAAAAAGAAAGAAATTTATACTGTAATAAAAATTACGAAACTGCTTTGTGTTTTGGGGCTGAAGAATGTTTCAATTATATTCAAGCTACAAGACTTTGGCCCAATCTCCGTGGGGTTTATACTTGTCTGTGACCAAGAGCAGCCACTTTATGGGCTTTATTTTTAACCAATGGGACTTATATGGCCCAATATTGGTGGGCGCCATAAAAACATTTCTGTTCCATGCTGGATAGGCCTCGATATTGGATAGTAAAGCTAAAATCTTAGTTCGTTTGGATCTACCACTCGTGAAAATTTTGGGTCGGTTCCCATAATCCCATTATAGTAGTATACTCTTAACATAGTTAGGTAGCAAACAGTACGGCTCCAAGAATTTTCTTGAGGGGGTTATTAAGAAACTTAAATTAAACAAATTTTAATAAAAAGATAACTTGAATATACTGTGATATTGAAAAAAAAAAAAAAAAACACATATATGAAATTTTACAATTTCTTTTTATGAGATTTCATATTTTGAAATCGTCACATGATAATTTATTATTAATTATCATTATCTATTGTCAATGTAGATGTAACCATTTTATTTTGTTAAGTTTGTATAGCATTATTTTTGTGTATCCAAGAGTTAGGCTATTTTGGATATACACCATTGTAAGTTTTTTTAAAAACCTTCTCTCATCTCCCCATGTGTGTGTGTTAAAAATATTTAGTATTCTAAAAAAAAAAAAAAAATCACTAACTTTACTATTTTTTTTCTTGAATCACTAGTTTTATAACAAAAAGTTATTATAACATCATAATAATATACACATGTAACAAATTCTCTGTATTTCTTGGTTATTAAATTATATAAAGTTATAGTATATTTATACTATACATGTACACCTTCACACGCATCACAAGTCACACAAATAACATTATATCAAAAAATAAAAAAATAATGCACAAAATTAGTATCAAACACACACACACACACACACACACTTTCTCACATATATATAATATAAATTTATAATAAAGAGAGACATTCAGAACTCACAAACACTCACATTTTACTCTTAGAGTCAAAGATATATAGAAAGTTAGATAGAGAATAGAGATAAGATGAGATTCATGAGAGAAAGGGAGAGTGATTTGTGTTGTTGATTAGTTTTGGGATAAACTGATCTATGTTGTTTGATTTTTGTATTAAATTGATTTGTGATCAAGGTGTGCAAGATTTAAGCCAAGTTGTGCAAAAATATTTTTAAGAGCAATTAAATTAATAAAATGAATGTTTTTTTTATATAATTTTTTTTTTCAAGTCAAGGGGTTCATTTGAACCCCCTGACTTACAAGTGCAGTCGCCCCTGGTAGCAAACCTAGGGATTTACTCCTGCAAATTTAAACCCTAACTAAAAAAAATTAATACATGGATTTGGGTCAGCACTTTGGACTCAGTTTCTTTTGACGTAAAATGTTTTATTGGCGTTTGGTTAATGGTTTTGTCAACGGTGAGAATTAAATTATATAATAAAATTCAATAGAGAGAGAAATTGAATATATCAATCTCATAAAAAAAAAACACTCAAATACATGAAGGATTACAATATCATTTTACTAACAAGAAGAAAAAAAAAAAAAGAACTGATAAGAGATAAAGTATGAACTGAAAATGCTAATATGAGTCATGCATGAGAGTAATAAAATGAGAGAGAGAGAGAGAGAGAGAGAGAGAGAGAGAGAGAGAGAGAGAGAGAGAGAGAGAGAGAGCAACAGATGATATTTGCTAAAACTGAGAGCTGAGTTGCCAAGGAAAGCAAAATTGTTGTGACTATAAAACTGAAGAAAGCAGAGCTACCGACGTCGCCAAGGAGAACTCATGACCAAAATATTTCTTATGATACTGTTTTTTAGAAAAAAAAAAAAGAAATTAGAGATTATTTTTATTTAATGGGTTAAAAGAATTACAAATTTGAATTATTAAGGGATTTTAATTTTTTTTGCTTTTGAATAGGCTTTTTGTTGAATAATTTGTTCACTTATTGTTGTTTAGCCTAGTCTTGTTTTGTTTAGGTTATTTTTCCTGTTACCTAATTTTTATTGTTATTATTTGAGTTTTTTTTTTTTTTTTTGGTTACAGGCCTCTTGAATCCTCTATTTACTTTTTTTTTAATATATATTTTCTTTTATTTGTTTGGGGTTAAAGAATATGTTTGGGGGCCAGAATTATTTTTACATTAATGCTACATCTACAACATTTTTACAACAAAACTTACGTGACAAGCTATTATTGGTGAGTAAAAAAGGTGATGCTAGTATTGGGCCCAAATTAGAATTTGTAAAAACTTATTAATTAAGATTTGTTGTAAAATTATTATACAATTGTTGTGAATATAGCATTACTTTTATATTTGTTGAACCCAAATTCTTGTGATTCTCAAGACATGGAATTCAATAATTTTTTTAGTCGGTTCAAAATAAGTTAGTTTAGTACATTAAACTTTTTTTTACAAATATTTATACATTTTTTGAACACCTTAACTTGAACGTGGAGCCGCCACTATTTATCAAACATTTTCTAGCGTTTGGCTCCTATGAAAAACACAAATTTCCCTCTTTTTACATACTATTAAACACAACTTTAATTCACTTTAATATATTAATACACTTAGCTAATATCAACCTAAACACAATCAAAACAAAACTTAAACAGTAAAAAAAACCTAATAAAACAAACAAAAAGTAAAATTAAAAATTAACATAAACTATCAGAGTAAAGTTAGACATTCACATGCATAGTTACAAACTCTTAAAATAGTTTTTGTGTGATTTTTAAAAGTTTGAGAGTGATTTTTAAAGTTTGAGACATATTGTACTCATTTAGGAGGTTTTAAGAGGTAATTTTTTTTTAATGATTTTGGGGTGGTATTTTTGTCATTTTGGTGGTTTAGGCGAATTTCAATCATATTGGACGTATTGAAGGCATTTTGGTCATTTTAGAACTTTTCTTCTGCGGTGGGGATTTCAACATTTTAAAGGTTTTTAAGAATATTTTAGTCATTTTAGAGATTTTTAGGTGTGTTTGCATATGTATCTCACACCCAGGATAGGCATATGTTTTGATTAATTTGTTTCATTTTTCACATTTTTGTGATTCGATTTGACTCTTAATGCCTAAAATTAGTAATACTGGATTATTTTCCATGATTATCTTAGTTGGTTCTTTGTAATAGGATAGATTCGAATATGTTTAGATATTATTTTCAAAATAAAATATTTTCTTATTAATGCATACCTAATTTGTTGAAATTTCCTTTTACCAATATCTGATTTCATTTGAACTTCAGATATGTTTCCTTCTTTGCTTGATGTAATCTTTGAAAATATGCAATTGTTGGAATTCCATTTAATGTAATAACTAATAAGCACAAGATTTGTACAGGGCTCATCTTAATATTCTCCTAATTTATAAATGACTTTACAACACTAATAGAGGTTGACCTACTAGTTTAGGAGGAGAAATTATAAGGTTCTCATGGTGGACCACATCATTTGTCCACCATTCCAGTAAAATACTCCCACTTATTTAAAATTACTCACTCAGTATTTAGTTTTTATTTAAAACTGCACAATTTTAAACAAGTGAGAGTCTTTTACTGGAATGGTGGATAAATGACGTGGTCCACCATGAAGACCTTATAATTTCTCGTTTAGGAGGACTTGGGTGCGTAAAACCTTTCCAAACCCATACCATAACTTTGAACTCATACTTTCGTTCTTTAGATCTTTGCATAGGGCTCCAATGATTTATGGACCCAAACCCGATGATGACTCCGATTCTCTCCCTTAACTTTTAGTTAGTGGCGTATACCTGAGAGGCTGAGCCTATGTCTAGGAAGGGTGCATACTGGGATGCACAGATCACACATCGCGACATTTACATCTAGAAGGATAACTGGATTGATAAGGATTTTCTTAGGGGTTTTCTTTTTGGATCATTATTAGTCAAGGATCTATTTTTTGGCAATAGACGGGTTGATGTTAGTAAGGCGTCCTCTATTATAGATGAGCTTCTGGAGGTTTTAAAAGCTATCCCTATAGAGGGTTATGTGATTGTCTATAGATCAAAGAATGTCATTTAATTCTCTGACTGAGGATTTGAGCCTTAATTCAATTTACCCTTGTGTGAGTGAGCATTGCACTGGAAAGGAGAGTTCTTTTGAAGGAGAGAATTGGGCCAGGAAAGCTTGGTCAGGGAATTTATGGTTTCCAGAGGTTTGTATGTCTCCCATTCTAATATATATACATATATACACACACACTTAATATTATAATAATAAAATATGAAACCCTTTAACTTTTTGTGTACTTCTTCTAATGTTGACACACAAGTTTATCAAAGCTCAATTTTCCACATTGTCATTCTAATATATATTTCTTAATTTAGTTTTTAGAGTTAAAAATAGTAATAAACTATGTTAGTTACGTTTAAACTAATTAATTTCCTGAAAATAATGTTAGAACTTACAACCTTGTTATTCTAAGCAACATAACACAATACTAAACAAATTCTAATTAAATTAGGCTTGATCTTTTGTAAATAAAATCTAATTAAATTTGGTATATTATTTTCTATTTTTTTTTAATTTAAAACTTTTTATTCATTAATACTTATTTTTGTTGAAGTTTCTCATGCATATCACGAGTTAACGACTATTGACTTTATAATAACAAGGATTACATCATAACCATATCACTTAGGGTACGCCTCAATAATGGATTGTAAAGCTAGAATTTTGATGATATTGTAGCAAGGAATCCTTCCAATAATTTCTTTCACTCGAGTTCAACCCTTTCCTTGCCATTTGAGGTGCGTGCAATCATAACCAAATAGAATACTAAGCCTGTGTCATCAAATAGACCATTATCCTCTAGTTCTAGCACAACATCTACAATAATAACTTTTCCAGTCTCTTTCGATATTGCTTTTCAGCAATTTTTAAAAATCTTGACACAACTTTCATCTCTCCAATCATGCATAATCCACTGCATTATTGAGAAGTAGTAATGTCATTAAACTTTTGATTATGACTTATCTGTGCATATTAGTGTTAGTGGGTTTAGAATACAGACAAAGAAACTTAATTTACATATTAATCATTTTAATTAACTTATTTATGATAAACTTATCTCTAAAACGTAAAAACTATCACTGGATTCCAAAATTTAAGAAGTTAAGAAATTGGAGAATTTAATCATTATTCTAATAAAACCTTCTCTGCGAGACAAAAAGAACAGTGTTGATAATGAAAGAAATGTGCAAGAATGACCTTTGGTCATCGGCTTACCTACTGGATCCAGTTATACATTGCATTGCGTCAAGTCTGTTTCAAATTTGTGCCAGTTAGAAGAACTTGAAGGTTTTGCCCGCAAATATTTGCTTTTGAACTCTTTCATCTTTCTTATTATTAGTAACAGCAAATGAGTTGATTTAATAATCAAAACATCAAAGTCTAACACAGAATTCAATTACAAGAAGTATTGGCTCTTTTTATTATTGCGTCAAATTATCCAACCATATATGCATGTTTCGAGCAGATTATGCTAGATGCTAGAGCAGCTAAACTCATTGTGAATTAAAAAATAAACTAATACCCATGAACAATATTAGATCATGCGTGAATTTGTAAAGCAAATCATGCAATCGCAAGGTTATATTTGATGAAAAAAATAAGGTCTTATTATCAAAAAGAAGAAAAAACATTCATCTCTAAACAATAACCTTATATACGTACCTTCATGAAAACTGCATCAGCATTTGGAATGGCTTGAAACATGTCTCCTCCAACATGTGTGATTCCATCATAAATGGGTGCCGTAGCAACAACATGTGGTAGATCAAAGTTGATACCTTTGATGTGTGGATAGGATTTCACAATCTCAGCTAGCCCACTACCGGTCCCATCTCCCACATCAACCAATGAATGCACAGAACCAAACCCATCTTTATACTCACAAAGAATAGCATTCATAGTAATCCTGGCCCTACAAGCCATGCCATCGTTGAACAACTTGTTGAATCCAGGATTTTCAGAAGCAAAGTCCCAAATCTCACGGCCATTAGCCTTCTCAAAGGCTAAGCCACCGACTTTGACACATTGGCTAAGAGTGTGCCATGGTCATGGACCCACTAGCCAAGGATGGGCCTCCAAGAGTAGCATAGGAGCTAGGCTCATATTGGAATCATGCAATAACCATTTCGATGAGTGGGTTAGGCCGTACAGAGTTTCGTCACCTTCGGATGTTTGTTGAGCGGTGAAGATCTTTCTGCGGACTAGCAACCTCATGATGCGTGTGAGGTAGCTGATATCTGGGGAGAGTGCATCTTCAGGATCAGGAATACCAGCTACTTTGTGGGACAAGTCATTGGGCCACCATGCATGTTTATAATGTCAGCTATGCGGAGCTCCACAGCACATTTCACTGCCATGGAGTCTGCAAAGCTCAACATATATTTCCATATATCAGCTTCTTTTGCTTCCATTCTCAATCTCTTTCTCTCTCTCTCTCTCTCAAACGAAGTGGAACCCAAATTAATAGATCTTAGCAATCCAACAAAACGTCACAATTATTGCCACCATCCCGACCTCAAAGGAAGTAAAAATTAAACAAAAAGCAAATCTAGATTTATAAGCAACCTCGTTTACCCACAACCCAACAAAGAAGTTGTGTCGTTTTGCCCACGAGCGACAAAAATAAAACAAAGAAATAGGTTCGGGTGAAAAATGAATGAAGACCCCCACCTTCGAAGGAATCAAGAATTCGATTGGGCTTCAGGTGAAAATATAATTAGTTTCAAATAATGAGAGCACAAGTAAATGTGCTAAATGAAAAAATTTTAGCATTTAGTGCATCAAACAAAACAACTCACCTCAATAAAATGTGTCAAATGTTAAATAATTTGACATTTGTTATAGCTATGTTCTAACAATAGAATGGTATTTCATAAAAAAAAAAAAAAAAAAAAAAAAACAATAGAATGGTACCGGCATAGGTTGCATTTCTCTCTCTTTTATATTAAAATATCCCTCTTCTCTTTCAACCACTCGTCACTCTCACTCTCTCGGTCTCTCACTCAGCCACTCATTATAAATAATAAAAAATTAATTTAAAAAAAAAAAAAAAATTAAATAAAGTGGTAAAAGAATATAATATGTGATGTGAAGTGTATTGTAAAGTGATGTGTTAAAATAGATAAAGTAACTTTTTGACGTGTCTAAATAACATTTTTTTTAGAATGTTTGATGCTAATAATGCTCTAAGGATTGAACTCTTGGTTGGCTCCTTTGCTAGACCGTTTACTTTGTGTACTGTTGGTTTAAAAGTGGCTATATAATATAGAAGCTTATACATAGCCCTTAGTGTGCTTAGAGTATATATATCATCTCGTACAAAATTTTTTTATCTATTTTAGTATAAGAATTTTTTATTTTTTACATGTTTACTTTTAAAACACCTCATATTAGATTATTTATTTTACACTACATTTTATTAAAATATCAATTTTTTTCTTGATTTTTAAAATTATTTATCTTTCTTTATATACAACAATCACCATCCATTTTCTTCCTTCATTCTCAAATACATAAAGAAAGAATAAAAATCTAAATGTAAAATGGAAAGTACTAGTGTAAATTTACATAGTTATTGATTGTAGTAACCATGTATTTTTACACAACTTTACATGATCTGATGTGGGTGAAATTTGAGTTTGGTTGGTTAAAATGTGGTACTTTTTATTATTATACAAGCATTGATGTGAGTGCTTTTAGATACCAAAACAAGAAAATAAAATTATGTTGAAGCGGAAAATTTTCTACCAATTACAAACTCCCACATCATATTATCCAATCCATGTAGTACATTGGTCAATTACAAATAACACCACATGTTATTTAATGGATCACTGTTATTCAAAGACCAATGGAAAATTTCCAAATGTCACTGAATAAAAATTATGAAGAATACCTAAGAGCTAATCACATGTTGACACATGTTAATTTTTAATTTAAAATGACATAAACAGTCAAATTAAATTTTGCTATTTTTATTTTAAACTAGTATGTAGCCCGTGCGGTTAATTATAGTGATGCTATTGCTTAATTGTTTTTTGTTTTTTTGGGGTTTATCACACAGAGGATAGAATTAGATAAAACAATGAAAAAATATATTGCATTTTATTATTTAAGTGATGTTATTGGTATTTTTTTTTTTGTTTTTTGGCAAACCATTAAGGAAATCATAATTGTAAAACTTTGACCAAGTTTAACGAACAACGAATAAAACAACATAATATTGCATTTTATTATTTAAGTGATGCTGCAATAAAAAAAAAAAAAAAAAGAATTAAAAAAGCCTGTTCACCAACTTAAACATTTCAAGGTCGATTGAGCATCTTATGCATGTTACCACAAATTCTTCATAACCATAAGGATAAGGTTCATCCTAATTCCAATGTCCCATTCCAGTTTTTTTGGCATGCTTGAAAGTTTGGAGTTTGAAATAGGGCGATTCCTACAGCAAGTAGTCGAAGTATTTTTTGACATTTTAGAAACCTATGCTTCCCATGTTCATCACTTAAAACTTCCAAAAGGTTTCCAATGCCTTTAGGATTTTATTCACAAAGTAGCATGACTCCATAAATATATGTTGCAATAAAATCGCCATTCACAAAGTAGCATGACTCCATAAATATACGTTGCAATAAATCGCCACATGCAATAGCTTCTTCAATGAATCTTTTTCCTTCAACGACTTCTTCATTCAAGAAGTATTTGTATGTTCCCACTATAAGCAGTGCATGGGGATTCTTTGCTTGATAACGTGAAAAAAAAAAATCAGTTTTTTTTGCTTTGCAATCTAGTAGGGCTGGGTGAGTGAAGTATGGAGTGAGTCAAATTCTTTAGAGTATCAATCTATTTTCTGTTAATTCATTGAAGCTTTTGCAACTGATTAATAAAAAGGAAAGAATTGAATTAATAGATTACATAACTTATATAGAGGGAAATAAATTAGTATATATACATTGAAAAAATTGTTTTGTTATACCTTAACTTGATATTTCCCAATAATGTTGCTGAATCATTTCCCACCTTTGAAAATATTTCCACCAACATGTCATTAGGAAGATTTTGTAAAATATTCATATTTTTGTTTGTTTGAAATAGTGTTCTAATATTTCATTCGCTATTTATAAAATAATTTTTAAAGATTCATAGGATCATATTAAATTACAACAAATGATAATAATGTGCTTTTAGACTTTTTAAATGAATATACATGAATTTTTGATATTCAAATGGTTAAACTTATCCAGATTCTTGTATTGTAAATGGTTCTTAATGAATTTGGACATGTGAAGTGTTTGGTTAGATTCTTGTACATCTTTGATGTTTCTATTCCTTAACATTAACACTCTACAGTTAATGTTAGTGTTTAGGTCCATCGAACTTTTTTCTTTGGTGAAATTAGTGGTTGATTTTATTATTATTATTATTATTATTATTATTTTTTTCAATAGGTAAAATCAGTATGTCCTTCATTAAACAATTTTTCTCTAACTTGATACGCAAACTGTTTAGGCAATCCTCCAATAAATTTTTCTTTCTAATATGGTAGACTGTTATCATTTCGTGCTAATACCTTTGACAAAAATACATCCCTATATACCATCTAAAAATCTGATAAGGTTTGGACACTTTAAATTAACTAAGCTACGAAAATTTTTTCTCTATATTTTTCTGGATCTCCAATGAAATGTTTTGTTATAGCAAAAATTAATGAATTTACTGAATCTTCAATTGGTTGTTCTGCTTCATTTTTTATTACATGATTATTTACATGTTTCTTATATGCCTGTTTTAACCATGTGCTGAAAAATAGTGTGGAATTAGACAACCAATATGTAGTCCAATACAATATTAACTTGTGCAACGGCAAATTACTGCTTCTTTTCAGCTGCTAATCACATTAGAAAAGGTGAGGCAGAAATCACGGTAGCTGGTGGGACTGAGGTTGCAGTCATGCCTACTGGGGTTGTTGGGTTTAAGGATGATCCATTAATGCTCCCACTTTTTTCCAAGTTTCCACTGCTCACAATACTAATTAATCACAGAAATTATTTGTTTAAACAAAGAATTCAATTATTAATAGCAATGGTCCTCCGGGGGTTATCACCATATTGAGCATTTTAGGATTGATTTTTGTCCTATTTGTGTTTGTTACTACCCTAACTGTTTGTACTTAAAGAGGGTTTGATCACCTTCTTAACTAATTAAGAAACTATGATGGAAGGATAGAGAGGGAGATTTTAAAAAGTGAGCAGTTTGTATCTTGCAAAAATGAATTTCAATTATCTTTGTAAATGTGGTATACTTACGGATATAATGGCGACTGAGAGGTTGTAAAATTAGCAACGTGGCATGGTTTGAGTGTGTAGAAAGGAAGGGAGGGGAATGGTGGGTTTATCTTTGAGGATTAACATCTTAATTAAGGATGTGATTTTTCACAAGGTCATATGTCTCAATAATATATGCCCATAATCCTGTAGTCTTTGTGGTTTGGAAAGTGAATTGGCTATCCATCTATTCTCCTTGTGTCCTGTGACCAAAGCAATTTGGTTTGGCAGCCAATGGGGGTTAAGGCTAGAAGTCTTAAATTTTCCAACACCTCCCAGCTGGTAGAATTCTTCTTAAACCTTTCTAAACTCTCGGGAGATGGAAATTATGGCAGGCCTTTCCTTTTGTTGGGTGCCTAGAGAGGCAAATATGGCAGCCCATATTTTCGCAAGTGGTCTTTGCAAAATGTTTTTGTTGGCTCTTTTGATCTTGGGCACTACCCTTCCTGTTTAGATGTTGTTACCAGGAAAGAGGCATTGATTGTGTTTTGATGTTGTGTGATTTCTTTAATAAAAGTTTTCAGTTAATAAAAAAAATTAAAATCACACTTGCTTTATGATCTAAGTAGAGTACTCCATAGTCTACACCGATGACATTGGGTTGACCACATGGCAAAGATTATTACTGTATATCATGCACAACTGTACCACCCATTTCCCATGAGTTCTCCACCACTACATTGATCAATCATTCAATTTACACTTATTCTATGAGTAGATTTGTATTGAATATTGGTTTTGTTGTGGTGCAGTCCAGTGATTATAAATAAAGACAATATTACACTGACACAACCATAACTTCAAGTTTGAAATTAAGCTCTCTCCTAATAATGAATCTAGAGCTTGAGGCTACACTTATTTTGCTAAATCTTGTCTTTGCCATTGCAAGGTGAAAACAACACACAACAATCTTATATCCTTTATGCAACATAAATTTCAACGAGGTTGATGGCATGCTAAGCATGGCTGTAGTTCTGTACCTGCAATTACATATATGTACTTACTTACATATTTGTATTGTAAGAGTTCCAATTAAAACAAAGTAGAGATTAATTATAGTAAAAAGTTTCTCCTCTATGTGGTATAAAATCAAGTGAAAAATAAACGATCATAATGCATCATGAAATGGTATAGCTAAAATTCGTGCACTTCAAACAACTTATTAGAAGCTGTTCAATACATAGCAAATAGATTAATGACACAAACACATGCAGTGCCAAACAACCTGGGCACCATTCCAAGTCTCTCCAAATTAAAATAGAAACAAAAGAAACACCCAAAAGACAAAAATCCTTAGCACCAAATCTCAACAGAAAACCAGGAAATTAATGAGACCCTATTTCCAAAGCCCATTGATTTCACCTCAGTCCCTAGAAATTGGAAAGAGAAATTGTTATAGATCATGAAGTTCATGAACAAAAGCTAACATAAAATGCAAACCAAAGAATACATTGTTAAGTTATAATAACTGAGTTAACACAAACCGAAAAGTTAATCCATAAGTATATTTTTTCCATATGTATTACATAATAGAAGTAAAATTATTAGGACATATCATATGCAATTACTTCTTCTTCTTATTCTAGGAGCTGCTTGTGTTGTTGTTAGAAGTCTGCTTGGAGGTTCTTTTTTTTATAAGATCTTTCTGCACAGTAAGGGGAGAATACATTTTCAAATTGATTGTTCATTGTGCAAAAATATTTAAACCTCTAATAAGGGCAACGAAAAACATTATGAGAAAGAAAGGTTATGATGAAGTAATTAATAATGAGTTTTTTTCTTCTTACCAATTGGGTATTTCCAGGGATGTCATCTATTATGTTGGCATTAGTTACATCGTTCAAGCTTGTAAGTAATTTAATATCTGAAGTACAGATAGGATCGTTGGCAATAGTTTCATCATGGCTGACCGGCACTTTTAATTGTTTCATCTGAATGCTGTCAGCAACAACATGTCCTGAGTGTTTGTTAGTCTCAGATTTAAAGACACTTGTGACAGTGTAAACTTCTCATCATAGAGAATTAGTAAAGTAAATGTTTATGAACCTGTTAATAAGCTCAGAAACCTCTGCAATGTCTAAATTGACGTAAACTTTACTTGCACTTGTGGTGTTAAGATTCAGTTTGCCTTTGAAAAAAAACCATAAAACACGTTGAAGAATTTGTTATACATATTTCTTTTATATAAAAAACATTATAGATACATATACTACCTATCTTTCGGTACCTTGGAATGCTTTTATAGTTGTTGAAGTAACAATAATTATACAAGGACCTCCATCTTTGAATTCATTTTCAGTAATTGTTCAAGCACTTTCATCCCACAATGAAATTTTTAGTTCTTTGTCCCTGATGGTACATTATAGCATTCAATAGACATTAAAAGGTTAAGATAAAGTGTACATTGTCTGTAATCAATGGCAGTAAAATGAAATGTTCCTTACTGAGGTAGTAGAACTTGAAGATTTCTTATATTTGTAGAGCCGTTATCAAAGTGAACTTGTTCAATGGGTCCAAGAGCAGTACATTTTCCAATTATATCTGCAAGAGTCCACTAACAATACATTCAAAGTACAACAAAAACAAAGAATAATTTGTCTTTCACAACAGCAAGCATCACAATTTGTTTTAAAAAATGTGATGCCCAAAAAATGTTCTTATGTTGAGTTTAATCATAGTTATCAACAAAACTAATGAAAGATTCTCTGCCTCTCACATTCAGTATATGAATGACATATAATCTTTTTGATGGACAATTTCTGGTTATCATATCTTCCACCTTTAATGACTAATTTGAAATCACGTCTATTAAACATTTGAAATCTAAAACCATATTATAGTAAAACTGGAATTGTACACTATGAATAACCTGAAAAATTCAGCAAGGGGGAGAATCTTGCCAAACTTAAAATTTAAAAGTTTGGGGGACTGAAGATAGAAAGTTCTAGTATGGCTTTAGGAACTAATTATGTGGAAAAACAAAACATGCCATATGAACAAATCTTTAGGAATTCTATGAAACTACTTGTGAGAAGCCAATAACAAATTCAGAAAAGATTTACGGTTTGAATTCCTTGAAACTCAGCTTGATTTGCCTTCATCTAAAACAAACTTTGTAACAAAGAATGCCTATAATCACTAAAATGAGTAGCACCATAAACAACATAGGCTATATATTCATTACTATCCTAGGCATTGCAAAGCTGATCAGTGCTTTCAATTTAAAAAACTTAGCAGTCTCAATTCAAAACCAAACCAAGCTAATTCAAGCCAGAACTAATGCAACAATAACCTAAAATGATAAAAATTAAAAATTGGCCAAATTACCTATCAGAGAGCTAATGGGATTTAGAGCATTTTTGGGGGTTTCTAGTTATAATATGACTGAAAAAATGGTTTAGACAATGGGATGTGAATGCTTCAAATTTCTAACTTTAGAGCATTCTTAGAGCATTGATATTAGATTTTGCAAAATTTATTAAAATTTTGAAGAAACAAACTTACTTTCCTATCTTGAGCTATCCACTTTGCAAAGATACCCTACGTTCCACACTTCACTCTCTTATACATAAGACATTCTAATAACTTTTATTCATTTATATTTTTCTTCCCCAGTCTCTCCCTAAATAAGCCACCGATGCCCAGCTTTTCAAAGTCTCTAGCAACGCCAAATAACATATCAATTAGTTATTTTGTGTATGTGTGAGAAAGAGAGAGAGACTACTCTGAGTTTTTTTTTTTTTTTTTCCTAAAAAAAATTAACTGGAAAGAGATAGGGGTGGAATTAAAAATGATATATATATATATATATTTATATATATCCAAACCACTACAGTGCTCAACATTGCTAACAAACCCCGTAGTTTTTTGCAAACTTTTGAGCAGCAATTCAAAACCGGGTGTGGACTTTTATTTATTTATTCTTAGCTACAGTACTCAACAATTTAGTTTAAAAGACCATTTGCTAAACCGGATATGAGTGTTCTTATCAGCTCAGCATCTGAACTGTAACTTAGAAATTAGTCATTGGACCAACTGAAACATAGATTAGATAGTGACATGGTGCCATTCATCACTCTTGTGTCTGCTTTTCTATGAATGACGGGGTATAGCAAACACAAAAACAAAAAAATTATATGATTAAAGAATAAAAATTATTCACAAAAAGAAAGGAAAGCATAGGCAGATGAAAGAAAGGACTAATCAAACCTTAGGAAAGGTTAGAATTCGTTTTGCAGAGCATAAACAAGGACCATTAAAATTGTGAAGAAAAGTAAAATCTATATAGATGGAGAACCTCTTCCGATATAAGCTACAGAAATACCCAAAAGCATGCATCATTGATCCCGAGAGATCCTTTTCAAATTCCACAACATTCATTGAAAAAGAGGGGAGCTGTATATTAAGGTTCATGAACTGGTGTGGTAACTGGCAAAATGCACTGTTTGCTGAGTAGGAGAGGGAGGAGTTTGGATTTCGTGATTATTGTGGAAGAGTTATTCGGCCAAATCAAAAAAAGAAAAGAAAAAAGCACAGCCTTTAAACGTAAAATGTAGAATTGTAGAAAGGGGAGATTAAACCTAACGTGTTATTCAGCAGAGGAAAAAACAGAAAAAAAAAAAAAAGAAAAAAAAAAAGAAAAGAAAAGAAAAAGGAGTACAGCGTTTGTTTTAATAAGAGTGGGCATTAATGAATAATTATAACCTGGTCTCACTTAAATTTAGATAGATGGAGCAAAATTGGACTCCAATTTCATATTTCAATTAAACAATTGGAAGGATAATTATGGTGTGGTCCCCACATTAATCTAGACACATGGCACAAAGTTAGAACTCTAATTTGGAATTCTAATTTGAGTTTCTCTCTTCTTCACCTATTATTATATATATAGATTAAGACGCTTTTGCTAATTAAATGATGCCATGTGTCCCTTGTAGAACAAGACATAAGTCCTTCCATTTAAATTATTCAATGTGTCACCGCTCAAAACCAATAATGTTTCATCACACCTTCCCCAAGACTCCTACAAATAGAGACTCTCCTCGGTCTTGTGGGAGCATATTTAGAAGTCTCAAAGTTCTGCTGGAATCAAGCTTTAAAGCCTCCAAAAACTTCAACCTTCAAATATGAAAAACATTCGAAGAGAAATCATTCATCCTCCTAGGTCTTAAAGTTCTATTGGAATAAAGTTCTCAAGCCTCCAAGAACTTCAATAATTTCTACATTCAAAACTCGTTTCAAATCAAGCTCTAAAGCCCCAAAGAATTTCTACATCAAGATCTTTGAATAAAAAGAACATTCATCCAAATCATTATTTTAAGTCTCAAAATTTTATAGGAATCAAGCCTCCTAGAAACTTCAAAGGCTTTGATCCAATGAAACTTCATTAGATTCAAGCTCTAAAGTCCTAAAAAACTTTCACCACATTCGAAGAACTCAAATAACAAAGAATTTCTAACAAGCTTATAGCTAGAGATTTATCACAATTCTATTTCAAAGATCTTTCAATCCACTTTCCAGTCAAGGTCAAAACAAAATTTGTGTTCAAATCAAGACAATTCATGAATAGAAGACTTTTCCAAGGAGATCGAATTAGTGAGTTATTCTATTTTAATAGAATCAAAATACAAAGGATTGTACTTCATCAACGCAAAGAATGAAGAATTTCTAATAACCTTATAGCCAAAGATTTATCACAATTCTGTTTCAAAGCTTTTTCAATCCACTTTCCAATCAAGATCAAGACAATTTGTGTTTGAATCAAGACAATTCAAGAATTGATAACTTTTCCAAGGAGATTGAATCGGAGGGTTATTCTATTTTAATAGAATCAAAATACAGAGGATTGTACTTCATTAATACAAATATACATTTGTTAAACATTTTCAATTGTTTGATTTCCAAATTTGAGATTTTGTGTTTTCAAATTCAACTAGATTTTATTTGCACGAAATGGTTCACTTGACACAATGTCGCTAGTTTACGAAGTGAATAACAAAAAGTAACGTGGCCTAAATTAAGAACTTAAGAAATGGTAAAGCTACTATTATAAAATAGTGGAAACTCAAATTATTAAGATTGATTGTGAAAATATCTTGGATATGAGAAATATCTCCAAACAAATAATAGTAATGAAGAGAACTATAGCAAAAGAAAAATAGGGACAAGAACACTAAGAATTACCTGGCTAGGCAATTCATGTGCGATGACAAAGAAATTTTACTATATCAAATTTGGTAGAATACAAATTAGTGTAGAGATGCTCTTATAAACCCAAATCCCAAATACACCTAAATAGTTCTCTCTCACAGGAATTATCATTTAATGTATTGTTCATCTCTATCAATTAAAAAGATATAAATTACTAGTACCATAATGTTTTTTTTTTTTTTTTTTTTTTTCTTCAGTTTATAGTTGTATAGAAATTTTCCCTTATTGCTACTCAAAAATGTATTGTTTATACTACTATTTAAGGGATTTTCCTTGATTGGAATTCTCAATTTAGATGCCCAAAATACCCTCAAAGTCATTGTTTAAAAAGTTTAAATAATATGATTAAATATGTAAAATTACTGATTAAAAAACTCCAAAATTTATTTAAAAAAAAAAAAAAACAGTTTGCACGTTTCTCCCTCACGTCTTTTTTTTTTTTTTTTTTTTTCTAACATGAAGGGATAAAACTGCTCATGATCCTAAATTTTACCTAAATTAAAAAAAAAAATTTATTTAAAAATAACCACATTTCTTCCTCACGTCTTTTTTTTTTCTTTTTTTTTTCCTAATGTGAATGGATAAAACTGCTTTTTTTTTTCTTTTTCTTTTTTATAGAGTCTCCCTTTTCAAATTTACGTTTTTTTTTATTAATTTTTTTCTAATTTCCAAAACAAATGGCCGCAAGTTTTTACTTTTTACTTTTTAGCACCATTAGTGTTTTTGTTTTTTTTACCATCTAAAAAATGCACCATTAGTAGACTACTTTAAAATTATTTTTTCAAAAAAAACATCTTTTTTTCCCTAAAAATTAGCACACATTATCTCATCTTACACACTTTTGATGCATCTTTTTCCTAAAAATAAGCACACACTATCTCTATCTAAAAATATCTCACACATCTCTTTTTCGATTTCTTTGCAATTTGCACAAACTTTTATATTACCTCAATTTCTTGGTCACTTATAGGCCTGTACACGGTGCGGTACAGCCAGTTTTTTTAGGGGGGGGGGGGTAATTGCACCACACCTATAGGGTGCGGTTTCCCCTCATGCTTGACTGCACCTCACATGTGAAGGGTAAGTACCAGTCTACACCAAGTTTGGTTGACCATAGCGAGGCGGTGCGGTTAATTCCTTCAAACAACCCAAATATTCAAAAAAACAAATAGACAACACATGTTCAAAATCTTTCAGAAAATTTTCAAATAAATTCTCCATCTTTCTGAAAAGCATTGCAAGAAGAAGTAGGTATATATTGAGCATTATATAAATTTTCATACCTGGAAGAAAAGCATAGAAAGGAGAACCATAGTAGCTAGGTATTAAGCATCAAAACATTCTCTTAAAATTTCTAGATAATAATTGTGACAAAGAGGAGAGATGAGAGGAGAAACCTTGGAAACGGTGGCATCTAGTGGACAACGGTGGTGGGCCTGGTGGCGAAGGCAGGGGCTGAGGAATGATAGAGAGAGAGGGGGGAAAAGGGGAGAGGCAGACGAGAGATAAGAGAAGACAAAATTTAAAAGAGATTCAGAAATTTAACCTAAGTTCTAACTAAAACGACGTCGTTTTGAACCTATTATTTAAATTAATATTAGTTCCAAAACGACGTCGTTTTATACCAAATTAAAAATAAATAAATAAATAAATGGAACGACTTAATTTTAAATCACTAAACTTAACCCTATTTTTTTTCTTTTCTTCCTTCCTTCTCCTTTCTCACTTTCATGTCTCTCTTCTCTACTGCACTGGTACTCTCTCTCTCTAGAAATTTCTTTTATTTTAAAACTTAAACATGATTACATATACATACATATACATGGCAGTCGGTTCGGTTACACATTGGAATGCAAAACCCACAATCGCTCACCGCACTGGCCGTCGTCGGTACTTGCAAATCATTTCCAACCACCGCGCCATACACCTCCAGTGAAGTTCAAATGGGTGCGGTTCAAATCGATGTAGACCGGTTTTGTCGACTGCGGGCGGAATCTGAACAGGCCTAGTCATTTCACCACAATCTTCAATTTCAAAAAGGTTTGTTTCCTTTGACATTGTTGAAATTATTAATTTACTAGTTTGTGTATTTTGGTTTCGTAATTTTTTTACTAATCTTACATGTTTTTTAATCTATTTTTCTTTATCTTTTTCCCATGGGTTTATTCTTCTGAATTTGTGTGCATTATTTCTTTATCTTTTATCTTTTTCTCCATTAGCCATGGAAATCTATTACCAATCAGGCATTCTTTATCTGAATAACTTTCATATGCAGACTGCCAGTATTTGCAAACCATAGTCAAAGTCAAGTTATCAATACATCGCAGGTCATCCATAACCATCTGTAGACATGTAGAAGATCTGTTTGCAACTGAGACCAAGTTTCTTCTTTGCTCTCCACCTGATTTATTTCAAGTATAAAATAATATGTAATTCTAAATTACTTTTACAACCATCAATTAGTGAGAGAAGTAGTTATGGGATTAAACTTTCTCAAAGAATTAGAGATCATTTATTTTATGTAGCAATTATATTTGTCTCTCTTCTTAATTCCACACTTTTCCTAAAGAATCCCACGCTTGTGTAAAAAAGGGTTTTTCTTTTTCTTTTCTTTTGTAGGTGGAAAGGCAAAACCTTTAAGCAAACCAAGTCTGATAATAAACAGTACAACAAGCGAAAGAGGTAAGTTTTTAGTTAATTGAAATTTATGTGTATTTGTGTTTTCAAAGTTTGTAGCTTAATGGATTGGTAATTTGCTGACATGCAGATATTCTTATGCAATATTCTAGGTGAAAATCTGCTTTGGTATTTTGTTAAACATAGATAAGAATGGATTTTTTTAAAGTGAAAATTCTACGTTAGTATAAACAATTGATTTAATTTAATAAAAGTTTTCTGTTGTTCTAAAACAGGAGTTAGAATAGTACATTTATAGATATACTAATAGTTTATAGGACTAAAATCCCTTTCACATATTTTTCGTATCCCCCCCCCCCCCTCCCTTTTTTGTTTAAACCTTCACAAAATAAATTTGTTTCTATATTTTTTATACCTTCTTCTTCTTCTTCTTCTTTATTTTTTTTTTATTTTTTTTTATTGCACTATAATACTCCTTGATTTTTTTTTTTTTTGTAGGATGGGAATCATAGAAAATTAAAGGAAATTTGAAATTTTTATTATTAGTTAATTGTTGAGAACTTTTTTTTTCCAACAACCAAAATATTGCCATTAATAACTCACTTTTTAACTTATTTGCAGGTTGATTTAATAGATTAAGAAGAGTGGTTTGGTTTTGCTCCACCAAATTATCAAAGACCGTTATCTTCTTCTTCTTTTTGGTTGAAGGGGTGGTTGAAAAATGGATATTGGTGCTTGAATAGTAATGCACATAGCAAGTCCAGTACGTATGTAAAGAATTTATATAGTTGAATATCAAAGATTCATGTAATTTTTTGTATGTTTTATTTTGTGATTCAATGTCTTGACGTCAAAATAAATATCCCCACCCGTGGTGAATACTAATTATAATTATATTTTTGGTATGTATTATTAAAAAAAAAATTGTTGTTGTAAGCAACCAAACAACATCCCAAAAGTTGCTTTGAATAATGGTGGATGAAATAAAGATTGATTTTTGAGTTAAAGCATTCTCCTCCCCGTTCGGAAATGCAAAACATTTGCATTATGCATCCTAGAAGACTACATCTCATCACACCTCTATGTTTTTCAATGAATGAAAAAATACATCAATTCTGAGTTAAGATAAATAAATAAAAAGTATTAGCCTTTCAAAAAAAAAAAAAAAACTACCCTCTAAGTACGTGCTCATGTGCGTGCTTAGAGGCTCTTCTATTTTTTTTAAAGGTTAATAATTTTCATTCATCATAATTCGCGATTGTTCCATTCTTCAATCAGAAAAACATCTAGAGGTGTGATGAAATTTTGCATTTTTGGGTGAAATAATTTTTTCATATAAATCTCATCACACCTCTAGCTATTTTTGTGATTGAAGAATGAAACAATCGCAAATTATGATGAATGAAAATTATTAATTTTTAAACAAAAATAGTAGAGCCTCTAAGTACGTGCATGAGCATGTGCTAAGAGGCCAGTCTATACTATCTATAAGAGAATTCCCTTCTTTGTACTAGACTTTTATATGATTCAGAAATACCCCTAAACGTTAGGTTTAACAGGAAAAAAAACTTGAGAACAACCCGATAAAATATATCTCAAACTTTAATTAAAATGCTTACAAAATAGGACACTCTTATACTAATCCATGTTTTCAAAACAGACTTATCCAAAGTTTAAATAAAAAAAGGAAAATTATGACACTAGACAAAAAAAAAAAAAAAAAAACCTCGTTGCACGCACAAAGCGCATGTGGTGAGGCTAGTATATATATGGTGCTAATAAAGAGATTTATATAAAAGCTTACATTTAAAACTCAATCTCATATAAAAATATTTTTATGAAAGATGGTAATGGCACTAATGGCCATTTTTGCTGCAATTTTTGGCTAAATTTATTCTACTTTGCTTTAGTCCTCCTTTATCCAAATTCACCATAACTTTCAAAAATTAATTTTGATAGATATATCCAACTTGATGATATGACAAAAAGGACCCAAGGATGTCATACAAAATATATACTTACTGTTGAGGGTTCTTTTGACGTTTCTTGTACCTTAGACATGTGTCTTGATGTTATTAGACAACGTTTATTCTAGACTCTTTCTAAGAAGGAAGTTGGGGCTGATGCTTCCACGGAATGGGCTCCAAGATCTCATTCTACCACTGCCAGTTTGTGCGCAAACATTGAGTCCAAAGCCCAAGGATGAGTTGCAAACTGGGCTTATTCTGCCGTTGACTTTTCCTAACTTTCTGCTGTGCAGTAAAGTTTTCTACACTTTTTCTGCAGCATGAGTGACTTTACTCTATCTCTACTGTGGAAGGAAGCTTTTTCCAGCCTCTGCTGCAAAACTAACTTTCCTTAGCTTTTTGCTGTGCAGTAAAGTTTTCTACACTTTTTAGCAACATGGATGACTTTTCTCCATCTCTACTACAAAAGGAATATTTTTCCAGCTTCTGCTGCGGAACTAACTTTCCTTAACTTTATGCTTTGCAGTAAAGCTTTCTGTTGTGCAATAAAGTTTTATGTACTTTTCTGCAACGTGAATGACTACTCTTCCTTTTCTACTGCAGAAATACTTTTCTACTTCCTGCACATAAATAAATCTAAAACCCAAAGAAAATACCCATCAAGCAAATGCTAATTTACATGGGTTAGCATATTCTCAAATATATATACATACATATATGCGTATATATACTTATATGTATTAACACATACACACACACACACACACTCATATATATATATATATTTATATGGTAGAATAATAATTAGTTAATGTTAAAAGAAAAACACATAATAACAAAGAAATAAGAAAGCTTTAGCAGAAAGGTTTAGCTAGCATAATAGCTAACACGGTAAATATGATAAAAAATGGGCTACAACAGAATAACTAGTATAACAAGTAAAGATACCACGATAGAATAATAAATACAGCAGATATAATAAAAGATGCCACAATAGAACGACTAATACAACAAATATAAGTTCTAACATGCGAAAATCAAATGTATTTGACACCAACATCAGGTGTGGAATCTTTCCGTGGAAAAAGTGAACCAAGAAGGAACCTGAACTCCAACTTGAACAACCTTGTCATAGGCTTCTACTATTAAAGTTGTGCATTTTGGAGAATAGACCTAAATGGCTACTAGCTGTTCCTTTTGGGGGACTTCAAAGAGTGGATTTGTTAAAGAGGGAGGGGAAAGATAGTCTATTG
The DNA here is from genome assembly GCA_030021035.2 of Notholithocarpus densiflorus. Lineage (NCBI taxonomy): Eukaryota > Viridiplantae > Streptophyta > Magnoliopsida > Fagales > Fagaceae > Notholithocarpus > Notholithocarpus densiflorus. Next base: position 929,087 of record JARYZH020000104.1, read on the forward strand.
ATGCATACTCCTATTTTTGCCGTGTTTTCTCTCTTCTCTTTACTACTTTCTTTCTTTCTTTCTTTCTTTCTTTCTTTCTTTCTCTCCGTTATTTTTACTCTTAGTTTCTTTTTGCTATCTTCTCGTGGGTTGTTCCTACTACTATCTTGCAGTGGGTTGCTCCCCCCTTTCCTCATATATGGCTACCTCCCTTTTTATAGTGAGCTGATTCAATGAGATTTCTCCCTTTTACCCCTAGGGCTTCACCAACTGTTTTTGGTTTGTTGTGAGCATTCCTTCAGAACTGCCCACCAACCCATTAGTTGGCCGGCCACTACCATTTTCAGTACACGTTTGCTGCACCACTACTTGTTTCATGAAAAAATTCCTTTTTGTTTAGTTTTTCCGTGAGTCTTTACCTTTCAATTCCAAACAGATAAGAATTTGGGTTTTTCTCACCTACCTCTATGGCATGCATCAGATGGTCCCAGCCATTTACTACCTCTTTTGGGTAAGATATCATCCCAGTAGGGTATATTCCCAAAAGAAGCCATGGGTAGAAACAAAATACAGATCCCTTTTCCCCTACCGCCAAACTACACTTTCTAAATTCCTTGACCATGGGCCTACCTCCCTTATATTGGCAAGCTATAGGTTGGTGGTGCTCTGGCCCTTATGTGCTTGCTCCACTATCTTTTGTTTTTGTATTCTTTCATTCCCACATTGTTTCTACTGTAGCGGATTGGTTTTGTTTCATCTTGCTACACGTCTCTTCTGCCCGTGTTTGTCCTTTGTGGAAGAGGATATGGGCTCTTGGGCTTGCCTTGTTTTCTTGTCTTTTCTTTGATTTTGTTTTCTTTCTCATCCACGCATTTTCTGCTACTGTCTTTATCTTATTTCTTCATGCGTTTCCTAGTATGTTTGTCATTTCCTTTGGTTTGGCTTTTCTTTTCTTCACGCAGTTCCTGCTGTTGACACTTTCTACTGTTCCTTGTTTCTTTTCATCGTGTTTTTTCTTATTAATTTTCACTCCTATCCTTTTATACAAAAGGAATTGAGCCTTTATGGGCCAAATAGTGTTTACTGGATCAAAGGGTATTAGACCCGATTGGCCTTATTCTGCCAAAGCCATTCCCCTAAGGAAGCAGTTGAGTCAGTTGATGAAGAAGAAGAGCTGATGGAATCCAAATTTGAGAAGATGGATGAACAAAGATGCCATTCATACAGCCTACTCAAAGTTGTACAAAGTTTTCGAGAAACATGAGAAACTTTACAGACTTGTTACAAATAAGCTCAGTGAGGTGGAATTGGAACAAGAAGAACGCTCCACCAAGGTTGATGAAGCTAATCAGACCATTGTATTAGGACATATGTGAATCATGTTAGGAACATATGTCAATATTTTATGTAATTGGCTAATCCTTTGACAAAACACACTTTACTTGTAATTGGGTAGATCTAGGATGTGTTTAATACTTCAAGAAACAATGTTTTAAGTTCAAGTGTTAAAACCATGCAAGTCTGTCCAAGAAACAAGTGATGATGTGCTGGATTTAAATCTTGACAACTAGTATCTATCGAGGTTTAAAAGCTATTGAAGCCCGATGCTCGACAGCTAGCTCGATAGATAAGCTATCTATTGAGGTTTATGAAAAACAGATTTTCAGCTCTGATTTTCATCCAATCCGTGTGTATATGTTTAGGCTTTCTTTTTTCACAACCCTAAACATATATAAGGATTATTTTAAAGGTCGTCAAAGGTTGCGTGAGTGTGAAGCAAAGTTGTGTTCATGCAAATTGTGACCGGAGACAAAATTTGCCCTAGTTCATCTTTCTCTTGAAGAAGCTACTGTGTTTGTACACTGTAGGGTTTTGTAATCAAGGAGCTTCGTGATCTTTATCGTGTGATGAACTGAAGAACTTTGCAGCCAACATCTTTCTCAAGTTGGTGAGTAAGCCGCGTATTAGGATCCGCGCATCGAATTGGTTAGTCATGTATTGAGAGCCGTGCATTGAAAATGAGAGATTGTCACTACAGAACAAGTCCAATTGGGTATTGGGGTAAGGGTTCAACTATAGGTTGATATAGGTACTGGAATTCTTTTACTTGTAACCACTTGTTGTGATAATAGTGAATTCTCGGGAGTGGTGACCTTAAAATCACCCGGTAGGGTTTTTGCCGTGTTGGTTTTCCCCATTCATAAACAAATCACCGTGTCAACTTTATTTTCCACTGCATTTTTACTTAGTTGGTGATTTGTTTGTGTTACCATGCGTTTTGCATGTTAATTGAATTAATTAATTAACTTGGCTAAATCAATTGGTTAATTTATCATAAGGGGTCAATACATTCTTGGCCTATCACATTGGAGCTTTGCAGTTTGAGAACAATTTTCTGGCTGAAAGGACCAAGAAATTGGATGCAAAATTGTTCCAGGTCAGAACTCAATTGGAAAGGGCTTCAAGTGCCAAGCTGGATGAAATGGTCAACTTCTAAAAAGTAGCTTTTGACAAAACTGGTTTAGGGTATGATCATTCTATCTCTTCTCATAATACTTCTACTTGTGCTCATAATAAAGTCATTTTTATCCCTCCTGCTAATAATGATAACTCTGAGGATAATGAACCTAGAACTGAAAGTGCAAGTGAGAGTAAAAATGATAAGGGAAAATCTATTATTGGAGCACCCCCAAGACTGTTAAGAAAGATACCAAGCAAAATGGCCATCACTCTATTAGCAAGAAGTCTCAACCAAAGAAGCCACACTTCTGTCATCACTGTGGAGCATCCGGACACACTTGTCCGAATTGCTATAAGTGGTAGCCACTCAACAGAGCAATAGTGTGTCATCTTTTGGCAGCCAAAATCAACTTCAACTCTCTTTGGCTCATTTTGGAGAACTTTTTAAGGCTGTCATGCTTCTTTCGAACTTCAATAGATTCAATTCTCCTTCTTATCCACCTGAACAAAGGTTCATGCAAAAGAAAGGTTCCTCGTCTAGGTCTCCTATCTGGAAGGAAAAGGATTCCAAGTAAGTCTATTACTTTTCTCCCTTATTGCTTGTGTGTTTATTGTTTTATGTTTTCTGTTTTGAGTCAGTCTAGTTTTTATTCTTTCTTTTTATATGCTTGCTTTTTTTTTCTTTTTTTTTTTTAATAAAAAAGGGAAAAATCAGAAAAATACAAAAATAGTGTATGTTTGTGTATATTGGTACTTGTGTATCTTGGATGGCTTTTGAAAAAAAAGTTTCTTAACTTTGTATCACTTGTAGCTTAGATGAGCATATCAATGCACAACTAAGCAATGTGAGCTTTGTGGCTTATTTTTGTGATGGGTATGGTTGGTTGATCTTTTATCATTCATATTCATATCACTCTTTTTGATGGGAAGGACTAAAAAATCCTAAGAGAAAGGTATAAATAACCATCTCACCACTAAAACTCGTCAATCATAAAACATTTGTGTGCAATTCATAAAAGCTGTGCTCGGTAAGATGTAGCACTTGCACAACAAAATCAAGATGTTCAGCTTACATAATTGGGTATTTTCTTTTCTCTCTCCTATATGCCTATGCATGATATGCTTAAAAGAAAAATATGCAAAGAACATGAAAAGTAAAAAGAATCAAAATGCTTTTAATACGGTTGTAAGCGTGTTTCTAGGAGATGTGGGAGTTATATGATGTATCTCGAAAGTGATGGTCCCCATCAAACAGTTATGATTGTGTGGGGGTATAATTGATCTTCTCATATTATTACTCTTCATAATTTGAATCATTTATGCTTTCTTGCAAAGTTTTCACACACAACACACGTACTCTTTGCTACTTTTGATACATGTGCAGGTATAATGTGATTTGGTCATCACAAGGAATACATGTGATAATATATGCTTACTAAACTATATAAACTTGTTTTTGAAAATAAAATTGGTTAGACTTGTTTAGAGTGTTTTGATCTAAGAATGCTATGCATCTAGAGTTGATGGTGTGTTTGAGTGCTTAGCATGCTGCTTGGATGTTTGTTATAGTGTCTATCTTGTTGCATACATCTTGTGTTGTTTTTCCTCCTTGAAAAACCTCATTTTTGGCCTCTCAATAGCTGCTTGATACCTCCTCGATAGCATCTTGACAGCAGCTCAACACATGCCTCTTTTATCGAGATTTCTAGGTTTGTTCTTGACACCTTTCGACAGATAGCTCGATCTATCGAGCTAATTTCCTGGAGCTTCTGTCAACTCGATAGCTTCTCGACACCTTTTTGATCTATCGAGGCCTTTTTGTCGTCGACACCTCCTCGATACCTCTTGATCTATCGAGAATTAATTCTCGATACCTCCTCGATCTATCAAGCTACGTTTTTCTATATATAGTTGAGGTTCGATTCGGTTTTGCTCACTCTCAAACATCTCAATACCTCTCTCTTCTATCTCGACCCAAACACTTCTTCTTCACTAATATCTCTCTTCCCTTTAAGATTTCGGCCTTACCCAAGCTTCATTTTCTTGGTAAGTGTTCTTAATTCTCTCTTTTTCACCTTTTCCATGCATTTAGACCTAGGTTTTCTAGTTGTGGGAAAAATTTGGGGTTTTTGTGTTTTTGCTAAAATTTTTGGGATGGGTCTTGTTTAATTGTTATCACATGTTCATGCATTGCATTCTATGTGCATTACAAAATTGTTTCATGCATTCTAGGATTGTGTGACTGATTATATCTTGTGAGTGCTGTTAGATTGGATTGGGTTTTTGCCCATGATGCAATTTACTTTTGCACGTCGTATGCTCATGCATTACCATGCATAGTTCTTTCTTTCCTTCTTTCCTGAACCTTCTGCTGTGTTCATGTTTTCTTTTTCTTCCCTCTTCTCGTTTAGTTTCTTGTCTATGGCACCTAAAAAGTCAGTCCCCTCCTGAAACTCGATCTCACATCGTCATTCTGCTTCTTCATCTTCTTCTATTCCTCTATCTGTTCGTTTTCGTGATGAAGATGCCCAAAAGGACTTCGACAATAACTTCTCTGACCGGGCGATTCATTCGGAACGCCAAGTCATTTTGTCTGACTTTCCAGACACTCCTTTACCCGGTGCATTTCTCTCTCGAGGATGGGCTTCTTTATGTGAGAAACCCTCGAGGTGTCCCATGTGTTCATACAGGAGTTTTACTTCAATATGCACGCCATCGATACTTCTGTGCCTCGGTTTACTACGGTATTTCGTGGTACATGTATCGTAGTTACCCCGAAGCTCATTTCCAAGATACTACGCATCCCTAGGGTGGATCATCCGGATTACCCTAGTCATGAGCGTCTCTCTTCTATCTCTAGAGATGAGTTGGCCTTACTATTTTGTGAGATGGCCATGTTGTGGGGAAGTTCCCTAAATTTCTCCACAACTGAGTTTGTTAAGGGTCCAAGGATCCTTGAAATGGTGATGACCTTTATTCTCACTCCACAATCACACTATAACACTATCACTGCCTCGTGCTCGTTTTCTTCTTTCTCTCATGGAGGATATCTCTATAGGTTTTCTATCACACTAATCGAGTCTATTATAAAGGTCTATCAAGACACAGCTACATGTGATAAGCTCATCTCTCCTTCAGCTATCACACACATCCTCACACACACACACATCACCATTCATCCCTCTCCTCTCTTATATGTCATGGGTGTCATTAGCAAGGAGTTTATTCGGAGGAGCGCAACGTAGCTGGCTGCAAAGCGACCTCATGTGGAGATGACAAATGCAGCTCCTACCGTCGACCTTCTTCTTCATCTGCCCCTTTTTCCTCCTTTAGGGCAGATGCCTCTCTCGCTGACATCATGGATTAGCTTTAGCACATGTGTGTTGATTTTGGTAGCCATCTCAACCATCTGTCTGATGAGATGTGTCAGATGAACACCAGAATCGGTCGCATCGCTTACTGCCAGTCTCACCTTGGTGGTTTCGCGCCTTCACCTTCACCCAATCCTGCTGAGGAGTCCTCTTCTGGTGGAGATGATGATGATGCTGATGGGTCTACCTCTTCCAATGATGATGAGATGACAACCTCTCAGTGATGCACCTTTTGTCACTCGTGACAAAAAGGGGGAGTAGTTATGTTAGGAGGAGAGCTAGCATAGGATATACTAGATAGGGGAAGAGTGCTTTGAGGGATGTAGTGAGATTTTGATGTATCTTTTCTCACTTCATGTACCGCAGTCTTGTGATCATTTTTACATACATAGTATTCTTCTTTCTATATATATGATGATGTATGTTTTTCACCTTATCTCACATGTGTTGTTTCTTTTCTCTCTTTATACACATGTTTCTTCTTTTGTACAACTTGTCTATGTTTCACACTTGATGCCTTGATGAATCTTGTTTAAGTGTTTCAGTTAAGACAGGTTGCAAGTGTACCATGCCATGATCTCTCTTCTTGCAAAGTTTTTCAAGAGTTCGTAGTAGGGTTAGACTTATGTACTTCTGTAAGTTATGGGATAGTTATGTTAGACTTCTCTTATAATTGTTGTTTGTGGTTTTATTAGGGATTGCCAAAGGGGGAGGTTGTTAGGGTCATATTTTTTGTAATTGGCTAATCCTTTGACAAAATGCACTTTACTTGCAATTGGGTAGATCTAAGATGGATTTAGTATTTCAAGAAATATGTTGTTCAAGTCAAGTATTAAAGACATGAAGATTGATCTAAGAAACAAGTGAAAAAAGGCTGCTCATTAATTCTCAACAGATAGCTCGACAGATAGCTACTATCAAGACTTAATTCAAAGCTCGATAGATATCTCGACACCAGCTCGTTCTATCGAGAATTAGGATTTCATAATTTCCAAATCTGAAATCTGGCCCAAGCTTATGTGTATGTGTAAGGTTTCTTTTCTCACAACCCTAGACATATATAAGGCTTATTTTAAAAGCCGTCATATACGGATACAATGACCAAGTGCTTAATTTCTCTGTAAGAAGCTACTGCGTTTGTACGCAGTTGGGTTTTGTAACCAAATGCTTCTTGATCTTTATTATTGATGAAGTGAAGAACTTTGTAGCAAATAACAACTATTCAAGTTGCTGGAGTTAGTCACGTACTGAGATCTGCGCAAATGAGTTAGTCACAAATTGGAGGTTTGTGCATCAAGGGAAAGAAGACTACTATAAGATCAAGTTCAATTGAGTATTGGAGTGAAAGTTCAACTGTAGGTTGGTATTTCGGGATAGGCAAGGGTGGTTGGTAAGATTCCTTATATTTGTAACTACTTGATTGTTGATTAGTGGATTTTTGGGAGTGATGATCTTAAAATCACCTGATGACGATTTTTGCCTTGTGAAGTTTTCCCCATTTGTCTACAAATCACCGTGTCAAATTTATTTTCCACTGCATTTAGTTTTTTTGGTGATTTGTTGGTGCCTCCATTATTTGCGTGCAATTGAACCTAATTAATCAACTTGGGTAATTGAATGAATTAACCAGGCTCAAGCTATCTTAACCCAACACTTTAATTCACCATTTTAGATTTCACGATCCTATTATTCAATAAAAATCATTTATAAACAATACCAAAACCTCCCCGACCAATGATTAAAGTTTTATAATAATTTTTTTTATTAGTAAAAAAATTACTATAATAGTAATTTTTTATAAAAAAATTATAATAATTTTTTTATTGATAATAATAATAATATATTCAGCAAAAAAAATTGGTAGCCTTCTTGATCTCTTTTGTGGTGAAGATTTTGGTGGTATAATTTCATTTGAATTTTCTTGTCCAGAGAATTGTGCTGTTGTAACATTAAACTATCATTTTGCTTAAAAGAACATTTCTTTAAGTTTGATTAGCTTTCTTTGCTTGATTTTCAAGTACATCCAAGAGCTACAGACAAGCATGATTATTAAACTTGCTCTAACACCTACAATAGTGGAGTTGTGGTGTGTCTTTGTGTTAGAACTCTTTTCCCTATTCTTTGTGTGTGTTTGTTTCTCAAAATAATAATAATAATAACAATAGAATTGTAATAAGTGAATATTTGTTTTCATACTATTTTTATAGTGAATAGGTGAATTCAGAACTCTCTCCCACAAGGATAATCAAGTTGTAGAATTATTTATTTCACTAGAATTTTTCAATGGAATTTTTATGATGCTGAATTGATAAAGTCTAAATTTTCCAAAACTTGGAAAATGGAGACTAAAGAAAAAGTTTTACAGGTTCAAAGGAATTGATTAAGTCCAAATTTTCCAGAACTTGGAAAATGAAGACTAAAGAAAATGTTTTAAAAAGTTCAAAAATTTCCTTTCTTTTCCATACCAACCATGACCCTTTATTTTTTTTTTTCAGAACCCAAAAAAATAAAAATAAAGAAAAGAAAAATCTCCTATTCTCTGGTGATCAAGAGTAGAAAATCATTCAATATATGATCCTACATTAATTAAAACTCAATTTCAGATAAAAAAAAAGTTTTTATGAAAGATGGTAGGGGCACAATTTTTTCAAACATTAATTATGTTTGATATTACCACCGCGTGAGAATGATAATCATTCCATAAGTGTTTGTGAGATATGGAGAGAGGGGGCAAGGGTTAGAATTCAAGTTTCTAAAAAGGAGTTACACGCATACACTTAGATTAGGTTAGAGTAGAATTTTATCTCAAAAAAGAAAAAAAAAAAAAAAGAAAGAAAAAGAAATCATATTTGATATTTGACTCAGCTTGATGATACGATAGAAAGGATCTGAGGGTAAAAAGTAAAAACAACGAATATATACTTACCAACTGAGACGTTAACTGGTAGTGATAATTTATGAGTGGGGACACATGCATCGCGGTCCAGATGGTACCCTTGATGCAGAAATAATGATAATGTACTAGTTTATTGGCACAATTGATTGCCAGTGCAGTTACATTGAGCTCTATAACATCGTATTTGTTAATGTGTGCAATTGTAAAATTAATAATAATAAAATTACAATTTATGTAACTTTCAAAAGGCACTATAATTAAAAGCAACGAGAAGCTAAGGAAATGAGAAATCCATTAATTTGTTTCATTTTAAAATGTTTTCAGTCAAAACATTTTCTAAGTTTTTGGTATGGACATAAAATTTTTCAAATATAAACTACTAAAATCTGTGCCTTCCAACTACCCGATGAGGGAGGAGAGAGTCACTGTGTTTTGTGAAATGTTTTACCAATTATTTTAGTGCTTAGATTGTTAGACACGTTGTTGGGATTGAGGTCAATTGATCATGTGCTATTTCCTCCACATGCGTAATTCGCTTTGTTTTGGGCAACTTTCATAGTCTCGTTACCAATTGCCCAATCAAGAACCATGTGAAGGGTTTCATTGTTTCGTAGACTGATAAGATTATCTGAGGACAAATTGGACTTGTCTTCTCAGTCTCAGATTATAAAGGCAAAACTGCAAGGATTGAAATCCCAGACTTTTGTGTGGTTATCGTTAAATCTATATGCTTTAAAATCAATATCTGTCAAATCTTGAGGAACATCCATTTGGCAACACCCAATCCCAGAGCAAGTCCCATTGACTACATTTCGTATGTTATTACATCTGGACAGGAAGCTGATGGAGAAGGGTTCTTAGTTCAGATTACCATTTAGGTATGCATAAGTTGTTGGGTGCAAGGTTTTACTTTTCAACATAAGTGTCACAGACTCACAGCCAACACCCACGACACGAGCATGTTTTGAGTGACAGAAACCGTGTGAAACTGGAAACCAAGAGTTTTGGTTTCTTGCTTTCCAGAGGCTTACCTGACTGACTCGTAACAGTCAATCCCGTTAACATTATGATGTCAATATCGCCTTGGATTGAAATATTGTAACAACGACATTTCCAGTCATCGGATAGAAAAATTCTCTAGCAGTATCTCTCAGGTAACAACCTTCAATTTATGCCAGAGGGATAATGGAAATGTTTCTGCTGCATTTGTCATTTTTACTGATAATAATACCACACCAACCTATAGCCTCACTATTTTCCAAAAGAGTACGTATTTATGGGTTTTAAGAGTAATGACTTGGTATGAACTTCATAAAAACGCTGGACTTTTAAAGGCATACGTAAAGAGAAGACCCGTTAAATATACGCGAGTCTTGATGTGGATATTTATGACTGGTTTTGTGTTTACACTTCACATCTAACGCGTCTTGATGTGCATATTTATGACTGGTTTCTTTACATCTGACGCGAGTCATGATGTGCATATTTATGATTGGTTTTGTGTTTACACTTCACAATCTAACTGATCTATGGACTATGGTAGACGGTAGACCATAAAGTAGACCTTGACTTAATTAATACCCATAAAAGAAAAAAGAAAAAAATTAAGTGGAGCTTGACCTTGGCAAAAGTTTTAATTATTATTAGAAAAAGTTAACAAATGCCTTAAAAATATTGGTTTAGAAATATTTTTTAAAAATTTTTTATAAAAAAATAAAATAATTTTTTTACCACTTTTTATATTTCCAATAAAAGTATAGTATTAAAATTTTCTTAAAACAATCCATTAACAAATTGGTTAAGGGTATCCATTAACCAAACTCATTATACTTAAGTAATACACTATAATAAAGTAGTAATTAAATTTTTTTTTTAAAAGAATATATAATTCACTCAATTGACTATAAGGGGGTTCTGAATCTTTACTTCACATGCCAAATTATTAAAACTTATAATCATCACACCAATCTTAACAACTATTATTAATTGCACCTAAATCTCGTATTCAAACTAATGGTCACATGCACGTTATACGATATTCGCTATAATAACATCTACAGGTTACTCGAGTTAAAGCCTAACAATAACTTGCTTAATTAATTAGTGTTTGTAACACCCGAGTAACAAGGCTTTTATTTATTTATTAAGGTTTTAACTTCAATATTATGAATTAATTTAAATTTTTTTAAAGGATTGGCCTAACAATTCCTAAAAGTTCATGAGATTATGAGTTCCTCGAAAAGCTACCTCCAAAAGATTCCTCCTAATAAAAATATGTTCTCATAATTGTGGGTCCAATTATACATCTCCACAGCTTTCGGGGCAGTTAAGGCAGAGCAAAAGGAAATTAATGTTTCTGCGGTTGCCATTAATATCATACCAACCCAGGTGATTGAAGCTTATATTTATTTTTTTATTTTTTTATTTTTTTAGAAACGGAAACCCATATTTTCGAGAATAGTTTCATACTGTGTTTTTTTTAATAAATGTTTTATCAAATTTTCTTTGGTAAAACGTTTCACAAAATTTTAAAAAAAATTTATGCTCAACAAAAAAATATTTGAAAAAACTGGGGACATTGAGAAATAATTTCGTATTGTTTTCCACGGGCATACCCGAGTCGTTGTAAGTTTGTACCAGTCAATGGAGTTAGACATCAAGATGTCCATATCGCGATGAATGGAAACGTTTTGGAGCATTGAGGTTTCTAGTCCTTGGTTGAGGTTGACCGGACGACGAGTCATGACTGATAGAAAAATTTCTAGCTTGACCATTCAGAGCTAGAGGAAATTCTGTCGGTTCCATTAATATCACACCAACCCTGGTGATTAGCATAAGCATTCCTATGGAATTGGAAACCCATAGGTAGCCCCAATGTTTCCGACCCTTTTTAAAAGCAAACGGGAAGAAGACCCGGTCAGTTCAATGCATACACCATGAGTCTTTGTGATTAATTAAACTTGTACGTTTTAGAAGTGCATGCTGCATTAATATATCAAAGGTAGACTTTGACATGGTCCTAACGAGTAACGAGTAATGAGTATATTACCAATTTTTTTTTTTTTTAAAAAGGACAAACTAGTAACGACTAATTTGTACTATTTGGACTGATCAATAATAGTATTACTTTCTCAAAAAAAAAAAAATAATAATAATAATTATAGTATTATAACTACAGTGTTATCCTTCATTTTTTGGGTAAGAATATTTCTCTCAATTGTCTATATTTATGTATTCAAAGAGTTGTTGTGAATCAATCCAAATTGGAGAAAGAATCGAATATTTATTAATAAAATTTATTGTACGAGAATAAAGATAGAGTCTCATTCCACACGTCAATATATACTGACAAGAATGATATTTATAGGAAGAGAAAAATCCTTTTTTTTTTTTTTTGCTACATTTAGAAAAAAATTTGTTCTTTCTTTTAAAACGTACTTTTGTTTCAATTTGATTTTTTTTTTTTTTCGAGTTCTTTAAAAATGGGTTCTTACAAGTAACTTAAATTTCTCAAATTAAAAAAAGTAACTCAAAGGAAAGCCAAACAACCAGCTCTAGTGTTTGTGAAACGAGGCCCAAGGTTGTTAGGTTTTTTTTTTTTGGGGAGGGGGGGGGGGGGGAGTGGGGTGTTAAACTCCAGCAACGGTATTATGCGTTGAACTTTACCAAAATTATAATATTAATCACGTAATTAACTAAATCAAAAAACATATGTGCAATTTTATATAATTCACAATTGCCAAAGGCAAAAAGCCAAAAATATATTCTCAAAATTCTAACTCAAATAGGCTTTACATCATGGTACCATGGCTTTTCGTCGGCTTCGACTTCGACACTCATGCATTCTTTGATGTTCATGCAATAGGCTGGCACACCCCAGACTTCTATGCACAATTGCCGCATATCATCTCCTTCTGATAACTTGACCATGCTAGCTAGGGTAGCTAAGGAATCTGCAAACTAGTTGTGTGCTCAGGGCAAATAGGCAAATGTGATGTTTCGGAACTTTGAAATCAAGCGGCTGACACATTTCTGGTAAGGAATCAACTTGGTATCTCGGGCTTGTTATTTTCCTTCGATTTGGGAGATGATCAATATGGAATCTCCAAAGACGCTAAGTTATAGGCGTCGAACTCTAGGGCCACTTGCAAGCTGACTATGCATGCTTCATATTCTGTGACGTTGTAGGTGCAATCGAAATTCAACTTGACTGAAATAGGGATTTACTGGCCCTTGGGGGAAACTAAGACTGGTCCCACTCCATTTCTGGTAGAATTGGCGGCTCCATCAAAATAAAGATTCCAACGCCACGGTTCCATACTGTCTAGTTCTGGCTCTAGTTCCATGACATCCTCATCAGGGAAGAGGGATTCTGAAAGCTCTAGATCATTCATGGTTGGTCCGCTAAGTACTCGGCTATGGCTTGGCCTTTGATGGCCTTTCTTGTCACAAACACAATGTCGAACTCGGAGAGCAACATTTGCCAACGGGAGATCTTCCCTGTAAGAGTTGGCTTTTCAAAGATGAATTTAATAGGATCCATGTGGGAAATGAGCCGCGTGGTGTAATAGAGCATATACTGCCACAACTAGCGTGATGCCCATGCTAAGGTGCAACATGTCTTTTCAATGGCAATGTAGTTGATCTCACAATTGGTGAACTTCTTGCTTAAGTAGTAAATCGTCCTTTCTTTCTGGTCGGACTCAGCCAATTGGCCTAACATGCAGCTCATGGAGGTTTCTTGTACCGCTAGGTAGAGGATCAATGGATATCCTGGAGTCGAGGGAACCAAAATAGGAGGGTTCAACAAATACTGCTTGATCTTGTCATAGGCTACTTAGCACTCATTTGTCCAGTCTATCGTTGTGTCTTTCTTCAAGTGCTTAAACAGTGGATCACATGTGGCGGTCAACTATGATATGAAGCGAGCTATGTAATTGACTTTGCCTAAGAAGCCGTAAATCTATTTCTCAGTTTGTGGTGTCGGCATGTCTCGGATGGCTTGGACTTTTGCTGGGTCCTCTTCGATTCCTCTTTGGCTGACTATGAAGCCAAGCAATTTCCCTAAACTAGCTCCAAAGACGCACTTGTTAGGGTTTAGTCTCAACTTGTAGTTGATAAGGCGCTTGAATAGCTTTCTCAAATCTACCAAATGATCCTCGGTAGTGCGGGATTTGGCAATCATGTCGTCCACATAGACTTCGATCTCTTTGTGCATCATATCATGGAACAAGGTTACCATGGCTCGCTGATAAGTAGCACCAGCATTCTTTAAGCCGAATGGCATGACATCATATGCATAATTCCCCAATGAGTTGTGAATGCTGTCTTAGCTTTGTCTTCCTCGGCCATTTTGATCTAATTATAGCCTGAGAATCTGTCCATGAAGGGGAAGAACATGTTGGTAGTGGTATTATCGATCAGGGTATCGATATGTGGCAATGGAAAGTTATCCTTGGGGCTGGTCCAGTTCAAATCCCTGTAGTCGATGCACATGCGTACTTTCCCATCTTTCTTAGGCATAGGAACAATGTTCGTGACCCAATCTGAGTAGGCTATCGCAGTAAGGAAACCGGCTTTCAATTGATTTTCTACTTCTTCTTTGATCTTCAAAATGATCTTTGATTTCATCCTTCGAAGGGCTTGTTGCACTAGAGGGGCATTCAGGTTTAACTAGAATTCTGTGCACGACAATCTCAGTATCTAACCCTGGAAAATCTTGATAGGACCAAGCGAAGATCTCTTTGAATTCCTTAAGTAGTGCTACAAGCTCACGTTTCAAGTCCTTAAGAAAGTTTACCCCAACCTTGACGGGTTTATCATTCTCGCCCTTGTTGGCAAGGTTAACCACTTCTGTCTCTTCTATGTTGGGCTTGGACCCTTCGCTCTCTCTGTTTAGAGCTTCTAAAATATCACGAGGCAAACTCGGAATTTCCTCTAATCCTTCAACATTATGATCCAACTCTATTGTCTCATTCACATCATCAATATCCTCGTTAAGGCAACAGGATGATGTACCTGCTTGGGAATTAGAATAGATCCTATAGAACGGAACATATACAGAGAAACATAAGATAATTTGCACACACATATTCATAGGAAAGTAAATAAAGGGATAAATGCAAGAATTTCCTGAATAATACGCTGGATAATTTCATTAATGGATTATAGACAGGGGGATAACAAAGTTCATGCCTGATAAGGATAAAAAAGGAAACAATTTTTTCTTTTTCCTTTTTTGGGAAAATAAACTGGGGAAATGCAAACAAGGAATGCAGAAAGCAGGAAATAAACATACAAAACAAACTAGATATGCTATTCTAACTCTTTCGGGCAATTGGAGGACCTAACTACACAATGATGGAACACTCCTTACTCAGCCGGTGCAACCATAAAGCAGGGCTCGATGGTCCAATGGCCTACTGTCTCACCTGGCACACAGGGCCTAATAGTAGAAGTCAGATCATCCCTTAGGGATATGATGGCATTCACTAAGAATTCTTCAGGGCACAAGCGGATGAGACAAGCTAGATTTGATTCCTCCTCGCATGATTCCTATGCCATTTCTAATTTGATGACCTCGGCCGGAACCGAAAAAGTGAACCCTAATGTGGGGAATAGACATCCCTTAGCCAATGCACTTCCTTTTTTTTCCTTTGGAAGCATGGAAAAGTTCTTCATCAGAAAGGTTGTACCCTATACTGAAACCTCCTTTGTTATCCGAGAGTTTAATCAAAGAATCCTTCCCATGTCCTACGACACTGAGGCCTTGTCCTAACTAATAGCTAAATTTGAGCATCTCCTTGGCAGCCATTAAAGTAGCGGAGGGCCATGCCGACTCGAGTTCTGAAGCTTTGGAAATCATGGAGACTAGCTTGAAACTATGAAAAGTTGCCTCTGGAAAGGCATTAGCACCAATGTAGGGGACATAAGTCTCCTTAAAGATAGTCAAGGGTTCAATAGCCATAATAATGATCAACAAATCCTCGGATGGGAACTTGAGCCTCCGGTGAAGGGTAGAAGCAACTGCGCCTATGGCGTGTAGCCAGGGCCTCCCTAGGAGCATATTATATGGGGAATCCACCTTGATGACTTGGAAGTTGACCATGAAAAACATGGGGCCAATTCCAATTGCTAATTCAATCTCGCCTTGCACCTCCCGAAGAGTGCCATCGAAGGCTCTAATGATCATGGTGGTAGGGTGGATAAGAGAGGTATCCACATTCAAACACTCTATAGTAGACATCGGGCAAACATTCAGGGTTGATCCATTGTCAATTTGTATTGTGGTGATGATCATATCTTCACACTTTACCATAATGTGCATGGGCAAATTATGCTCTCTACCTTCTGGTGGTAGCTCATCATCTATAAAGGAAATCTGGTTGGTGGCCAACACCGTTGAGACCATACCCTCAAAGGAAGATTCCGTGACACCTGTAGGAACACATGTCTCTTTTAAGACTTTCAAGAGAGCCTTGTGGTGGACATCAAAGGATAGCAGTAGCGCCAAGATGGAAATCTGAGCTGGCGACTTATTTAGCTACTAAATCACACTGTACTCTAAGTTTCTAATAATTTTCAAGAATTCCTCGGCTTCTTCTGTTGTAACCCTATTCCTGACGGGCTCGGCTGTACCCTTACCAATCTCTTTTTGTCTCTTTTCTAGCTCCTCAGGAGTATAGCAGTGGCCACTTCTAGTAAGCCCAGATAGACCTAAAGAGGTATTAGAGCAGACCTCCTCTTTTTCGGTTCGAGTAGAAATCAAAGACACATCGTATTTCTAGGGGACACGATGGTTATCCTCATAAGGGAACGACTTCGGCATGCAAATGATAACACCCTTTTGAGTTTGCAAATTGGGCACTATGGAGAACATTTTCAGATTAATGACCACAGACTTGGCAAAATGGCTCTGAGGGCCTTTGAATTGGATACCTCAGAGATTTAGGAGGTAGGCCTCGGCAGAATAAGAGGATCGAAACCTCGGATAGCAGGAACAATAATGGTTCCTTCCTAAACTAATGATGAAGCTGGCTCTGTGATCGCAGGCAATGCAAGAACCATAGGAGTGAATCCCTCGATGGTTGGCAGGGCTTGCCCTTTTCCTAAATCTGATGACTCTAGATCCACAAGTGATTCTATGATCTCTTTAATGACTACTAAAGAGGGAGGTACTAAAGTAACCTTACCAAGGTGTTTCTGTAGATATTCGTCCCAATCTTTCCTCAACCCAAGTGATATAGCATTGCAGCTGGCTCCTGGTTGGGTAGCTAGAGGACATAGGCTGGCTGCCATGCAATTATCCCTTTGCACAGTTTCCCTTTCAATCCAGATAATACCACGATCGGCTAGACTCTGAACCTGTGCTCGGAGCACTCTACAATCAAATAGGGCATGCTTGTCTCTATTGTCGCAAAACGAGCAGATTCTCCAATCAAATCCTAGGGTTCCTATACCCTTAAGATCAAGGTGGCTCTCTTGGACCAAGGCTCGGAGCATAGCCTTCCATGGGAATGATGGTGAGGAGAAATCCGGAACCTTTTCTTCTACTGTGATGATGGCATTCACATTCCCTTCCTGATGGGGAGGCAAAAGGTTGGTGATGATATTAGGAGCAGCTGCATTATTGAACTGTATCAACTTGTTGTCTATGAGATCCTGGACACGGTCTCTCAAATGGTAACATTCGTCCAGAGTATGCCCTTCGACCCCAAAATGGTGTTCACACTTCTTGGATGGATCAAAACTAGGTGATGAAGGGCCTTCTTTGGGCCTGGAAAACATCAGGATCATTAGCTTCCTTTCCAGCAGGTAAGCGTAGAGATTTGCCATGGGCATTGGTAACAGAGTGTACCTTCGGTTTTCCCTCCTTAGGGGACGAGGTGGGTCTGGTCTCCCTTTTTGATTAAAGGCTCAGTTAGGTGCTTGAGTAAACTGAACCTGCTGCTGATAAGGTCTAATTTGTATTGTTGGCAAACCATGATCAAAACAGATGTTAGTCTTGTTTAGACTTGCTTAAAGTATAGGTCTTTTGTGTAAAGTTGGAATCGAGTTAACTGCAGAATTGAGTGTGCAATTCTGACTGGCTCGATCAATTGAAAATTAGACTCGATCGATCGAAAGTCGGCCAGAACGTTCTTCTGCAGAATTTTCCAACTCAGCCCTAAGCCTATATGATGTGTAGGGTTAAGTGTTTTACTCCTAGTATATAAAGGAAACCCTAAGCACGTTTTAGATGTTGCTCATATTGCAGTTTGTGTAAATCTCTTGTGAGATCTGTGATGAGCTTTCCTTTACCCAAGCTTAGGGTTATCAAGAGGAGATTTGTTCAAAAACTTGATAATCATTCAGTTGCTGTCATAAGAACTTAAAGAAACACAAGCGGGTGTGCTTGTACTTGCTGGAGAATCCAAGAAAGAAGGAGTCCGTGGTCTCGGAGCTTGCACGTGGTCGTGTCAGTAAGTTTCTACTGGTGGGTAGCAATAGGATGTTAGTGGTCTAAATCGCTATTGTAAAATTTCGATTCTTTCATAGTGGATTCAGGTTTACCTTGAGGATAGTTAGATTAAATACTCTCCAGGTTTTTACCAGTTTGGTTTCTTAGGTCATCATATCATTGTGTTTTGTTATATTTCCGATGCTATGCATGATATGATTTTTTGATTGTGATAACCTAGATTTGTTAATTTGGACTAAGTAATAACTTGGCTAATTAACTATATTAATCAAATTGTGTTTTAAGGGGTCTAAAAACAAACAAGTGGTATCAGAGCGGGTAGCTCTTTTATTTTAGATCTTTTGATCTAAGAGTTGATCATTGATCCCTGTTGTCATGGATAATTTTAAGTGTTTTACTGTTTTTGATTGTGATGATTTGAATAAAAAGGACACTGTTGTTTCTGTTGATCTTATTGATGCCTGTGAAACTTTTCGTAAGGAATTATTGAAATCTATGAAAATTGCTAAGAAATTCAAGGAAGAGTTAAAATTGGCTAATCTTGAAAAAGAGGAATTACTTGTTAGATTAGATGAATCTAATAAAAAGAATGAATTTTTGAGAAATTAAATTTCCTCTTAAGATGAGAAAGATGAAAAGCTTGGAACAAGAGTTAGTTGAATCTAAAGCTAAAATTGAAAATTTGACTTGTACCAAGCCTGTTGTTGATAACAAAAGTGTTTCTGTTTCTCTTAAGCCTAAAACTGAGAAAGTTTATATCCCTCCTTTTAAGAGGAATAATAAAGAAAAGGCTTATTTTGCTAGGTTAGACAAAGGTAAAAGTTTTGATGTAGACGCTGAAGTTTCTAAACCTAAGTCTAAACCTACTGTTAGAGAGCATAATAAATCTGTTTTTGTGCCTACCTGTCACCTTTGTGGTGTTGTTGGTCATATTAGACCAAATTGTTCTTTGTTGAGGCAAAAACCAAAATTTGAGACTAGATTTGTTGTTAGGAATACTGATGTTCCTAAATTTGTTCCTGTTTGTCACTTTTGTGGTGTCTCCGGACACATTCGTCCTAATTGTCATAAATTGAAATTTAAGCACTCTGTGTTTCAATCTAGGATATGTGATGATATTTCTCCTGCCATAAGTCCATATAAATTGTTTCATATTATTTTGAAAAATTTAAGCTTGTTGGCTTGTGAAAGGAATTTGCAGGATTTCAGTCTTTCTCAGAAGATTGGTGTAATCCCTCAAATACACTCTGTTTCACATGTATTTTCACCAACAAAGCCGAAGACTTGTGCTAGATGGGTGAGAAAAGATTCTCTAAGGTGAGTGTTGCTGACTTATCCCTGACTTAATTCTGTCAATTATTTGTGGACATGTTTTGTTTTTGTTTTTGGTTGTTTTATTTTTCTTGAGGATTACATGAGTTATGATATCTCTCTCTTGATTTAGAACATGCTTGACATTGTGGAGAAACTTGAATAGCATGTGTTATATAAGTGCTAAGCTATTTCTGATTTTGTATGAGTATGTACTAGTTTGTACATGTACTCATGGGTTAATTAAGAAATTGATATTTCTTGTTTGTATACCCTCTATAGCTTAGTTGAGCACTACCATGCATAGCTTTGCATTGTTCATTTAGCATAATGTGTTCTTTTTGTTTTTGGTCATAAATTTTTTAAAACCAAAAAGATTTTTGTGTTTTGTATTTCATATCTTGGATTTATAATCAAGGATTGGCCATATTATCTTTAAATAACATGCTTATGTACTTTGTTTAGCTTTGATTGCTTATTTATTGCACTTTACTAGTTTGAGCCTTGTAGTGCATGTTGTGTGGGAAGATGTTTATAATTTTTGATCACATGATCTTGATCTTGAAGTCACATGCCTTTGATTGTCGGACTTGAACTTTTTGAAAAATGCATAAATAACCATTTCACCACTGTTTACTAGCCAATCATGAACACCTTAGTGCATATCGTAAGATTTTGTGCTCGAGAAAGTGTAGTACATGCACAAAAAGAAAATAAGGTGTAGCCTCGGTTTAAATGCTAAAATTGGTGTGTACATTATTGGACTTTAAATAAATCAATCAAATAAAATTGGTGTGTACATTATCCCGGCTATTTTAATAAGTTTCTGATCAAATAAAATTGGTGTGTACATTATGTGGCAAATCAAGAAACTTACATGATTGCAAGCTTGTTTTCTAGGAGATGTGGGAGTTATATGATGTAACTCTTTAGGTGATAGTCTCTTTCAAATTTATGTGATGAAATTTGTAGATTTTGTGATTGATCACTATTTACTTATCACCTCACATGTATTTCAAGCTTTTGCTAGTTGCACACACTACACAAGTTACTCTTTGCTAAACTGGGTACATTATATTGTGTGTAATCTTGTTGTGGCCATCCAAGATTAAAAGTTCCTTGATTTTAATGCAAATTGTGTTTTTGATGATTAAAAACCTTGTTTTTGGAAGATCTGGGTTGAATTCAAATGTTTTTGAAAAACTTTTAATCTCATACTCATGCATTTCATTCATGAAATATTGTGCTTTGAGGAGTTTCTGCATAAAATTGCTCTGCTTTTCAAAAATTTGAGTTTTCTAGATTTTCGATCGATCGAGGGTGTTTTTCGATCGATCAAAATTGTGATAAAAATTTTGATTTGAATCTGCCTGACTCGATTGGTATTCGATCGATGCTCGATCGATCGAAACTGAAAAATTTTCAGTTTTTAAGTATTTGACCAATCTATTTTTTTTTTTGCATCATTTATGTTTAGGATTCACATGCATTGCATTGATTTTTTGTATCCATCTTGCAGTTTTGCAGTCATATCTCTCATTGTTTTCACACATAACATGCATACACTTTGCTAAATTGGGTACTCAACTTGATTTAAAAATTGATTGATTATTTTTTGAGTTATGTACTTTTTAGTATATGCTGTTTTTTATGTGTGAACTGTAGAAAATATTTTTCTTAAGAGATATGATAGATAATCAATGTGCAAATATTTTCTTTACTCATGCAACTGTTTATGGGACACAGAGTGTCAAGTTTGCATTTATTGAAAGAGAGAATATTTTTCTTCATGTGTATCCTTAACTTAGTTTTTTTTTGGCTAGGTTTGTGTCTTTTTATTTTTCCCCACCTCCTATATTTTCCCCAAAACTGTTTTTCCCAACACTTGTTTTGTGTTTCCTATTTTTATAGGGGGAGAAGCTAGTTTTTAACCCCTGTTGCTCTTCATAGGGGGAGTTGTCTCTATTTTCTATAGAGTTGAATTGTTTTGTGTTCCCCTAATTCTCTATTTTCTCTTATTCTCTGTTACGTATGTTTTCTGTCAACGTTCTGATTGGGTTGTCTTTGTCAATACGTGACAAAAAGGGGGAGAAACAGATGAAATGTGGAAATCTTGTTTGTTTTGTTTAGGGGGAGTTAAAATTGTTTTTGAAAGGGAGAGAAATTTTTTTGATGTATCTAACTTAGGGGGAGATACATTGATGATATATGTTTCTTGTTTCATTGCTCATTGATTTATATTTATGAGTTATTCATGATATATGTCTTTGTTTTGTTTTTGTGAAGTCAAGAATTTATTTTTGTTTACTTGTATTTTCCACACGTGCATTTATGCATTTGTTGAGTGTTTCAGGAAATATACAGATTGATTCAGTCGTACTGTTGTCTACACTTGCAACTGATGGATAGTAGTTAGGTTGAAATTTTTTTTTTTTTTTTTGAAATGGGCATTATTTTTGTAAAGGGCTTTTACTTGTAACTTTGAGCATTGTGTTTGTGTTTTGTCACGGATTGCCAAAGGGGGAGTTTGTTAGGTTCTAAGGTCTTAGAAACTAATGTATTAGAACTCTAATTTGTATTGTTGGCAAACCATGATCAAAACAGATGTTAGTCTTGTTTAGACTTGCTCAAAGTATAGGTCTTTTATATAAAGTTGGAATCGAGTTAACTACAGAATTGAGTGTGCAATTCTGACTGGCTCGATCAATCGAAAATTAGACTCGATCGATCGAAAGTCGGCCAGAACGTTTTTCTACAGAATTTTCCAACTCAGCCCTAAGCCTATATGATGTGTACGGTTAAGTGTTTTACTCCTAGTATATAAAGGAAACCCTAAACACGTTTTTGATGTTGCTCATATTGCAATTTGTGTAAATCTCTTGTGAGATCTGTGAGGAGCTTTCCTTTACACAAGCTTAGGGTTATCAAGAGGAGATTCATTCAAGAACTTGATAATCATTCAGTTGCTACCATAAGAACTTAAAGAAACACAAGCGGGTGTGCTTGTACTTGCTGGAGAATCCAAGAAAGAAGGAGTCCGTGGTCTCGGAGCCTGCATGTGGTCGTGTCAGTAAGTTTCTACTAGTGGGTAGCAATAGGATGTTAGTGGTCTAATTCGCTATTGTAAAACTTCGATTCTTTCATAGTGGATTTAGGTTTACCTTGAGGATAGCTAGGTTAAATACTCCCCAAGTTTTTACCAATTTGGTTTCTTAGGTCATCATATCATTGTGTTTTGTTATATTTCCGTTGCTATGCATGATATGATTGTTTGATTGTGATAACCTAGATTTGTTAATTTGGACTAAGTAATAACTTGGCTAATTAACTAGGTTAATCCAATTGTGTTTTAAGGGGTCTAAAAACAAACATTAATGAAGGGGAATTGTTTCTTACTTTGGCTGATGGGAGCAGGATTTCGGTTGTAGCTGTTGGAGTGTTTAATTTATGCTTTGAATCTAGAGTTTTAATATTGGAAGACTGTTTGTATGTACCTAATGTTTGTAGGAATTTAATTTCTGCAACTTATTTAGGTAAACATGGATATTGTGTTATCCTTAAAGACAATGTTGTAATAAAGAAGGGTAAAATGTTTATCTGTTCTGGCAATATTGTGGATGGTCTTTATATTTTAACTCCTGATAAGCATGAATTATATAATTTTGAATTAGATAATGACTCTCATGTAAAATCATTAAAGAGAAAGTTTCCATCTACTAGTGATGCATATCTTTGGCACTTGCATTTGGGTCATATTAATTTAAACAGAATTCAAAGACTGATTTAAGATGGACTCTTAGAGCCCATGGACTTTGATGAATTTCCAGTTTGTGAATCTTGTTTGGAAGGTAAAATGACCAAACAACCTTTTAATGCAAAAGGTAGAAGAGCTCAAGATTTGCTAGAACTAGTACATTCAGATGTATGTGGTCCTATGTCAATCCAAGCAAGAGGTGGCTATGAGTATTTCATTACTTTCACTGATGATTACTCTAGATTTAGTTATGTGTACCTAATAAAATGGAAGTCCGAGGCCTTTGAAAAGTTCAAAGAGTTTAGGGCTGAAGTTGAGAATTAATTGGGTAAACGCATAAAAGCCATTCGATCTGATCGTGGTGGCGAATACCTTCTTGGGGATTTTAAGGATTACTTAACTAAAAATGGGATTGTATCCCAATTGACTGCACATGGAACTCCACAACAAAATGGTGTAGCGGAAAGAAGGAATAGGACTCTTTTAAATATGGTTAGGTCCATGATGAGTTATTCAACTCTACCAATTTCTTTTTGGGGATATGCCTTGAATACTGCAATGTATCTTTTGAATTTAGTACCTTCGAAGTCTGTTCCTAAAACACCTGTGGAGTTGTGGAATGGGCGCAAGCCTAGTATGAGACATCTCCATATTTAGGGTTGTCCAGCACATGTGTTAAAAGGAAAGTCTGACAAGTTACAGCCTAAAACAGAAGTGGTTTTCTTTGTAGGGTATCCAAAGGGAACTGCTGGGTGTTTCTTCTATAGTCATAAAAATAATAAAGTGTTTGTTAGCACAAATGCCAAATTCTTAGAAAATGACTATATGAATGATTATACTCCTAGATGTAGAGTTGTATTGGCTGAAATGAATAAACTTGTAATTGAACAACCGATGGATGAAACTAGGGATGATGTGGCTGTATTAGATACACCACAAGATACTACTCATGAGATGTCTAGTACACAGGTACCTCGTCATAGTGGGAGAATTGTTCGGCCTCCTATAAGATTCATAGGTTTGGGAGAAACTTATGAAACTATCTTAGAAGAGGCTGAATCGAATCCCTACACATATGAAGAGGCAATGAATGATATAGATGCACATCATTGGGTCGAAGCTATAAAATTAGAATTAGATTCTATGTATTCCAATCAAGTTTGGGATCTTGTAAAGGCACCTAAGCATTAAACCTGTTAGTTACAAATGGGTTTACAAGAGGAAGAGAGGGATAGATGGAAAGGTTGAAACCTTTAAAGTAAGGCTAGTGACGAAATGGTATACTAAAAAAGAAGGTATTGATTATGAGGAAATATTTTTAACAGTAGCAATGCTTAAATCTATCAGAATTTTCTTATCCATTATTGCTCATTATGATTATGAGATTTGGCAAGTGGATGTCAAGACTGCATTTCTTAATGGCAATCTTGAAGAAGAAATCTATATGATGTAACCAGAAGGTTTCATAGCTAAGAACCAAGAGCATATGGTATGCAAGTTGAAAAGGTCCATTTATGGACTTAAACAAGCATCTAGGTCATGGAACATCTGATTTGATCAAGCAATCAAGTCTTTTTGTTTTGAACAAAATCTTGATGAACCATGTGTGTACAAAAGACATCAAGATAAAGTAGTAATGTTCCTAGTACTTTATGTTGATGATATTCTACTCATTGGAAATGATGTAGGGGTAATGTCATCGGTAAAGGTTTGGTTGTCAAGCCAATTTGATATGAAGGACTTGGGTGAGGCTAACTTTATTCTAGGGATCAAGCTTTGGCGAGATCGCAAGAATAAGATGTTAGACTTATCACAAGCTGGATATATAGATAAGGTTCTAGAATGGTTTAGCATGCAAAACTCTAAGAAAGGATTACTTCCTTTCAGACATGGGGTTCCTCTGTCTAATGACCAAAGGACTAAGACTCAAGGGGAAGTAGATATGATGAAACAAGTTCCTTATGCTTCAGCAGTAGAAAGTCTCATGTATGCCATGCTTTGTACTAGACTGGATATTTGTTATTCAGTTGGCATGGTCAGCCGATATCAATCAAATCTAGGACCAAAACATTGGCAAACTGTAAAGCATATTCTCAAGTATCTATGGAGAACGAGAGATTATATGCTTGTTTACCGTTGTGAGGATTTGATTCCCATTGGCTATATAGATTCAAACTTTCCATCGGATCTAGATTTCAGAAAGTCCACTTCAGAATATGTTTTCACCTTGAGAGGTGGAGCCATAACTTGGAGGAGTATTAAGCAATCTTGTATTGCGGACTCCACCATGGAAGCTGAGTACGTTGCTGCTTGTGAAGCAGCAAAAGAAGCTGTCTGGCTTAAGAAATTCCTTTCTGACCTTGGTGTAGTAAGAATGGAGCAAGTTTCAATTACATTGTTTTATGACAATAGTGGAGCAATTGCACAATCTAAAGATCTAAGGAATCACAAGAAAGGAAAGCACATTGAAAGGAAGTACCACATCATTCGAGATATTGTTGCTCGTGGAGATGTGGTGGTAGCAAAGATTGAAAGTGCAAATAATCTAGCAGATCCATTTACCAAAGCCTTGCCTCAAAGGACTTTCGAGTCACATTTGGAGGGAATGAGAGTTAGACTAGTGCACAAAAGTCTTTAGGGAAAGTGGGAGATTGTTAGGATTAGTGCCCTTAAATCCTATTGTATGATGTTATGTATGATATTAAGTATGACATTATGTATGACTTAATATTGTGATTGATAAAATTGTTTTATTATTATCTAAAATAATGGTAACATGAATATTCGGACATTATCATATAGTCCATGAGATGCATAGTATGTGATTTATGTGAAAAGTCACAGAAGATATAAATCACAAGTTCTTTGTAAACTCAGAATTTAGTTCATAGTCGGTGATGAAATTGAGCGTTTCATCTGCGAAGACTATAACATATCAACTAAGATGATTTGTCTTGATCATGGAAGTGGAGACTTCTTGTTGATGTGTTGATATGTTTTAAGAGTTAAGACATATTGAACTGGACCACTGTGAGACTTATTATTCTCCAAACGACTGTCAAATGAATAATAAATCTCACGACTTATATTTACATGAACTCTTAATCCTGAGAGAATAATGGACTTGATCATGGAGTGTAAGTAGCTTTGATATATCAGGAGTGAGATCTAAAGTAACGGTCAAAATCTCAGTATGTTGGGCAGCCACATTTAATGTTGATGGAACATATATTCTCAAGATAGAATTTATAGTCTCTTAATGGAGATGCGAAATATTCCCTTGAGATAAGTTTAATGGGTTTGTTATTCAGAATGTTAGGCCTAACTACTTTAGTAAATAGTTACTAAAGTATATATTTATGAAATTGGATTTTATAAATATATGATGAATAACTTAAAGGATTAAACCAGGTACTCAAGGATTAAGATGTAGTAATTTACAAAGTGGCAGTCTACATTCATGACTTTGTATTACTATGAATATTTTATGAAGGGGTTGCATGTACAATAAAGTCTTGAGATATAATTTATTAATAAGGCCTAAAGTGCAATTATATTTATATAGTGGTATTAAATATAATTAATGGTAATTTTGGACTTGTCAAGAGTTGACAGAAAAGCCCAAGGCCTATTGGAGCTAGTGTCTTATTTGTTCCCTTTTGGTCCCACTCCAAGCGACATACTAAAGTCCAATTGGAAAGGCCTAAAAGGCTAGCCCAATTAGATAATTAGTTATTAGGAGAGAAATGTTGACGACCATTTTGGAAGTCCAAGTGGAAAGGAGAAGCCCAGCAATACGGACAGAAAAGAGTGGGCAAATGGATAGAAAACCCATTAAGCCCAAGCGGCAGGAATAATGGATCATAGGCCCATGAGATAAACAAATGGGCCTTGAGGGGGTAAATAGGCTTAAAGGAGCCCGGAAAGAGAGAAAAAGCAAACCATGGGCAGTATATGATGTGGAAAAGTGAGAATGGGCCACGGCAGACCCAAAGTAATGAAAGCAAAGAAAGTAAGGGGTTAATGGCAAGCCCATGAGCCCCAAGGATGAGGGATAATGTAATTGGGCCGGGGAAGCCCAAAGAACTCAGTGAAAGCCCATGAGAATGCAAAGTTAAGAAAATAGCCAAAGAAGCCCAAGAAAAGCGAATGGGCTAAGGACGCCCAAAAGAAAAACAAATGGGACGCAGGAGCCCACCAGTGATGTAATAAAAGAACCAATGGCCGCACTAGGCCATTAGGAGAAGAATAAATGGCAGGCTCAAAGAGGCCCAGCAAGATTGAAGCAAACAACTTTACAGCAGGAGATGGTAGTAGAAAAAAAGGTGGACTGAAGAAAGGCAAAGCCCACTGTCAAGCAAGGCCTAGCCCTTAAGTGGGGCAAGCCACAAAAGAAAGGGGAACTAGAAAATAGTCAAAAATGGACGGCAGACTGTGCAGGCTAACCATGGCAAATGCATGAGCAATAGACAGATTTTGGACATACATGGAAGAGAGGCACGCGCAAGGCCCAGAACTTACCAGCCAGTACCCAGCCAATATAGGACACTGTGAGGTCATGGGTTAGAGGTAAGAGGGGCATGGTTTGGTGGTGGGGAGAGGGGAAAAACCTATTCTGGGGTTCCTACTCGGGCTCTTTTGGGGGAAGTGTCCTGCTGGAATGACATACCACCCAAAAGAAGCAAAACTGAGTTGGAACCACTAGGTGCATGCCATGAGGGATAGGCAGAGAGAAGGCACCCACACCATAGTAGGGAAGGGTACCACGGCAGACAAACAAACAAAATAGTTTTCTTTTGTCTGGCGATGGGGAGTGGCACATAGACGGACCAGTGGTGGTCGGTAAGTACACCCAGACCAGACAAAGGTGGTTAAGGGCTATAACAGCAAAATCCGGTCATGGCAGGTACTATAAAAAGAGGCCCTTGTTGTGTACAGGGAACAACAACCAGCACCACGGTATAGGAATTTGAAAACCAGGAAATAGAAAAACAAGTATTAAGAAAAAAAAAGGAAGAAAGAAAAAAAGATAAGAAAGGGGAATATTAGAAGGGAAGGAAAGAAAAAGATAGAAAATTAGAGCGGCAGGCATGCACCAATAGGTTGATTCCCTCTCTCCCTCTCAAAATCCTGCTATCTGCCAGAAACAAAGAATTCTCTTGTGCACCAACCATTCAGGTCCGTTTCCCTCAAAGTAATTAATTTCCATGGCAAGATTTCCCTAGGAGATTATTCACTTTGAGAAGAGATGTTCTTCCCTCTCTGGTTTTAGTCCTGCGGGTAAGATTTGATCTGATTTCTTTCTTCTATTGATTAACCCATGTACTACCCACTTATTCCCTTGCTTTTTTTTTTTATAAAAGTAATTGTTGTTAAACTGTGATTATCTTTTCTTGATTAGGGATTATCTATTCACTTTAATTAAGAAGTCAAAATACTTTCTTTTGTCTTATTATTATCATATCTGCCTGCCATGACTCATCTAAAACAGCTTTGCCTGCCGTAAGCGCATTCTTGGCAAACGAGGCATAGTTTGCGCTCAAGCCAAACCAAATTGAGTTGCAATTGGACCAGTCTCGACTCCCTTACTCAGAATATTTAGGTCCAGTACCGCAGGAGGCAGCCTAGCCCGATATAACCAAAAAGGCCCACTATAAGAAACATGCAGATTTTTGTAAGAACATGAAATGGTATGTATCTGAGTGTTGGACATTCTTTCATTCTCTCAAGAATACACACATAACTGATTGAGAGACCACACATCTTGGGCATCAAGTGGAATTGGAGTGAAGATTAAAAGTGTTCTCAAGAACTTCTGATCTTTGGTTTTGAATTTCACTGCACCAAGGTACACTTTCTTATTCTTAATTCTGAAACTTACATAGTACATGTTATCAATTGCGAATGAAGTAGATTCGCTAATTTTCTGCTGCGTACATTCATATTTCCATCAATTTACTCTACTTATCTAAGTGTGGAATAATAGTAAATGAAGTGCAATAAATTGGAACTACTCTAGTGCATGAACATAAGCAATATACAATAAATGTAAAGCACAAAGAGTAAGGGAAGAGAAATGCAAACACAAGATAACACGGTGATGTGTTATCAAAGAGGAAACTAAATAACTCAGCGAAAAACCTCTCCACGATCCTCCAAGTCGAAATCGATCCACTAGTGAATAAGTTGGAGTACACAAATATCAAAAAGCCCTCCAAGCTTTAGCTACCAACGGACTTCTCAGAATCTTGTCTTCACTAGTTATCCGAATCTCGCAATACCACCCATTTGCATTCGCCAAGCCTCACTGACTTCTTTTGGCAAATCTCAAATGCTTCCCGAGCTCCAAATCACTCTCTACACTCTGAATAGGTGTGGTTTGTAGTTGGGAGAGGGGAAGCAGAAGAGACTACTAGGATTTTTCTATTGAGGATAAGTAGCTCTCCCTAACAAGGGTAGGTGTGTTGTAGAAACCTCGCTAGAGTTTTCTTCTGAATAGCCTCCATTGCTCCTTACACTTTTGTGGGTAATAAGGGTATATATAGTAGGGTAAAGAAGAGGAAAGGTCAAACTTAAAATCCTCTAGGTAGAGAGTTTCGTGGGTCACTTGCGACTTGGCCTGAGTCGCACTTGCAAAATCCAGCCTGGTAAAGGCTCTTCAAATTCCAGCATGTGCTTCTCACGTAGCCTTTTCGCGGGTTGGCACCACTCGTGAGCCAAGTTGCGAGATCAACTTCTTGAGCAATCTTCGCCAACTTAATACTAAACCCAATACAATAAAATCCCACAAAATACAAGGAAATCAATTAATGCAATTACAGCACTTTTTGTCATGGAATAAAGCCCACACAAATGTTATGTGAAAACCATAACTTAACAATCTTCCCCTTTGGCTATTCCGTGACAAAAACACTCTATAACAGACTCTAAACATAAACGTGAGTTTGGGAACAATGGCAAAACTTACTCACACCTAAACCTAAAACCTATGATGAACTTGGAACATATATACCTATAACCTGAAACACTTGCACAAAACATATTAGACCCTCAAGGCAAAGCAAGTAATAAAGGACAAGTATAACGTAACAAGTAAAACGCGATCAAGTAAACTTGATATGAAACATATAAGAACTTGATCAAACACATGATAGTCATATGGAAATGACTGCAATGACCACATAGCAAAGCAAATGATCATCTGAACATGCAAGCAATAAAACACAATAGCATAAGAATGTATGCATGTCCAACACATAAACACGATGCGATGAGAACAATAAAGACAAACAAAACATGGTTTTCTTATAAAACAAACTCTTCTCCTCCTTGGTATATGCGTCTCCCCTATATAATTTCTCCCCCTACGAATATGCACAAGGTAGAATTTCTCCCCCTGAGAAAGTGCTCAAGAGTCATATAGAAATGACAATACTCTCTAGTATACTCTCCCCTTTTTTGACATGAATAGACAAGGGGGTCAAGAAGAATGAGGGAAAGAGATGAAAGTATGAACAAGAGTAGTATGCATATGGGGTACAACATGAATGAGAAATGAAGCTAAAACAGAAGACAAAAGAAAGATGCTACAAAGCATAAAGTAAACATAGCATGCTAAGGATGAGGAAACAAGATATAGACCAAGGCATGATAAGGGTAGCAAAGGTGTGTGCATAAGGTGACTATGTGCAATGCATGAACAAGGCATGAGAAATGCACATGTGGGGCAAGGTGTGTAAAATACACAACCAATAAATCAAACATGTTCCTAATGAGGAAACATGACAACCCCAAAGTTTGGTACTCATCGGAGTCCAAATGAGTGAGAAAATGCCTAAGAGGTAACTCATCAAACACCTAGCATGCACACTAATACCCTATATATAATGAAATGCATGAGCATGGTAAAAACAACCCTTAATACATGTTCTAATTGCCACAAGGGGCCAACATCCTGAGCAAATCATCAAAAGAAACAAATCCCATACAAAATAATTGACAAAAATTATGTTTTCCAAACCCCATTTGAGAAAATCCCAACTATGAACATAAAACCCCCAAAAACATAATCCAAGGATTCAAATCAATGAAAAGAGTTAAAGAATACCTTAGAGATGTTAATGGAATGATTTTTTTTTTATTTTTATTTTATTTTTAATTTAGTTGGGTTTTGATGTAGAAACATTGAAATAAGGGATTTGGAGAAGATGAGAGAAGTTTAAAACAAATGTCCCATGAATTGCCCTTTAAAAAGGTGATTTTGGGCATTTCGTGAGTCACTAACTCGCAAACTAGTCACGAAAAATTTGGCAAGTCAACGACTTGCGAAATGAGTTGTGAAATTTTGGCAGGTTTGATTTCAAGTTGTGAACAAGTCTCGAAACTGTCTGTCCAAAGTTGAAAAACTTGAGAATTAGACCATTTAAACTCGTGACTGAGCTAGGACTTATACCACTCGCGAAAACACCCAGAAAACATGTTTTCCACACAAAATCAACTTGCAAAACTTTGAAAAATATGAGTGATACAACTCACTTCCAAATACAAATAAAATAATCAAAAATCATTTTGGTTTGATGCACATATGGTTGAGCACACACAGATCACATTTAAACATGTACAATCACAAAATGAAATAGATATTCATTGAACATTAGACTTGTGTGTTGTGTGTGAGTATCAAGTATGAATTAGTCCATAGTCTAGCATGAAACTTCAATGATCAATTCAATCAAGTCATACACAAATAGCACGAAGTTAAGTGACCTATCTCACTAGTAGAAATGAACATATATGACTTCTCACCAAAGTATTTACAATAATTGAAAACTTTTCATTTGGCTTCCATTTTTCATACTTTTTGGTCAATACAACTCAATTTTAGAGCAACGATGCCATTAAAGTTTTTATATTTCTATGAAGGATAAGTGTTTGGCTTTGGCATCATACATTTTGAATACATTTTTGTTCCACCTTTTCCCAGTCTAACTAGTTTTTGAAACAAAGCTTTTTCAGCTCTTTCTCCTTTTAGAGATTGACATTTGAAGAGCTTTCTATTATAAAAAAATAAATGTGAGGAGATATATAGGATCAAGTCTACGCATGTATCAAGATCAATCAAGACTATTGGCTAGACATTCATGACAAGCTTGAAGATCTATTTACAACAATCAAACATAGATTTCTAGATTTCACTCACATATAATATGTGCATACATAACAAGCTAAGCTTGTAAATACACTACGCACACCTTCCAAGAAGTTCAAGTTTCTCTTTTCTTTGATTCTTTTAAGAGCTTGAAATTTAGAGCAATGAGGTCTTAGATGACGAAAAGCACCACAATGGTGACAACCAATGTGTTTAGGTCCACTAGGCTTTTTGGGAGGGGATCTAACAACATGATTTTGTTCTATCTTCAACATGGAACATTAAGGTCTAATATAATCAATCACACCACAGTGGTGGCAAGTAGGAAAAAATTTAGATCCATTCAAATTCCTAGGACAAGACCTAAATGAAGGCTTTGGCTTAAGAGCCTTTCTCTCCACTTTTATATTTCTTTTGTGTGGAGGAATGTACACCGACTTGTCCTTAGAGGTAGAACTCACAATGGGTACAAAATTGGATTTCACAACATGATTGCAACAAAGATTTTCTTCATTTTTAGCAATAGGTTCAGCAATCAAACACTTGAAATGCATCTTAAGAGATTCATTTTCACATTTAAGATCATCAACAAATTTGTTAGACAAAACAAGTTTAGCATCCTAGTCTACATTCAAACATTCAAACTCCTTTAGTTTTTCAAGAGAATGTTCAGCAAGTTTCTTATACTTTTCAACCAATTTGTTGGATTCATTAAGCTTAGCAATCAAATCATCCTTTTCACAAATGAACTTTCTCAAATTCTCATGAAACTTCTTAACCTTTTTCTTCAAGAGTTTGACGTTTGGAATTTTAACAACACCCAACGAGTCATGTAACATGTCATCACAAGCATGAGGATAAATACTCATAGAGGCATTTTCACAAACACTTGGCATGTTACAATCAACAACATCCAAACCAAGCAAAGAAGCACACAAAGCACTATCCATGGCAATAAACACAAACGGTCAAGGATTACACTTGGGCAACTAAACCAAAATAAATGTACCCGCTCTGATATCAATTGAAAACTTAAAATAGTGTGAAAAACTATTACTTGTTTAGACCCTGAATTTTAAAATATGGTTAAATTGCTTTAACTCTACTTATCTAAGTGCGAAACAAGAGTAAATGAAGCGCAATAAACCGGAACTACTCTAGTGCATGAATATAAGCAATATACAATAAATGTAAACCACAAAGAGTGAGGGAAGAGAGATGCAAGCACATGATAACACGACGATGTGTTATTAAAGAGGAAATCGAAGAACTATGTAAAAAACCTCTCTGCGACCCTCCAAGTCGAAATCGATCCAATAGTGAATAAGTTGGAGTACACGAATATCAAAAAGACCCTCTAAGCCTAACCTACCCAATGTACTTGAGCCCTCTAAGCTCCAGCTACCAATGGACTTCTCGGAGTCTTGTCTTCACTAGTTATTCGGATCCCACAATACCACCCGATTGCATCCACCAAGCCTCACTGGCTTATTTTGGCAAATCTTAAATGCTTCCGAAGCTCCAAATCATTCTTTACACTCTGAATAGGTGAGGGTTGTGTTTGGATACAAATCTCCTCTCAAGGTATAATAATGGGAGAGGGGAAGGAGAAGAGACTACTAGGATTTTTCTATTGAGGATGAGTAGCTCTCTCTAATAAGGGTGGGTGAGTTGTAGATAATAGGCCAAGAAAGTATTGACCTCTTGTGATGAATTAACGAATTAATTAGCCAAGTTAATTAATTAATTCAATTAGCATGCAACACGCGTGGTAGCACAAACAAATCACCAATTAACTAAATGCAGCGAAAATTAAATTGACATGGTGATTTGTTTACAAATGGGGAAAACCTACACGACAAAAACCCCACTGGGTGATTTTAAGGTCATCACTCCCAAGAATTCACTATTATCACAACAAGCAGTTATAAGTAAAGGAATCCCAATACCTTATACCAACCTACAGTTGAACCCTTACCCCAATACCTAATTGGACTTGTTCTGTAGTGACAATCTCTCATTTTCAATGCACGGCTCCTAGTACGTGACTAACCAATTCGATGCACGGATCCTAGTACGTGGCTTACTCACCAACTTGAGAAAGATGTTGGCTACAAAGTTCTTCAGTTCATCACATGATGAAGATCACGAAGCTTCTTGGTTACAAAACCCTACAGTGTACAAACACAGCAGATTCTTCAAGAGAAAGATGAACTAGGGAAAATTCTATCTCCAATCACAATTTGCATGAACACAACTTTGCTTCACACTCACGCAACCTTTGACGGCCCTTAAAATAATCCTTATATATGTTTAGGGTTGTGAGAAAAGAAAGGCCAAACATATACACATGGATTGGATGAAAATCAGAGCTGAAAATATGTTTTCATAATCCTTGATAGATAGCTTATCTATTGAGAAGTTGTTGAGCATCGGGCTAGAACAGCTTTTTAAACCTCGATAGATACTAGCTGTCAAATTTTAAAATCTAGCACTTATCCACTTGATTCTTGGATAGATTTGCATGGCTTTAACACTTGATCTTGAAACAATTACCCAATTACAAGTAAAGTGTGTTTTGTCAAAGGATTAGCCAATTCTATATTGACATATGTTCCTAACATTAAATCACTTACAATTAATTAATCCGAACTTCTTTTATGTGGTGGATCTCAACGAGAAAGGATGTTTGTGGAATTTGTTTTGGACAGATGTAAGAGCCAGGGTTGCATATGGCTATTTTGGTGATGTAGTTGCAATTGACACTACCAGCTTGACAAATAAATATGAAGTTCCCCTGCTTGACAAATAAATATTCAATCTTATGCTAAAGTTGAAGGCTACCTCTATATCATTGAGTTTGAATTCAACATATTCTAACCTGCAGCATTATGTTTGAAATGTTCCACAAAAATTGAAAATAACATCTGTTAGTCCTTAGTGAAGCTTACAGAGAAATTAACATCTATTGGGCAGATTATGAATATGGATGCTACACTGGATTAATCTCATGAAATTAATACTTCCGCCAATAACAATGTAAGTCCCCTTCTCAGCTTTAAACCAGTTACTATTATTCTCTATAATGCATCCGGAAAAGCTTCATGACTCTTTGATTGCACCTAAATACATACCCAATGCCAGAGGCCAAGCAATTTCGCTCACTAAAAGATTCAAAAGATAGCTACTATATATCATCCAGATTAATATTCTTGATAACACTCTTCTTAGGTTGGATTTTCAGCGTGGCATATCTAAATCTTGGATGGTCCATCACAAACTAAAGAATTAAACCTCATAAGCTATGTATGGAAGATCAGAGGTGACAAACATGCATGCGGGTTAATGGTTGTCGTCGGTTAGTGGCTGTCACCAGCGGCGGCTAGGGCTTGAGTCTTCGGTGGGTCAGTACTTGGGTTTCTTCACTCTCTCCCCTTCTCTCTCTCGTGGTGGGTTTGTGATTTTTTTTCTTTTTTGAAGCGTGGGTTTGTGAAAGACAAAATAAGTTGCAATAGTGGTTTTAATTTGGTATTGGTTTGTGAATTTCTTACTTGTAAATTTATTTTGTAATTTTTTTAATTAAAAAATTTCATGTCATTAAAAAAATGCCAAGTTATTGTTCTATTAGCCACGTAAGTAACACCACTAATGGTAGTCAATAAAAGGACTAATACAACTCATTTTTTAAACTTGAGGGACCAACATTATAGTTTCGCCTAATAATTATGATTGATAATTGACCCAACTTGATGATACAACAGAAAGGACATGAGGGTTAGAAGGTGCCATATGATGAGTGCCAATTTGGGCATCCGTAATTTTAGTAGTCTATTTTATATAGTGTTTATAATATATATATATATATATATATATGTATGTATGTAGTTTTATTTCTAATTTTTATGAAAAATGTGTGATAAAAAGTTAGTTTTTTCTTAAGTTATTTTTGTAATTAAAAAAAAAATTGTTGAGACTTTTACTCTACTCTACTCTCTCTCTCTCTTCCCCCCCCCCCCTCCCCCCTTCAATCTATAAAATTTCTTGCCAAACATCAACTAAATATACTTACCAACTGCGAGGTTAATTGCTAGTGATGATTTAGGAGCATGTTGATCGAGGATACATGCCTCCCCGTCTTGATGGTATCCCTTGATGCACAAACATTGATATGTTCTGACTGTTGGAAAATCTGGTTTTGCATCTCATACAAAACACACAGCGGAAGCAATAATCATGGATCTACTTCATTCATGAGAGATAACATGTAACCTTGAATTTCTAGAACAAAGAATAGAAAGCGTACCTTGATGCAGTGAAATTCAAAACCGAGACTTGAGAATACCTTTAATCTTCATCTCAATTCCACATGGTGTCCAAGAAGTGTGGTCTCTCAATCAGTCTTTTTGTACATAGATTCTCAAAGAAAAATCCTTCTTCTTCTCCTTGTAGAGAAAAACTGATTTCTTTTCCTTTCATCATCCATACATTCTAATTACCTTGGTAGTTCCTTTATTTAATAAATCTTATTAAATAAAAACTGATTATCTAATTGGGTTAGCCTTTTGGGCCTACCCAATTGGGCTTTAGTTTGTGGCTTGAGATGGGACCAAAGGGAACAAATAAGACTCTAGCTCCAATGGGCCTTGGGCTTTTCTGTCAACTCTTGACAAGTCCAAAGTTATCATTAATTATATTTAATATCACTATATAAATATAATTGCACTCTAGGCCTTATTAATAAATTATATCCCAAGACTTTATTATACATACAACCCCTTCATTAAAATATTCGTAGTAATACAAAGTCATAAATGTAGACTGCCATTTTGAAGATTACTACATCTTAATTCTTGAGTACCCGGTTTAATCCTTTATGTTATTCATTATATATTTATGAAATCTAATTTCATAAATATATACTTTAGTAACTCCTTACTAAAGTGGTTGGGCCCAACACTCTGAATAACCATACCCATTAAACTTATCTCAAGGGAATATTTTATATCTCCGTTAAGAGATTATGAATTCCATCTTGAGAATATATGTTCCATCAACATTAAATGCGGCTGCCCAACATACTGAGGTTTTGACCGTTTCTTATAGACCTCGCTCTTGATATATCAAAGCAACCTACATCTCATGATCAGGTCCATTATTCTCTCAGGATTTAGAGTTGATGTAAATAGAAGTCGTGAGATTTATTATTCATTTGACTCGTTAGGAGAATAATAAATCTCACAGCAGTCCAGTTCAATATGTCTTAACTCTTAAAACATATCAACATATCAACTAGAAGTCTCCACTTCCATGATCAAGACAAATCATATTAGTTGATATGTTATAGTCTTCGCAGATGAAATGCCCAATTTCATCACCGACTACGAACTAAAATTCTGAGTTTACAAAGAACTTGTGATTTATATCTTTCTGTGACTTTTCACATAAATCACATACTATGCATCTCATGGACTAAGATAATGTCTCATTAGTTCATTTATAGATAGTCTCATATAATTAAACAATTTAATTATTTATGACATGCCAATAAATTGGATTTTAGGGCACAAACCCTAACAATCTCCCACTTGCCCTTAAAGACAATTTACCATATATCCGACACTTATCTCCCTTTAGAATAATTCATAGTCACTCTAAGGCAAGGTTTGGAAACAAGTTTCAGCCAGATTTATTGCATAAATTATCTTTTCTACTACTACTTCTCAAGTACTCATATCTCTCTAATGGGATAATACTTACGCTTAATGTGTATCTTCACCACCTAGGATGAACACATATCTCGAAGTCCAACTTCATGATTCACAATCAAACTATAAGTCAGTATTTGTACATCCAGTAAACATCAAAACCTCACTTTGGTGGACAAGCACATAATCCCTCATTATCCTAAGATATTTGAGTATATGCTTTACTCCCACTAGATTAAGTGATCTTTGATTCAATTGATATTTGCTTACCATGCATGCCCACCGCAAAATAGATATTTAGCCTAATATATAGTATAGCATAAAGACTTCCTTTTAATATGGTATAAGGAACCGTCTTAATATGCTCTTCATTTTATATGTCTTAGGACCATAGTCCTATAAAAAAGAACTTCAAACTTAAAAGGAAAAGAATCATTTCTTGAAGTATTACATGCTATACTTGGTTAGAATCTAATCTATTTAAAACAGTTTGAGATAGACCCAACATCCTAATTTCTGAATTTTAACCAAAGTTTAATTCTTAGGATGTGACCAGTCTTTCCCAAGTACTTTATATCAAACTGGACTAGACAACCAAAAAAAAAAAAAAAAAAACTTCATTGATGACAATAACTCTACATCATTCTAAATGATTAGAATGTCATCAACATACATTAAGAAATTTATTATTCTATACAGCTTTAACACACATAAGGCTTTTAAATACTTGATCAAAATCAAACATTTTGATTGCTTGATCAAATATGATATTTTATGATTTAGATGCTTGCTTTAGTCCATAAATGGACTTTAAACAACTTGCATACTAAACACTACTGGTTTTTTGCTATGCACAAGTCTAGTTGCATCATATAGATGTGTTCTTCTAGATTGCTACTAAAAGAAGCTTTCTTGATGTTCATTTCCATATTTCATCCAAATGAAATATAATGAATAAGAAAATCTAGATAGAGTCAAACTTGATTATTGATGAAAAAATCTTTTCATAATTGAACAATTTCTTTCTGAGTAAATTTTTTCACCACTAGTCTTGACTTTGAAGGTTTGCACCTTCAAATCTATCAATCTCATTTACTTGTATACCTATTTGAAAACAAAAGGCTTAATGCCATTAGGCGCCTCTACAAGTTCTAGACTTTAAATAAAATCTAATTCTATTCACATAACCTTGATCCAGTAATCCATATTCATATCATCTATTGCCTTTACGTAGGATCGATGATCAAATTCATATCCTTATGGAATGACTTCAAAAGTTTATTCCAAAAGTATGAATTTATTTGGTAATCCTCCCACTACGATATTGTACCAGTGTAATAGTTATCTATAGAATAATGTCTTGTGGTGTATCTAATACAACCATCTCATTTCCAAATGTATTTTATAGTTGTCCTACAACAAATTCTAACATTTTTCTTCTAGAATAATCTACCTTTAAAAGAGCCCTATTAATCCTTTATGTATGCACTAACTTAAAGAAGTTATTGGAACTTCATTCCTTTATGAAAAGGAACCCTAGATCTTATTATCCTCTAAATAGAATTCATAGAATGAGAATATAATAAAATAATGGTTCTAAAAGCCCATCTTTCACCAATCTTGAATAACATTTAGATTAATAAGATCTAGGCATAAGTGCCAAAACATACAATTACAAATGATGGAAACTTTCTCTTTAAAAAGTAAAACATGTAAATTTCCATCTAGAAGACAATCATGGACAATGCCTAGTTTTACCAAAATCAGAAACACTTTCCTTTTGGTTATACTTTTGAGTCTAATTTCCTTTTGGCAACTATTAAAGCAACTAGCTTGTCCAATTGTTTGGTATTATAATTCCTTTTCTTACCACCCTTACCTTTCGGTTTAGGCTAAGAATTTGAATTAAATCATATTGATCTTAGCCTTAGCTTTTAGGATGTCTTCCGTTGCGTAGAACTCACTCATCAATTTAGGTAACATAAAAAGAATTTAGTTTCAAAACAATTTGAATTGATCAAATGATTCTAACAAGGACTTGTGGATCATATCCATATGAGATTAACAATTAATCTCTACATCCAAGAATTCCAATTCATTTAAAAATTAAAACATTTTCATAAAATGATAAAGAATTGGAACTCCTTAAGCCTTTCTTAGCACTCAATATGATTCATACCAAACATCTCATTTAGACTTAATATAAAGTCTAAGCCTAGTACTAACTCTTGCATCTCATGCTGTAGTACAATTGTGATAAAAGCCAAAGAAACATTTTAGCATTTCAATGGAAACTATGATCATATCATAAGCTATCTTCCATCAATGCATCATGCATAGGAAATAATGACAATGCTGAATCGAAACATATATATGTATTTCAGCTCCTTCAAGCACCATGTCCAAAATTATTTCTTAGTTTATGTGATTCATCTAAAATAGTAGTTAGAGAACAAAGTTATGACAACTTTATTTTAAGACTATGAACTTAAATACCAGGACATTATCATTTTGCATCCATAACCATATAATATGGAACCCAAAACCATACTATATTAGGTGCAACGACAACC
Organism: Notholithocarpus densiflorus; assembly: GCA_030021035.2. Taxonomy (NCBI): domain Eukaryota; kingdom Viridiplantae; phylum Streptophyta; class Magnoliopsida; order Fagales; family Fagaceae; genus Notholithocarpus; species Notholithocarpus densiflorus. The sequence goes on from JARYZH020000104.1 coordinate 969,744, forward strand.
TAATCCCGCAATTAATATTCCTCAGAAGCGAGGTCATACCAATCACTATGGTCAGGCGAGAATTATTCTCATTATTAATGCTATCATGGTAACTCTTATCAAACAAAAATAATTTTCCGCTTTTCCTTTGGCCTCTAAGTAATAATGACATAGCTCCGTAGGGAGGTTAACATTAAACTTAGTCTAGTGTACACCATTGCCTAGAATCTATGTAAGTCACCAAGTAACTCCACGGAAGCGTGGTCGTTCTCAATGTAAAAACACACTTCATCTATCATTAAGAAGTTTAACCTATAGTACCATGAATTAAACACCCTCCGAAGGGAGCAAGGCATATATGCCAAGGCAAGGTGCCTAATCACACTACTATAAACCGGTAATGGAGGCCGTGAGAATCAACCCTTGAATCTCTCTCCCACTAGAAATTTTAAAACAAGTGGATTGTCTTGAAATCATTGTGATCTAATCACAATTTTAACCCTACACAATAAATGTGTTTAATTGTTTAAATTCAATGTGATGTAACTAAGTCACGTCACAATAGCGTAACGAACATTTGCGCAATCACAAAGAAGTTTAACCTTGTAATCCGTAAAGTAAATACCCTCTGCATGGAATGCAAGACTCGAAGTCAAGACAAGATATCTATTCACATTACAATAAACTTAACAAAAGGGTTATTTCAGCACTACCACTCTTTATTTGGGTTTTTCTTAAATAATTGTGATCCCATCACAACTAACAACCTTGCACTTGTTGAAGACTCTAATCTCATTAGAATCACTAACTAAAATGGAAGTCCTAAACTATTTAGGATTCCTTAAACACTAATGAATCAAAAATTAGTTATATAGAACTCTATCCTTAATTTACTAAATAAAAGATTCTAATCTCATTAGAAACTATATACGTTTTAATTAGAATTTTAATCTCATTAAAAACCTCTAATTAAAATAAATTAAGGACTTTTAATCATAAAATGATTTAGTACTAAGAGTTCTATTTAACTAACCTCTTTGATCTCATTAGGTCTTTTAGTTAGATAATGATTAATAAATGTTCTTAACTTTTAAGAACTATAAAATTAATCACATAACTTTGCTTTTTATACAAGGTTTTAACACTTAGACAAAAACAAGTGAAAATTCAATAATTCGATGCCTTTAACCTCAAAAGCATTTTTGGCGACTCGTTTTGGCGACTCACCCAGTCGCGAGTTTTGGTGACTCGTTTTGGCGACTTGCCCAGTCGCGAGTTCATCCAGAAGCTCTAGCGACTCACTCGCGACTCATCTCGCGATTTGCCAGTCGCGAAAACGCCTAGAAACAGCCATTTTTCAGAATTTTCAGGTAATCATTTTTGACGTTTCCAATGAACAAAACACATTCTTAATGATCAAAAACGATGAGATTAAGAATAAAACTTGAATTTCATTGATGTTAAAGTGTTAAAATTCAATTTTACATGGTTAAAATCAAACTTAAACAAAATCATAATATCAAAATCAGTTTTAATCAAACAATAGTTTCAAAAACTATAATATGCAGAAAAGTGACTACAAAATTTTCACAACTATGAATCCATATCGTAGATCACGATAAATAGCAAGTTTCCCACGCACTACCAAAAACCAAAAAACAGTTAACTCTTTGATTCGGACACCGAAACAAAGACAAACATTTTGGCTTTCCTCATTCTTTAATCAAGAATGAACATGGGCACCTAGTGCAGAAAGTAAAAACGATTTCATACAGTTCCCTTCTTGCTATCCCTTATCAAAACATATAGAAACATGTTCAATTATTAATCTAACAATAAATTAATAAAAACCAACATGTATCTATATCAGACCATACGTGCAACAAGTATGCAGAAAATTTTACTACAGAAAACTAGAACACCAAGAAAATGGTTTTTCTTTAATTCTAAAACTCAATCACATGTTATACAAGCATGATATTGAAGACCTCTCGGATACCATTTGTTGGAAAATCTGATTTTGCATCTCATACAAAACACACAGCGGAAGCAATAATCACGGATCTACTTCATTCATGAGAGATAACATGTAACCTTGATTTCTAGAACAAAGAATAGAAAGCGTACCTTGATGAAGTGAAATTCAAAACCAAGACTTGAGAATATCTTTAATCTTCATCTCAATTCCACATGGTGCCCAAGAAATGTGGTCTCTTAATCAGTCTTTTTGTACATAGATTCTCAAAGAAAAATCCTTCTTCTTCTCCTTGTAGAGAAAAACTGATTTCTTTTCCTTTCATCATCCATACATTCTAATTACCTTGGTAGTTCCTTTATTTAATAAATCTTATTAAATAAAAACTGATTATCTAATTGGGTTAGCCTTTTGGGCCTACCCAATTGGGCTTTAGTTTGTGGCTTGAGATGTGACCAAAGGGAACAAATAAGACTCTAGCTCTAATGGGCCTTGGGCTTTTCTGTCAACTCTTGACAAGTCCAAAGTTACCATTAATTATATTTAATACCACTATATAAATATAATTGCACTCTAGGCCTTATTAATAAATTATATCCCAAGACTTTATTATACATACAACCCCTTCATTAAAATATTCGTAGTAATACAAAGTCATGAATGTAGACTACCACTTTGAAGATTACTACATCTTAATCCTTGAGTACCCGGTTTAATCCTTTATGTTATTCATTATATATTTATGAATTCCAATTTCATAAATATATATTTTAGTAACTCCTTACTAAAGTGGTGGGGCCCAACACTTTGAATAACCAAACCCATTAAACTTATCTCAAGGGAATATTTTATATCTCCGTTAAGAGATTATGAATTCCATCTTGAGAATATATGTTTCATCAACATTAAATGCGGCTGCCCAACATACTGAGGTTTTGACCGTTTCTTATAGATCTCACTCCTGATATATCAAAGCAACCTACATCTCATGATCAGGTCCATTATTCTCTCAGGATTTAGAGTTGATGTAAATAGAAGTCGTGAGATTTATTATTCATTTGACAGTCGTTAGTAGAATAATAAATCTCACAGCGGTCCAGTTCAATATGTCTTAACTCTTAAAACATATCAACATATCAACTAGAAGTCTCCACTTCCATGATCAAGACAAATCATCTTAGTTGATATATTATAGTCTTCGCAGATGAAATGCCCAATTTCATCACCGACTACGAACTAAAATTCTGAGTTTACAAAGAATTTGTGATTTATATCTTTCTGTGACTTTTCACATAAATCACATACTATGCATCTCATGGACTAAGATAATGTCCCATTAGTTCATTTATAGATAGTCTCATATAATTAAACAATTTAATTATTTATGACATGCCAATAAATTGGATTTTAGGGCACAAACCCTAACACTGACTTCATTAACACAATCTTGATTGTTTTTGCAGTTATTGAGCTCATTAATGTTACACTCATTAATATCTTGTTAAGCTTCAGGAAGAAAATCCACAGCAGGAAGAAACAGCACAAGCAACAGAAGCACGCAGCGTTGTTCCAATTGAAAGAAAGAAGAAAAGATTCAAAACGGTATCGTCAAAGTTAAGTGGAGTTTCGTGAAATGACGCGTAATCGTATTATTGTGTAATTAGAACACATGTAGCTTTAGTATTTGTGCTTTAGAATTTCTGTTAGATTCTGTTAAAAAAACCTATTTTAAATCAACATAGAAGAAGTACCACAATCAAAAGCAATGGCAAACTATTGAAACGAAAATGAAACGTTAAACTATTGCAAAATAATATATCACTACAAAAAAATGGTTCTGTAGCCACATTTTTAAAATGTGGCTATAGGTCAGAAAAACATGGCTATAGGATGATTTGGCCTACAGCCGCGTTTTTTTAGGCTGCGTTTTCAAATGTGGGCTAAACCCCGTGACTATAGGCCTGAGGGGGTCTATGGCTGCACTTTTTAAACACGGCCTAAGACCAGGACCTATGGCCGCATTTAAAACGTGGCCTAAAGATCGGCCCAATGGCCACGTTTAAAACGTGGCTATAGGCCTAGACCAATGGCCACGTTTTAAACGCGGCTAAAACGTGTCTTCGAAGCTGTCAACAAGGGTCCTATAGTCACGTTTAAAACGTGGCTATAGGCCATAGATATAGCCGCGTTTAAAACGTGGCTATAGGACCCTTGTTGATAGTTTCCAAGACACGTTTTAGCCACATTTTAAACGCGGCTATAGATCGCAACTATAGCTGCATTTTTTAAATGTGGCTATATCTTTAACCTATAGCCACGTTTAAAACGCGGCTACAACCCCCTAAATATTTTTTGAATTTGTCTATAGCCGCGTTTTAAAAACACGGCTATAGTTTTTTTTTTTTTTTTCTAGGCCAAATGGCGAATGCATTTACAAATGCTGCTATAAGTTTTACAAACGCTACTATAAAAAACCTGTCATAATAAGTTTTCCAACTTGTTATTCCTTTGAAATTCCGGCTTGTTGCATGCAACAAAATAACAAGCCGGAATTTCAAAGGAATATCAAGCTGGAATTTTCTCAAACCTGTCACAATTTCAATCAATCTTTAAGGAATATGCAGTTCAATACAGCAACACAATGGAGGAAAGTTTAGGGTCCATTTGACACAAAAAAGATGCAGCAAGCATCACACATGATTATGGTTATACCTCAACTACAAACATTACGCACATCACTGTCTCTAACTTCCTATGGCTATCCCGGATGCTTCTAGGGGTGCCTTCCCATCTCCAAGTTCTTGTCTACAAGTGGGGCATCATTTTCCAGGTAGAACGCAGTTTATGTCCATAATGGCATTGCAAAAATATAAAGGCAGCAGTCAGCTATTTCAAACCAAGCATAGAACTAAGAAGAACATAAGTTACTTCATATAAACAAAACCTTAACTTTTCCAAAATTGAATGCTACGATCAGAATATACAGCAGCTAGAGATGCTCTTAAAAACAAGAATACTCAAAAGCAATGCACATTCCATAGAATACCCAATTCATGTTTCTTCCTAAAAACCTAAGCATACTCGTCTTTTCCTTTTTAATAATTCTAACCAACTAGGAAGAGTCTATAACTTCACTTGGAAGAGTCTATATCTCATCAAAAGCAATACAATTATGGCATTAATGGAGGTAGTGTATCCTTTGTTCTTAGTTTGTTTTAGATTGTCAACAAGTTTGCCAAAGAAACTCAAAAGCACCACAAACTCGTCTTTTCCTTTGTTATAATTCTAACCAAGTAGGAAGAGTCTATAACTTCACTCGGAAACAAACTCATCAAAAGCAATACAAATTCCATAGAATATCCAATTCATGTATCTCCCTAAACAATTTAGCAAGCATATACTTCACTCTTCACTCAGAAACAAACCCATGAAAAACATCATACACTCAAAAGCAATATAAATTTCATATCATTCCCAATGCATGTCTCTTCCTAGACAACTCAGCAAGTATAAACAAGCCCACTTGAAAACAATACAAATTCCACTGATTAACCAATCTATGTTTTTCCTAAACAACAACAAAAACAAATCTTTTAAAAGTGTTGATATACTTGCAACTTCTCAAGGTATTGAGGTTGACCATGTCCTCTCTTAATGGTCCCAGTGCGATCCAAAATTACACAAATGGAAAAATTCCTAGGAAGAGACATGATCAACATGAGCGATAATGGAAAAATTCCTATCCAACAAAATTACACAAATGTGGAACCATCAAAAAGTACTTAAAATTACGAAATGGTAAAATTTATTTATTTCAAACTTACAGTGAGAACAATGCGTGGCTTCACTATTTAATCCTCTTGGTTGTTCTTCTACAGGAGATTCAACGAAGAAGTTTTTTGTTCACAAAAAAGATTGTCAACCTCGTAACAAGGCGTGATTGACATGTCTACATATCAACCTGTCTATAATATCAAAATAATATTCATGTGTACAATATTCCTTCATGAACAGCCAAAAAGTAATACAACATACAATCACAAAATGAAAACGAAGAGTCCTCATTGTGATGCAGCGCTATCCTGAATATATTAAACACATCATATTAGTACCACATAACAATGCATTGCAATAAACACGCAATTTTCATTAAATTAAATGCAACATTTTTACTACCTGAGATAGCAGTGAGGAAGAGAAGAGTGGCCTTATTCCCTCTAACATGGCTCTCATGCCCGACATCATTTCGTCCATATGCTCCTTATGTTGTGCATCTGATTGCCGCTTTGATTCGGCGATTTCCACCTTATGTTGCACATGTAATTCAGCGATTTCCTCCTTATGTTGTGCATGCAATTCGGTGATTTGCAAAGCATGCCTCTGCTCTGACTGGGCAAGTTCGTCCCTCAAAGTCTGGTACGAGTTTTCCAATTCAGTCATCCGATGGGCCGTTTCACTGGATGATGGTGGAGTCAATTTATAACATGGAAAGTTGGACCCACTTCTTCCTGATGGGGTTGGTCCAAAACTGACCCCACGTACACATCCACAATGTTCTGCCCCCATCACTTGAGCAAAGGCATCATCTTTTGACCATAGGATTCCTTCACGACACTCTCCTTGTAGTGAGCCCCCTTTGTTTAAAATTTCAGTAATTTTTTCATGTTTTCACACAAGAACCAAATAACATATTACATGCTATAAACAATTCACGCACAAAATACAAAAGAAATAGGTTACGATATAGGGCTTACAATCTTATCTCTCACTTCAGTACTAACAGGATGCCCATCTTTGGTGCTGTATACTTTCGCAAAAACAACTGCACGCTCCACTGCTTGCCCACTTTCTTTTGCCTACATCATATTCAACAGTCTCATTACAATAGTGAAATTTATGTTGGTGATATGAAGCGGCAATCGACAACCAAACAGAGCAAATGGAATTTGGGACATAACATGCAATATAATGTAAAACGAAATAAAAAATGTAGATTATTTCCTTCAAAAACACAAGTGAGTTGTCTTCTTTATGCTAATGCTTAGTATCAAGTGGTTTTTGTTCCCAACACTCTTAATATCCATGCTACCCCCATCCCAAAGCTCTATATATTGGCTAGCTACTACCCCAACCCAATTTCCTTCACTCAACTTCCTCACATTTCCTCTCTCTCACTTGTCTTTGCTGTCACATCGTAAATTTTTATTGCAATCATCTTGTCTTTGTTGTCACAGCGTCAAAACTATGAACAAAAAAATGAAGAAATATGAAATGTTCCTATCAATAAAAATTCTAAAACTTTTTCATTTTCTTTTTCATTTTGTCCCTATAAAGACAAAGCATATTATACACAGAAGGTAATACATTTATTTAGGCAAAGTATCCTCTAAATTGGCTTAAACCCTAAAAAATAAAGTAACCCATAAAATTTCCTACTTTTCTAAAAGTTCCAATAAAATGACTACTAGTTTCTTCATTCTTGTATAATAAAAAATGGTAATGATCTTGACCAAGGTCCAACGATAAGGACAACTCTCTCTCTCTCTCTCTCCCTCTCTAAAATACTATCCCTATTTATTCCAATAAGAGATAATGTCTATCCCAAGAAAATTAAAATAATAAAAGTGTTTTTTTTCAGAAGTTATTGTGAAATGACATTTGGGGTTTTCAAAACGTACATTTAATCTCCCAAATCACCAAACCAAATGGATATTAATATAGAGTAACTCTTATCAACATAAGCATTGTTTTTTTCTTTTTGTTTTTTTTTTTTTTTAAGTTGTAGTCATCACTAAATTAGGAGACTCAGTTCAAAATCAGTTTGGTTCCCACAAGTGACAAATAGTAACCTAAATACTTTCTTCAATCATATATTTTGAAGAAAGTATTGAGAATAACAATTTCTTGGTGCTAGAACCAAAGCAAGACAGGTGATTTGCCTCAAAAGCTAGCTACATTGTCAGTTGAGTACGACTATTTGTACCCTCATGATTCATGAACCCTTTTAAGGTTTAAGTACATTGTCAGTTGAGTACATTGTCAACATTTTTCTAACTCCTGGTACATGTACTTCTTACACTTAAGCCAAAAACATATGCAAAATGAGCGCATCTTTGCTCATAATAGTACGACTTTTGGTCCCAATGCCACATTGATTTTGCACAATCTACCCATCTCATTGCCACCTATTAATTCTACAACATACAATCAATTGGGCCAATGGGCTATGCACAAAGTGATAGGCACTAAAATTTTCAAAATTTTAAAAAGTGAAGGCAAGATAAGGTATGTGTTTTATGTATGCGCCTATGTGCATATGCATGCCAATTGTATTGGAGCTGTCCACTTTCAACCTATTTAGTTTTCCACAGAGAAGGTAACAAAGGAAAGCAAATTCAAAGAACAACCAATTGCTATATACCAAACCAATATCTTGCTAACAAATGTGGCAAACATAGTTCTTAATAAAATCACTAATCAAGAACAGGAAACATCATAAGATGTGTCTATTAACAGTCATGAACATGCAAAAAAGCCAAGTCTTCCTTACCCCAACATTGTGCTCTCATCTGCAACAACATGATGTTAGGATTAGTGCCCTTAAATCCTATTGTAGGATGCCATGTATGATATTATGTATGACATTATGTGTTAAATGATGTATGACTTAATATTGTGTTTAATAAAGTTGTTTTATTATTATTTGAAATAATGGTAACATGAATATTCGAACATTATCATATAGTCCATGAGATGCATAGTATGTGATTTATGTGAAAAGTCACAGAAGATATAAATCACAAGTTTTTTGTAAACTCAAAATTATAGTTCGTAGTCGGTGATGAAATTGGGCATTTCATCTGCGAAGACTACAACATATCAATTACGATGATTTATCTTGATCATGGAAGTGGAGACTTCTAGTTGATATGTTGATATGTTTTAAGAGTTAAGACATATTGAACTGGACCGCTATGAGATTTATTATTCTCCTAAAGACTGTCAAATGAATAATAAATCTCACGACTTATATTTGCATGAACTCTTAATCTTGAGAGAATAATGGACTTGATCATGAGGTGTAGGTTGCTTTGATATATCAGGAGTGAGATCTAAAGTAACGGTCAAAACCTCAACATGTTGGGTATCCACATTTAGTGTTGATAGAACATATATTCTCAAGATGGAATTCATAGTCTCTTAATGGAGATACAAAATATTCACTTGAGATAAGTTTAATGAGTTTGTTATTCAGAGAGTTAGGCCTAACCACTTTAGTAAGACTAAAGTATATATTTATACAATTGGATTTCATAAATATATGGTGAATAACTTAAAAGGATTAAATCGGGTACTCAAGGATTAAGATGTAGTAATTTACAAAGTGGCAGTCTACGTTTATGACTTTGTATTACTATGAATATTTTATGAAGGGGTTGCATGTATAATAAAGTCTTGGGATATAATTTATAGATAAGGCCTAGAGTGCAACTATATTTATATAGTGGTATTAAATATAATTAATGGTAACTTTGAACTTGTCAAGAGTTGACAGAAAAGCCCAAGGCCCATTGGAGCTAGTGTCTTATTGGTCTCTTTTGGTCCCACTCCAAGCCACATACTAGAGCCCAATTGAAAAGGCCCAAAAGGCTAGCCCAATTAGATAATCAGTTATAAGGAGAGAAACATACAGATTTTTTATACCAACAAGTTACATGAAAATGGTTTGTATGTGAGTGTTGGACACTCTTGAATTCTTTCTTGAACATTTCATATAACTGATTGAGAGACCACACATCTTGGGCGTTAGTGAAATTGGAGTGAAGATTAAAAGTATTCTCAAGTGCTTACAATCTTTGTTTTGAAATTCACCACACCAAGGTACACTCTCTTGTTCTTTTATTCTGAAATTTACATAGTGCATGTTATCAATTTCGAATGAAGTAGATCCGTTAATTTTACCGCTGCGCACATGCATATTTCCATCACATGGAACCTCACATGCTCCTCTGACATTAGTTTTTATTACGAAATTTTACTAATGAGGCAAGCGATGCTAAAAATTTCATACGGAACATTCACACAAAATGCTCAGATTCATCAGTCAATTAGTTTCATCAAACTCTTTATATTCGTTACATTTGAATCTAAAATAGTAGAATATTAAAACCCTGGCTAGTTGTTGTATAATGCATTTCTTACCATATTGTCAGCAGTTTGGGAAAAACTTATAGGCCCTGACCTTGCTATGTCCCTCTGAAACCCAAGACTTCTCTTGTTCGTATCAATTAATGTCTACGAACACATTCCCGCCAACAAAATAAAACAAAAAAATCAGTTAAATAAACTGTACTCGGTAAATTCAAATACCCCATGATATGTATATTACCACTAAAAGATAATAGAGCAAGAAAATAGCAAAACTTGCGTTTTAGGCAAAAACCAATAGTCAACTAACTTCTCGTACTCTTGCTTGTCAGCCCACTCTGGTATGCGTTTAATGACATCTTCTTTCAACGCATCTTTTGGGTAGCATTTCTTTTTCAATTTGCTCCTTCGGTTCCTCCTCAATTCCCCTAGAAGGCGCATTGCTCAGTTCATTTGATTAGCTAGTCGGATAATTTCTGGGTCAATGATCCACCACTTCTGAAATGCAAAAACTGAGTTAGCATAGTGCAATATTCCACCCTACTGAAAATGTCATTTAGCACACATACAGCTGTACATAACAATTAAAAGTAGCTTAATTTTATACTACCTCAATCTCTATCCAAGAATCTTCTTTGTGGTTCTGAGGGACACGCGGCCATCCAACTGGCACAAGTGGGCACAAGGCGAGGCTGAGGCAAAAAGTGCCCAACCAACTTTTGAAGGTTTGTCCGCTCTTCCCAATCGGTTGGCCATGTACATTTAACTCACATTGAATTTTCATGTTGTCTGGCAGACTCCATATTCGCTACATTAGCGTTCTCCCACGCTTTTTATGCCCATTACTGGATGCTGGGGTTTCTTGATTGGAGTCTTTTGCACACCCATTACTGGATGTTGGGGTTTCGTGAACCAAATCTTCTGCATATAGTAAACCGCCATTAGGAATGAAATTTCAAAGTTCACAATTAGACAAAGGTTACTGTATATAGCTCAAGGGCTCAACTAACATGAGTATACTGTTGGTAAATGTGGACATTTTGATACTTGCTTTTTAAATAATCTTTTTTTCCCCATTAGTTTTGTTAATTTACTTATTACTCAGGACAATAAGTTCATTAACTCATTCATATTTTCATAAATTAAAAAGAAGCAATGGGTAGCCTACTGTTGTTATCTCGAGAACATAATAAAAAGCATGTTTAAAAGCATGTTTAAACTAATTTTTAATTCAGTCTAATAAGAAATATTGAAATTACTCATATCCATAATTTATAGATGCATCTATAAAATATTCAATTAGGATAAAGTTTTTGACATAAACGAACAATGGTAATAATTAATATTAATATTGAAGGAAATTTGTACACTAAATAATATAGAATGTCCCTAGACACACATAAGTTATTTTTATATTTATTTTTTTTTCATATTATTTCTAAATTAGCCTTACACTTCACACATAGACATCTTTTTGAGTTCTTCTATGGCTACAACAACTCAAAAAAATGTTATGAAAATGTGGTACAACTTTGTTGTACCGTAGAAAATGCATTACATGCTATCCTTAGCCCAAATATGTTGATCATTTTCCACAGATGAAACTCTATTAAAGTTCCAAATGGCTCACAAAAGTTCACAATTAAAGCCTACTTTCAGTACATACAATTGTGGGGTTAAATTACAAATTACATCATCTAATTTTGTCATAAATTCAAATTATTCTTGTAACTTCTACGGTCTTTTTAAGTCAATACGATAACTTTTACGTTTATTCAATGTAATTCTTATGTTAAGTTTGTCACAATCACATGGTATCATTTGGTGTCCTTAAAGAGACATTATTTTGAAAATCCAAAACTACCAAAATTACATCATTTTCGGACACTTATAAGAAATGGAAAAAATATGCATCTAGTATTTATTCTCAAATGTTACATTTCAAGACATGTCAACTACCTGGAGAAGGGGGTTGTGTCTCATCATCATCATTGGCATCCCCTCTTGCCTAGTCAGCCGCAAGGGCGGCCCTTAGCTCCTCTTGCACGCTCTGTCGTGAACATGACGATCCAGAGCCAACTTCAACAACCGTCAATCGACGTTCCCTTCCCATTCCTGCGGCCAACAACAAGAAAATTATGCGTCTAGTAATAAATATCAAACGTTACATTTCAAGACATGTAAACTACCTGGGGGTTGTGTCCTAGCATCACTTGCATCTGCTCTTGCTTGCTCCGCAGTATGGGCGGCTTCCAGCTCCTCTCCCCTACGTCGTAAATGAGACGATCCTTCGCCAACTTGTACAAGCGGCAATCGACGTCTCTTTCCCATTCCTGCGTCCAACAAGTTAAGTATAGAACACAAAGAAAATGTTAATTATAGACAACAATCAATTGCATACAATGTAAGTGAAAAAGATAAAGTAAAATAACTCATTTTAATATCTAACAATATATACATGCATATATCCAAGTTTAAGAGCTTCTCTTTGCCAAACACTACAACAACAATGAAATGAAACCCTAACACCACACGAACATATATCCAAGTTCATTAGAAATGAATTTCAAATCCAATAGTGAACAGGGGAAGGAATTGGATGCATAATAAGTACAAATTAAAGGAATTAACAACAACAAGAGGAATTAACAAATTCATCAAATACTACATAGAGGCATTCCAACTAATTCATGAATGGATACGTTTTCATTAATAACTGTAACATCCAAACACATAATACACCACTAAACTATTACACTACTCATCCTCGGTGTACTTATCCTCGTTGTCATCTTCATTGTAGGACTCATCGTCAATAAACTCACAATAGTCTAAGTTGTCCATTTCATGACGATCTCTTTCAGCAATGATAGAGGCATCAATTGTCATTCCCTCTACATCATCTCGAGCCCAACCAAGGTTGTCACTCACAACCTCATTTGTACTTATATTGTACGGAACATTCTCAGAAAAACTATATGTGTCATCCTCGTCACGTTGGGGACCAATTTCGGCATCAAACACATCCCTAGCTTTAGTTTTGACAACAACATTCCAATCCTTGTGCCTTTTATCTTCCACATAAAAAACTTGTGTAGCTTGAGATGCCAAAACATATGGTTCATCCATCATTTCATCCCCACCATGTATGAAGTGTGTAAAGTTCACCATAGGAAACCCAAATTCATCAGTCCTATATCCTCTCCTATTTTGGTCATCAACCCATTTACACTTGAATAACACATGTTTGATATGGTCAGAATAATTCAACTCGATTATATCGCTTAAAACATCATAGTATGTAATGCCACCATCAGTAGCGACACTAACTCCACTATTCTGCGTTTTCCTGTTTGCCTCGTCATTTACACTCCTAAATTTTAAGCCATTTATGACATAATGCTTCAGCCGCTTTACATAAATATATGGCCATTTGGACAGTGTAGCAAGGCTATCACTAACTCCCTCCCTTTCCCTATCAGCACCAGTCAATGTCATCACCTAACATATCCAAACAAAATTATTCATATCAGTACAAGTAATCATAGTTGGGACAGTGTTACAAAACTGAAAAGTTGAAAATGTCATATGTACGTGACACCTAAACCAACTACAAAACTTCTCCATGTGGTGCTTATATATAATGGCCTCGGGTATACGATGGCGGCCTTTTCGGAGTTCGTCCTCTATCAATCTTTTGTGCATCCTGTGCAGGCAATTGTATTAGGGTTAATAGACCTAACGTACATTGGATTGACATGCAATCATATTGGTATACATAGTACTTACTCATGAAAGTGGTTGATGTTTTCGAAATTGAATAAAACGTAGCAATGAGCTTGGGTTCACTCTCTATTGTTTAGTGTCACGATCGAAACCACCCTTGTTGACTCCTCAATTGTCCTGGTGGGTCGATTGAATATAGTTTTAACTCCTTCCATATACCGTGAACAAAATGTTAAGCACTCCTCTACTATATATCCTTCAGCAATAGACCCTTCTAGAGTAGCTCTATTTCGTACGTAAGACTTAAGGCGTGAGAGGTACCTATAAAGGAATGATAAGATTAATGATTGGCAATAGTAATTCGAACGCGCACATGAAGCTCATAGGTGATCAATGATATTACACACGTCTTACCTTTCAATGGGATACATCCACCGGTAGTGCACTGGACCAACAATCTTGGCTTCAGCAGCTAAGTGCATGACCAAATGTACCATCATTGTAAAGAAGGATGGAGGAAATATCTTTTCTAATTCACACAATGTCACTACAATGTCTGCCTTAACAGTCGCTATATCTGAAACCCTAAGGGTTTTTGAACAAATTTCTCTAAAGAAGCAAGCTAACTTTATCAAAGGCCTAGTAACATGAGATGGCAAAGACCCGCGTAATGCTATGGGAAAAAGTTGCTGCATCAAGATGTGATTATCATGACTCTTCAAACCAGAAATCTTGCATTCTTTCATATTCACACAGCGTGAGATATTGGAAACGTACCCATCAGGCACTGCTACGTCCTTCAAAACTTTCAAGAAACCATCTCTCTCCGATGAAGTCAAATGAAAACAAGCGGGCGGTATGGTATACTTATCATCACTTTTTCGTTGTAGGTGAAGTTCACTCCTTGTCCCCATGTCCGCCAAGTCAAGGCATGCCTTGTAATTATCCTTTGTTTGATCCTTCAAGTTCAGCAGTGTGCTAAGTATATTGTCCATCACATTCTTCTCTATATGCATCATATCAAGATTGTGTCGCAACTTGTGATCCTCCCAATAAGGCAAGGTAAAGAATATACTCCTCTTCTTCCAACCACTCTGGTCTGCCTCCCCTTTCTTTCTTTTATTGTAAATAAGTTGACATTTCTTTCCCAAACAACGTCCAACTAAATGTTCAGTTTCCAGAATAATGTTTGACGGGACTGGTGGTTCAGGAGCCGATCGCATATCATTCGATCCATCAAATAACATACCTTCTTTCTGGAAATCGTGGTCAACATCCAACCATCGCCTATGTCCCATGTAACAGAATTTGTGGCCATTATTCAAATATTGAGAGTCGGTCTCCACGGTACAAGAAGGACACGCTAACCCACCTTTGGTACTCCAACCCGACAAATCTGCGTATGTAGGAAAATCATTTATGGTCTACATCAATGCTGCACGCAATTGGAATATTTCTTTTGAAGATGCATCGTATGCATGTACTCCAACATCCCATAACTCCTTTAGTTCTTCTACTAACAGTTGCAAGTACACATCTATAGTAATCCCTGGTGAGGTAGGACCAGGAATAACTAATGATAGAATCAACGATGACTGTTTCATGCATAGCCAAGGTGGGAGATTGTAGGGGTCCAACATGATAGGCCACGTACTGTGACTAGTACTCATAATTCCGAAGGGGTTGAACCCATCCGCAGCTAATCCAAGTCTGACATTACGAGGATCAAACGAGAACTCTAAATGCTTATTGTTAAACATTTTCCATGTATCTGAGTCAGCAGGATGCCGCATAACCCCATCATCAGTACGACCATTAACATGCCATTTCATAGAACTAGCTAGATCGGGTGAAAGAAATAGTCGCTGCAATCTTGGTCTTAAAGGGAACCACCGTAGGATCTTTGCAGCTTTCTTCTTCCCCTTCTTGGATAAAGCATTTTTACTAGCAACAGATGTCTCATTTGTTTTCCACCTTGATACGTTACAACAAGGACACGCCTCGAGGTTAACATTTTCCTTCCAAAACAGCATACAATCATTGGGACAAGCATGGATCTTCTCATAACCTAAACCCAAATCTCGAACTATCTTCTTAGCCTCATAATGGTCCTTTAGCAACTTAGCGTCTGAAGGAAGCATATCCATCAGGACTTGAAGCAACATAGTAAATGACTTGTTCGTCCAACCACACAAAGTCTACAACTGGAACAACACGACAATGGCTGAGAAAATGCTAAATTTTGTACAACCTTCATATAAAGGTTTATCTACATCATCTATCATCTTGTAAAACTTCTTGGCCTCATCATTTGGACCTTCAATCGGATGTTACGCAGTTGGACCTTCTTCCATTGGTTCGGGTGCCATTTCATGCGGGGGGCACAAATCGTGCAACATCCCACGAAAATCACCATATAGATTTTGGGTTTCTTGCACATGAGAGCTCCCACTTTCGGTAGCCGTCGTAGCAGCCGCTGATTCCCCATGAAATTTCCAAACTTTGTAATTTTTAAGCATCCCCGAAACCCAACAATGATCACGTGCCACATTTAGCGGTTGTAAAATCAAATTCACACATTTCGCACAAGGACATAATATCTTCCCATTGCGCGCGGATAGAGAGGCAAAGTCCACGAATTTTGCTACACCTTCAAAATATTCCCTTGAACCCCTCCTCTTGTCCATCCAACTTTTATCCATTGCGATACAATATTTACCGAATTTTACCTACACCAAGATTTATTACTACAAAGGTAATATTTATGTCCATAATTACATTCATCAGTGATTTGTTAAGAACAGACATACCCAAGTATGCTTAAATTTTCTTAGAACATATAACACTTATCCTAGACTAAGTCAGTGTGATAAGTTCTCAAAGTAGTTAAGCATAATTGTTTGAAAAATATATTAACAAATACCCAATTCATGTAATTGTAATAATTATTAAATCCATAATAATTAGTAAGTCCGTAATACCATGATGCTTAATAACTTGGGTCATTGGTCAAAAGTGAGTTAAAAAGAGATTGGTTAACAATTTAAACTGTAATGATGTTGTATGAATATGTGCCCAGCAACCAGTGTGGATGCAAGAGTGTGATGTTGGTTTCATACCAAACATGTGCTTAAAAATGACCTATATGAACATAATCCATCAACAATGCCTAAATAAAGGACTCATTTTCTTTGCTTTCTGTTTTACACAGTGTCATAAGAGAAGTAAATAATGAAATGACACCCAAAAATGACAAAAAGTTGGCAGGTTTTGAAAAGGAAAGTAGTTCATACCAGATGGTTGTTCTTGTCTAACTCAAAGGAAAAAGTTCTTCTCCAACCTGCAATCCACAAAATTTTCATCACACATATTACTGTTAGCAAGGGTTCATCAAATTCAAGCAGGTTTAACAGGAAAAAGAAATTAATAAAAGTGTTAAACAAGGTGAAAAATCACGTATAACATCATATAAATTATAAGAATTTGTTTCACAATCCCCATTGTTCATATTCTAGGTCGTCCCAGAGTACATGTGGAAGCGGCAAAATTAGGGGCCAAAATGGCCATTATGGTTATATTTGCATATATGTAAAGAGGCCAAACACTGCAATGCAGCCAGCAAGGTTAGAACTAAGTAAGATTGCTTCTTCTTCCAAATAAGTTGTAAAATGAACTAAGTTAATTTTTTTTTTAATTTTTTGTAGGGGAAGAAAGGCTCCTTTGCATTTACAAATAGGAATGTGGTAGGTGTAATGTGTGTGTTTATATATATATATATATATATATATATAGGACAATAATGTCTCTATCACAATGGCCTTATGTCATTTTGCATCTTCTGGTGTCACTTGTTTCCCTTCTTCATCTGTTACTAATATGTTGGCATCAATATTTACTTTCAATCAATTGTCATGGTGTTTCAACAATTCATTTTACTGAAAAAAAAAAATGAATTGGGCCATGATAAGTCTAAGGAAGCAAACAAAACTTAAGAGCTGGCAATGGCTGCCATGGACAGATTAAGAAATGCCGCGTTGTAGAGTTGAGTGCTTAATAGGGTACCATCAGTCACCATGTATATAATAACGGGGTCTCAAAAATTCTTGCAAAAAAAAAAAAAAAAAAAAAAAAAAAAAAAAAGAAGACAAATTTCACAACCCTTTTGGCTTCAAAAGAATTTATAACGAAGGAAATGTTAATAGGTCCACAGTTCAAAACCATGAATTTTACACTTAAAAAAAAAAAAAAAAAAAAAAAAAAAAAACTCTATAAGAAAGCATGGACATTACAAATTAATTTTATAACATGCAACAGGTTTCGTAGCTCAATGATACATCCAACTCTAGTTTGCGTTTGATTTGGGATTTCATTCCTAGCTTAGTGGTAATTTATGGGTCTTTGGCCAAGAAAAAAGGGCCTGCTGCTTCGTCCATGTAGATCTTATCATGTAAATCATGATGGTGCGTTGTTCAGGTTTTTTTTTTTGTGATAAATCAGGACAGTGTTGTTCAGGTTTTTTTCTTTTTTGTAAACCATGTGGCAACATTATCTTATTGAAAAGCCTGCGCCACATTAGTAAAAACACCAGCAAAAATTTGTTAATATAATGCAATTGGGAATCATGGACCAAGTCTACAAAAGGCCCGGTACCCAAAAAAATAGTCTACAAAATGCCTAAAAAAAAAAAGCCCAAAATGCATTCCTCGGTCTACACTAATTGGCCATTTGTCCAAAGGAATACCAATTTTCTAAAAGGTTGGCCGAAATTGGCCACTACATGGGATGGGCTGGAAGCCCAAAATCTAGTTATGACATCGGGCGGGCAAAAAAGCCCAAATATCCTTTGGTACAGGAACTAGGCTTGGAGGCCTGACAAAATCTATAAAGAGAAATTGTCAAAACCCAAAGGATAGAGAACAATTTTTTCTCATCCAGATTTGGGAGAAAAACTGAGAAGAAAAGAGAGAAAAGAGGGACTTACCTCTTGAATTACACATTTGCCCCCTCAAAGTTGACATCTTTTATGTGGTTTTTGAAAAAAAAAAAAAAAAAAACATTCACACAATATTATTGGAGTTGTTTGCTGGTCAACTTGGTCCTGAACTTTTTTCTTTCTTTTTGACTATTGGCCTTTATTTTTTTTAATTCCTTTATTTTGTGTTCGTCCTTTATTTTCACAAATTATTAAGTATTTTCGGTTTTTTTTTTTTTTTTTGAAAAAAAGTTTTGGGTTATTGAACTTCTTATCCTTTTTATTTTTATTTTTTTTAATGAAGTAATCATTCATACATAAATTTTTAATAAAACACAAATGTATTTTTTCTTTTTTTTTTACCTAAGTTGAATATAATGGTTAATTTATACAAACTCTATTTTCTATCGTCATATTTTTTTTTCTCAACCAAACAAAAGAGTTTTTCATCCTTCCACTGTTCTACATATTAATTATATCCATGCTATATATGTACAATAGTCTAAATTAGTATTGTAAAGTCAACACAATTCAATATACAAGTTAAGTTCTTCTCAAAAGAAATATACAAGTTAAGTATTTTATAACTCAATATGTACTACAAAAAGTGTATTTATGAAATGTAAATGATCATGAGACAAGACTGACAAAAATATTTGGTATCTATACTAAAAAACAAACAATAATATAAAAGTTAAGTATTTTTATTCAAAATTGTAACCTACACTCTTTTAGAGAGCTAAAGTCATTAATTATTGAATTAGAATAGAACCTTCTGTATATTGCCTTGCCTAAAGAATAAGTTCGACTTGCTTAAATACTGTCTTACTCTTTATCCCAGCTAGACAAGTCTTGGTGAGACCACTGAGCAATAGGGTTAGTTATATAATATATTTGATAAATTTACAACACTCTAAATGGTTTAATAGAAAAGGTTTTTCATGGATATAGACACTATGTGATCCTTCTTTAGTCTCAAAATTTTGTGTCCCAAAGCTACCCTTGACATACCATGTTAGGAATATTTTTGGAGCATAGAAAATTTAACCCAAAAAAAAAATTATATTCCAATCATATATATAAAATTTACAATATGTTGACCTACCAAACCTACAATTGCCATTGTCATTTAGAAAACCCATACCACTTCCACAAATATTTATTTTGTTTGAAAGGAAGGATTTGGGCGAATGTGCTAGTGGTATTTATATATGGCTATGCATGTGCGGTGCATGAAAGAAGCAACTTCTGAAGGAAACAGACAGATTTACACATTGGACAACTGTTGCATACTATTATAATCTATACCTTAAGTTGGATCCCAGCTTTCAAACAATGAATTAACCAAAGTAGTGTATCTAAGTAAACACAACACATTATTCATATTGTCCCTTTAAGTAAGCACAATACAATACTTATTAGAAGAAAAGTTAATGCTTGATCCTCTTAACTGTGCTAATGTACCTATTTACACAGAAGGTAACACTTGGAAGACGTGGTCTAAAAAGCTACAACTTAACCAGCCAACGAAGTTGTCAGTAATCATGCAATCCTATCCTTATCAACATTTTCATATGAGTAACAACATACAGCACCATTTATTGGCTCAAAGAAACCCCGCAAGAGAAGCAAGAAAATTAATCACGCACGATTGAAAACCTTCTAAATTTCCATAGAGGAAATAATTTACTATAATAAAATAGAGAATGCAATGCGTAAGTTTATGTCCAAAACTGAAGTTCACAATTAATTTGAAAAATACAATAATACCTCTCTAGAAACCCAGTGAAGCCAAGATCGCAACAAGATCTCCACTCTGAACAAAGCACTGTTTCTTTTTTCTTTAGATCTTC
This sequence comes from Notholithocarpus densiflorus, assembly GCA_030021035.2. NCBI lineage: Eukaryota > Viridiplantae > Streptophyta > Magnoliopsida > Fagales > Fagaceae > Notholithocarpus > Notholithocarpus densiflorus. The sequence continues at coordinate 990,397 of JARYZH020000104.1, forward strand.
ACACAGCTTAATTTCACCCTAATGCATGTTCCTCTCTATGACATCCCTTTTTATAGTCCCAGCTGCATAACTATTCCTGAGCTTTTCCCACAGGGCTAAGGCAATTGATGAGAAACTTCGTGTGCTTGAATAAGATTCAAATGTGTGGCTGAGAGGTACAAGTCTGGTATAAAATAATTAGTAGTTAAGGAAATGAGACATAACTACTGTTTGCAGCTTTTACCTTTGGAGCCAAGAAGGTGTAAAAGTGAAGAAAAGAGGGTTTGCTTGATATTTGGCTTATCTCGTTCACTTATATTATCATGTTGGCAGACACCTGCATAAACGAAGAAAGACATTAGTGTCTTCTTGGGATTCTTTCCCCACTAAACCAGATATTGATCTTTGAATAGAAATTAGATAAGAACTTTTCTATCTTGGATGGCAAGAATGCCTTTGCAGCAACAACTTATCCTTATGACCACACTCGAAGTAATTTAATACACGGCACAAATTTTGGAAAGAGAATGTGGGCAGGGATAAATATTCTGAATGTTGTATCTTAAGCTCTTAACCAAAAGATGAACTTTGAAAATAATGGATCTCATGGTAAAAATATATTTATTTTAATAATTCAATTGTTATGACAAGTAGAAGACAGATGATTTGAACCATATTTCTCTTTATAAAAGATATCAGACAATATCACTAAGTTATGAGTCAATCATAGACATAAATAAATTAGTTTGAACAGCTAAGATTTATGTGGCAATCTTGACATTACTTCTAATTGTAACCTTAGAATGCAATTACTTACACACAAAGGGAAGTAGTTTCATTGCAATTATTTAATTGTAAATGGGACTCCTCGTTCAATGTGAAAGACAGGGTGAAAATAGAGCAGAAAACCAAGAAGAATTTTCTATTTGTAAACATTTTTAGATCTTTACCTTTTTAGTTGTTCAGTAGTCCAATCTGTAACCATTCTCCAAAAACCAAATAAATTGTAATCTTTTCTGACTAACTGTAATATCCTCCGTATCAATCCAAGTCTTTCCTTTGAAAAAATATTGTTAAATTCCTATTTTTATTATTCAAAGTTACTGTTCAATAATTTGAGACGTGTGTTGGTAAACCAATTAAGATTAGAAAAGTTCTTATGTACACCAAAAAAAATTGAAAAGGTATAGTTTGTTTTACACTGTTTTACATGTGTTTTTATAGTTTGAAAACATGGCTTTAAATCGAGTTTTTAGTTATAAATTAAATCATAGTATATATAAAACACACTATGTAAGACAGGTTTAAAGTTTTTGCCAAATCAAAATACTCAACTCAGAGTAGACACACGTCTTATTACTTTCAATGGTTATATTCTATCAGCCCAGTCTTTTTGTTACATTCCTTATCACCAAAAATCTAGCGACCTTATCTCTTCAGGTCACTAGCCAACCTAATATAAAATAGCAAAAAAAGAACCAACCCAACATAACCCATCAAAATGCAGGCAGTTTTGTATCTTGCATCACCCTTGCCTCCGTAACAACCACCAAATTTGTGGCAGGTGGTGAAACCAAGTGTGAAGATTGTGAACCAGGTGTATAATAATAAAAATAATCATTCTAATGTAATCATTTAGGCTAGTTGACGTGGTTGGATCTTAAACATTGTTTGACTATGTTCATTGCATTCTTTAAGGCAATTCTTCTAAAATATAGTCGTATATACTGTTAAGTAGTTTAGATTTTTTTTTTTTTTTTTTTTTTTTTTTTTTTTTTTTTTTAATTTTAAAGCAAAATAAGGGGAAAAAAAAAAATCTAACTTAAATAAATGCACACGCGTACAATAAAAACTCAAAGAAAATGCTTTAAAAAATAAAATTCAATATGACAAGACTTTGTTCAGTGGGGTTTACTTCGCAGCTAAAAAGCAACAGATTTTAATTCAACTAAAAAATAAAAAACAATACAGTTGAGAGAAGCTCCAGTGATTTTGGGAAGACCGAAAGGGAAAATTGGTGGAGGGAGAGAAAGATCCATAATGGGCAAAGATCATAGATTTTCTAAACTAGATATGATCACTCATATCTCAAACAAAGGGCATATAATTGACCCTAGTAAGATGCGTTTTTTAAAAAAATCTATTATTATTAATTATTATAGATATAATACAATTTTAACATATCGATCGTGTCCACTCTATGATGATTAATATTTATTATCACGCTAATATACTAATTAATTTTTAGCATTACGAAACTTTACATCTTAGATTATTTATTTGACTACAAAAAACTTTACCAGTTAAACTAAATAAAATTGAATTATTTTAAGTTGCTAGATAAATTTACACTAGCATGTAACAATATCTATCTTTAGAATAACATATAAAAACAAGGACAAGGAAAAGGACAATAGGCAGGAAATGCACAATAATAATAAATTAACAATAAAGAATTATTAGTTGATTAATGGTGTAAGACTTAATTAGTGACGTGTAGGAGCAAATAAGTAGCACAACAACAGAAAAAAGGTTACTAAACAAATGCTGACCAATGTTAGTGGTAAATAATGGTGGGAATCCACTCAACAGTTGGTGGTGAGGCCCTAGAGTTAGGGCGACCACACTTTTTGTTTATCTTTGTCACACTTCACCCTTTTATTTTTTTGATTTCTTTTCAATTTTCAAACCAAAGCTAACAAAACTTTAAAACTTGTGGTCAGCCCAAGTGAGTCGAGTCAATTGGAACTCTATATTCTAAGTTCTTGCGTCATGCATGAGCTGCGAATCCATGCAACAAATTTAATGACCAAAAAAATATATATATATATAAAACATATATATCAATGGGAAAAACTGCAAGTCATGATAATTTTGTGTATGACCTTGCTTCTAGATTTCATGTCGATTAGACTTTTCAAAATGCAGAAATCTATATTTGATTCACCAGTCTCTGTTGAGAGAGAACCACTCTAATGATGCAGCATTCCACTAGGGTTGCTATCGCACCAATCCGATCTGTATATATAGCTTATAGCTAGCTTACCTATCAAAAGCAACAAGGAAACATTTGGAGTCCTTACAGCCAGTCATTGCATGATACTTAAGCTAGCTTCATAATTAAGCCCCCCAAAAAGCATCATTGATTAATGGTCTTTCGTATATGTGTTCTTTCTTTACCTCTAGTGCTCAAGTGAATTTTCCTTAGTTGTACCCAAAAGAAGTAAAAGAAAGTAGAGACACAGAATCTTTTTTTTTTTTTTTTAGTGATAATAACACCTTCTCTTTCACTTTATTACTATTATTATTATTATTAAAAATGGGATTTGAATCTGGTGTAATAGTTAGGACTATTGCACCATGCAACAGTAAATCAAAGAGTCCTTAAATCAAATAATTTTTTAAATTTTTAGTTATTTTTCATTTTTTCTTTTCACCTTTAATTTCTAACTTTTACATCTCACAAACACATGGTAATTGTACCGTTAATTGTTACACACGATCTAATTCCTTAAAAATGACAGAGGAAGGGGTAGAGGGCTGCCATGGCCTCCTTGGCTTTTTAAATTCTCCCTTATTTTCGTACTAGTATATCTTAATTTACTAAAATTAGAAAGTAAATGTTTTTATTTTTATTTGGATAATTCAATAGTTACAATTAGAAAGGAAGGGGTGGATGTCAAATGTTTTCATTGGAAACACCATGTGGTGCTAGTTGGACTACAAGACTTTTGACAAAGTAGATGCTAATTGTACAATCTTTCAGCTATTTAACAAAAATTCATGATTAATTTAAGGTATTTGAATAACATTAAGCATATTAGGCATAAATTACATTTCACAACTTCTTAAAATTGGCTATATATTTAGCTTATAAAATTTAATATTTCAAGATAAAAGTAAATGATGGGAAAGTCATCAACTTTGTGCAAATGTTTTTGTCTATTTTAATATAAGAATATATTTGTACATAAGTTACATAACCATTTTTTAAAAACATTTACATTAGATTATTTATTTAATACTACATCTTATTAAAATATTTTTTTTTGAATCAAATTATTTTTTATTGCTCTTTCAAATCATCTCTGTGTGTGAATGAGTAAAGAAGTATTAAAAAATAGAATTCATGTGAATAGTATTTGCATAGTTATTGTAACAACAATCTAAATTTACACAAGTTTATATGAACTAATATGAGTGATTTTTAGAGTTGGATGTGCAAATGTTTTTAAAAATATTAATACATAATCAATTATAAATTATTATATTACTATGAAAGAGCAAAAAGAAAACTTTAATTCCTTAATAATACATAATCTTGAAATTGAGGAATATTTATTAATCCTTATAAGGACTATAATAGTTATTACTTACATGGTGTAATAACTTTCGAAATTAAATATTTCTAAAAATACGAACTTTCCATATGCGCAAAACTATTTTGGAAATAAAATTTCATAAAAACATAATCTCCCTCTTTACAAATGCATTAACTTTCCATATATACAAAACAATTAATTTTTTTAATATGCATAACAAATTTTATTCTAACTTTACAATCAAACATTTCGATATAATAATATCTAAAAGCTTAAGTGTAGTATTTATTTCCTCAAAAAAAAAAAAAGTGTAGTATTTATTATTACTATACTCCTACTAACAACATTAGTGTAGCATTTCAGTCCACTTTGGTCCATATCGATGTATTTCAGTCATTTCGGTCCATTTCGATGATGCTTTGGGATGGGAGGTTTGTGTCGAAAGAAAAGTTGATTCATTTACAATTATGTCAGATTCTTAGCGTAATGTTGATGGGTTCTTAATAAATTTAAAATCTTCTTATCTTATTAAAATCTTTTTTTTTTTTTTTTTTGGATAGTACAAGTGATGGATTTACTTATTATTTAAATCAACTTTCTCTTTAGCCCACTCAAGACATATAGAGGATGAACTATTTGTAAGGAGAACAAGAAACAAAATTCAACCACACATTACATTATTTACAAAATATCTCTCCTTATATAATAATTGAATGTAAAATGTATTACGTTTACTTAAAAAAAAATGTACAAAATTTATAGCACTTTCAAATAACACATATAGATAGACCAATTTAGAAAATCTAATATATTGTATCATCTATACTTTGTTAGAAAAATAATCACATCATTTTAAGAATGATTTGGGACTAACACTTATAAGTCTTATCATCTTTATTCATTTTTCAGTTAACAAAAAATCAAATCGTCAAATTTTTCAGCATCATGCAAGTCTACGACTAGTGAATGGTTATAGTTATTACATTATAACACTATTTATTACTAGTAATAAAGATTATCATTATTATTCTAGTCTCTATTCAACGTACCAAAATATGCTCTTATAGATAGATCTAATAATAATAAGTACACAACGCTATATTGTGTTATAAGTAGCAAATGTGATGTGCATTTTAGTGTGAATTCATAATTACATATTTCTTTTAAAGAAGATTGTTTGGGTGTAGTATTTAAGTAACGTGTAGCAACAAAGAAATTAATCCAAGATCTAATTTTTAGTAATGTTTCCTTAACTGCTAAAGTTGGGGTGACCCAAGATAAGGTGCAATAATGTTTGGTAATGTATAAGGATGATACCAGGGACAATTTTCTTACTCTATAGGAATAGTCTAGTGCCTGAAAAACTCAAGACACCCTCATAAGTAAAGAAAAAAAAAAAATAGAGAAAAAAAAAGAAAAAAGAACAGAAGTAATGACTATTGGGTTTGAATCTTACCATAAAATGCCTACCCCAAAGAGACGAAATTACAGTATATGTTAAAACATTTGACTTTATTTTACTCTATTTATTTGTGTCATTCTAATTAAAATGACATTTCTCTGGGATGAAAGATATTGAAATGAAATTTCTATGTTAAAACTTCTACTTAAAATGAAATTTCTATGTGTAAACTTCTTACTTTATTTTCGTTTATCTATTTGACTCATTCTAATTATTATGACATTTCTCTTGGACAAAATACATATAAGATTTTTTAACATCAAACAAAAACCGATAATTTGTTTGCTGAAATGCCCCGAGAATATTTTGCTCTTGTTCAGGATTAGGTTGGATCATCAAGCATACAATATTTTTAGACGTGTATGCGAAGATTCGTTTCGGACCAAGCTTAAGTTTTGCTCCGACAAAATGAATTGTCAATGATGGTAATGGTATATTTTTAGCTTGCCCAAAATTATAGCAAAGATCTAATGGTATGTCTGAATGCGGCATAGGATTATAGTTATATGCCTGGAAGTATCTAACTAACTCATTTCTGACAACAGTAAATGCATTCTCAACAAGATAAGTTATAGAAGATCCTGAATCAAAACGAAACCCACCTTGTGAATCTCCTCTCAGTTGAAACTCTATTTTATCTATTGGAAGATCATTGTTATTCAAGCTAATTTTCAACACTTCCACATAGTACCCATCTTGGCCGGGTATTAGTGGTGTTGCTTGTACTATTGCCCGATCATTTCCACTTACTTTTGCATCTTCACCAAAACGTAAATATGTGTAGGTTCCTGGAGCATCGTCCCCTGAAGGAAGGCAATATGAGAAACGTAGCTTGGTGTTAGCTTCTAGTTGCCTTAGGATTGATCGTTTTCCAGGTCCTAAACCAAAAAACCCTGATATTATATTTATAGATTCTAAATTTTGAGCAAATAATATATTTTGATTGTCTAAGCCAACCCCAAAAACTACATTATGGTAGCTTATAGATCCTCCCCCATCATTAAGGAATGTGAATTTTTCAGCTGAAATAGGACCCTTAGTGTAACTACCATCATGATAGGTGATCTCATAACGGCATAAGTTCTCTTCACATAATTTGGGAACACAAAGGGGATCATCAAAAGACAGACGATGGTATGTCCCAGATATATGGTAATTGAAATTTCCATCTCTTATGTCGAAACAATTTTCACATCCTTCACCTTGAACCCATGTGTCATCAGAACCAGTATCTACTAACAATAGTGCAGAATATGGTGGTGTGCCAATGTTCATCTGAGCTATATATAATTGGCGATTATACTCTATCTTAGGTTGTAGTTCCTGAATTCCTTGCTTCGTTGAGTTGATTGCATCTACAAAACTCATAGATTTGAAATGCAAAGGCGGAGCTTTAGAAAGTTTAGCAATTCTAAAGTGGTTTTCTAGTAGACTTATATTTTTTGGGAACGGCATTGAATCAATGGAGTACCTTGGGATGAGCTTGATGCTAAAGCCATTGGTTTGAAGACAAGTAAGCATGAAAATGAGCAAGGTTAATGAGAAACAAAATACAATTGGTACATCAAAAAGGTTTCTAGTACCCATTTTCTGACTCTTTGGTTGTGTTAAAAAATATGCCATATGTTATATATAAGTGATAGTTGAAACCACTAAGGTGGTGCATTAACTTTACATTAAATGTTATCTCTTTATAAGGAAATTTATTTAAACTTTTTTCTTGGAGGCTGCTAACTTTTATCTATTACTCCTACATCTATTACAATTATTTTATATTATAAATAGTTGGATCCAAAAATTGGTACATGCATACAAAAATGACATGCGTTCCTTTTCAAAGAAAACTACAACGACATGTAGCATCTTCCTAGTTGGTATTATATGGGTAAAAAACATCACATAAAAAAGTTGGATACAAAAACTGGTTGATGCATAAACAATGACATTTGGCATCTTCCTACATTTGGTTGGTATTATATGGGTAAAAAAGGCAATGTATAAAAAATTATTTGTACATGTCAATATGTTTGTCATAATACTAGACATGTGGCATATAATTTAAATTTTTTATTGAAGTAAATGCATGTCTTTAGTATTTATGGTCCCGTTTTTATTCTTCTTTATGACCATTAATTCTTAATAATTTTTTATTTGCCTATTAATTTTCCTATCCATTTCCCTTCCCATGGCTATTCAAGTATTATTTTAAAATGAATTAATTGACTAACATATTTGCAATGACTATAAAAATGTAGAACCACTACTAAATTTAATTAAAAACACATAATAAAATGAAATTTTATTTAAAAGCACATTGCTTGGAGTCTTAAATTCTTATTAAAAGATTTCTTAGAAAAAAACTCCCAATTAAAGGAAGAAATAACTGCTAAAATAATGGGTTAAGAACTACTTAAAAAGGAAAAAAATAAAAGACTAAATACCTTTTAGATGATGGGAGGCACCTAATTATGTTAAGTTTAAATTTCATTTTGTGACTATTATTTGTAAATTTCACAATAACACTCCTAAAAAGGGCATGTATTTATATAATTCTGTCTACTTTTAATTAACAAATCAATGATGGTAGATATCTTTTTATGCAAATAAAGGTGATTGTTTTTTACTAAAAATATTATTCTGGTCTCTAAACTATACCCCAAGTTTATTTTTTTCATCGCTAAACTTTAAAAAGTTCTTATTTCATTCTTAAACATTGAAAATAGTTTTTCTTTAGAGAAAAAAAAAAGGGGATGAATTTTTTTGGAAATACAAACTTTTAAAATTAAATATTTCTAAAAATATAAACTTTTCATATGCATATAACAATTTTAAAAATAAAAAATCATAAAAAAATCTCTCTTTCCAAATGCATAAAATTTCCAAATATACAGGAATAATTATTCCTTAAGGACTATAATAGTTATTACTTACATGGTGTAATAACTTTCAAAATTAAATATTTCTAAAAATATGAACTTTCTACATGCGCAAAACTATTTTGGAAATAAAATATCATAAAAACACAATCTCCCTCTCTTAAAATGCATTAACTTTCTGTATATACAAATTTTTTTTAAAATTTTTTTAATAGGCATAACCAATTTTATTCTAAATTTAGAGAGAGAGAGAGAGAGAGAGAGAGAGAGAGAGACGAGACACGGACTTTGCCTGTGCGATGACGGTGGGGTGTGAGGGCTTGAGATCGGAGAGATGGAGGGTGAGGGTTGAGATCGGAGATGGAGGCTTGGAGGGTGAGGGTGAGATCGGAGATGGAGGGTGAGGGTGAGGGCTTGAGATCGGAGAGATGGAGGGTGAGGGTTGGGATCGGAGATGGAGGTTTGGAGGGTGAGGATTGAGATCGGGCTCTTGAGAGATCGATGGAGGCTGATGTGTGGGAAAGGCTAGCTAGGGATGAAAATGTCTGACCAAATAGTTTATATACAAAGCCTGAAGCCACGTTTTTAACTTGCGGCTATAGGCAAAATCTGAGGCCGTGTTTAAGAAATGTGGCCTCATCCCAAACTAAAGCCGCATTTTAAACACGCGGCTTCAAACCAAATTTAAAGCCGCGTTTTATACACGCGGCTTCAGACCAAATTTAAAGCCTTGTCTATAAAACGCAACTTTAGGCAGGCTAGAGCCGCATTTTATAAATGCGGCCATAGTTAAAAAAAAACAAAAAAAACAAAAAAAAATGGTTTGCCAACAAAAAATTAAATATGAAGGTCCTGTAGCCGCGTTTTTTAAACGCGGCCATAGCTCCACCCCCAAAAATGCGGCTACAGCTCAAAAAAATGCGGCTTCAGAACCCTTCTATGGCCCCGCGTTTAAAACGTGACTCTTGTTTTTTATTTAAGATGCGTTTTTAAAAAACGCAGCTTTAGTCCGTCTAGGGCCGCGTTTTCACAAACGTAGCCTAAAAAAACGCGGCCTAATACACCGCGTTTTGTAGTGTATATATATATATAACTGTAACATAATATATATGATAGAAATTCTTTAAAAAGGTTGTTTATTATGTTTCTTTAATTTTTCCTGAAAAGTTTTTGTAGAGATATGTAAGTAAATTAAATATATTCCTTGACAACCGTCTTTGAGGTATGGGTTTCCACCATAACCATCCGTGCAAATACATCGGTAACCAGAACCGTTGTTGGGATTGAGATCAATGCATGCGGTATTCGCTCATTACCAATTGCCCAATCAAGAATCATGGGAAGGGCTTCATTGTTTTGCAAACTGAAAAGATAATCTGAGGACAAATTGAACTTGTCTTCTTGATAATAAAGGTAAAGCTGCATGGATTGAAATCCTAGACGTTTGTGTGGTTTTCATAAAAGCTACATGCTTTAAAATTAATATCTTTCAAACCTTCAGGAATATCCATCTGGCAACACCCTATCCCAGAGCACTTCCCATTGATTACATTGCGTTTGTTTTGACATTTGGACAAGCAGCAGATGAAGAAGGGTTCATCGTTCAGATTACCATTAAGGTATGCGTAAGTGTCACAACCAACAGTCACGAACTTGTTTTTAGTGACAGAAACTGTGAAACTAGGAACCCAGAGTGTTGTTGGTTTGTTGCTTGCCAGAGGCTTACCTGACTGGTCGCAACAGTCAAACCCGTTATACGTCATGATGTCAATCTCACCTTGGATTGAAATGTTTGTAACGACGACATTTCTAGTCTTTGGTTGAATTTTACCGGACGAGGTGTCACAGTTGATAGAAAAATCTCTACCTGCAGTATCTTTCAGGTAACAGCCTTCAATTATGCCAAAGGGATATGGAATTTTCACATCTCCAAAACTGTCGGGTTAGTTAGGTAGGGCTGCCACTGTTGCTGATACTAGCACACCAATCCAGATGACTTCTGCAAGCATCGTATTGAAAGTAGAAACCCATAGCCCCAATATTTTCCCAGAAGAGTATCTAAGATTATGAGTCTTGGTATACGTACGTATCCGCCTCATAAAGGTGCAGGACTTTTTAAAGGCAGAAGACCCATTAAATACGCGCTTGATGTGCATATTTATGGACTGGATTTGTGTTTACACTACAGTAAGGCATACCAACTGAGTGTCCGTTTGATATTGGCTTAAAAAGTCAATTTTTTTTATTATTTAATTTATTTTTCTATTATTTATGGGTTTTATTTTTTGATATTATTCATGAGTCTCACTATACTATTTTAGTTACCTTTTAGCTTTATATATAGTATTTTCAGTAAAATGTTTTCAATTTTAACTAAATAAACTGTTCCTAAATAAACACTTAATACCAAAAAAAAAAAAAAAATAGATCTTGACTTTGACAAGGTCTAAATTATACAAAAGTAATACACTAAAAGCAATAATTAAACTTTCTACTTTTTAAAGAATAATTCAATCAATTGCCTATAAGGCTAAATTGCACGGAAAATCTATACTTCAAACCGCAGATTATTAATAATCTCCAATCTTAACAAAGAGTACAAATTACACCTAAATTGACCATTCAAACTAATGGTCAATAATATAAAAGAACAGAAGGGCAAGTCTACGGGTTTGGAGTAAGTTACAGGGACGGAAAGAAAAATTACTCTCCCAAGATGGTAGGGAAGTGTTACTGAAAGCGGTAGTGCAAGTCATTCCCACTTTTGTTATGAGTTGTTTTAAACTTCTTGTGGGTCTATGTAATGATATTGAAGCAATGATCAGAAAATTTTGGTGGAGCCAAAGGGGTGATAGGAGGAAGATTCATTGGAAAAAATGGGACACTCTTTGTCAACCAAATCTAAAGGGGGGGATGGGTTTTAGATAATTGGGAAAGTTTAATGATGCTATGTTAGCTAAATAGGTGTGGAGGTTGGTTCATGACACTGATTCTTTGTTTTATAAAGTTTTTAAGGCCAAATATTTTCCCACAGGGTCCATCTTTGATGCTAAGGCCAAATCGGGGTCATATACTTGGAAGAGTATTCTCGAAGCTCGAAAGGTGATTTTATTGGGAGCTAGATGGAGCATAGGTGATGGGACCTCTGTAAAAAATTTCAAGGATTCTTGGCTCCTAGGTAGTAATTCTGGCCGGATTCTTTCTCCAGTTGCAGTGCTCTCTGAAGATGCCACAGTGGATCAGCTGCTAGATAGTGAATCGAGGTGGTGGAATACGAGTCTTATAGATTCAATTTTTTTACCGTTTGATGCTCAGTTGATTAAGTCCGTACCTGTTTGTTATTCTGCTTTGGAAGATTTTCTTTTCTGGCCACACTCACAAACTGGTTTGTATCAGGTAAGGTCAGGTTATAAATTGTTGTGTGAATTGAGTAGTAATGAGTTAGCTTCATCTTCTGATGCAGTCGGAGAGAAGAAATTCTGGTCTAGCCTTTGGAAATTATTTGTTCCAAATAAGGTTAAATCTTTTCTTTGGAGAGCTAGCATAAACTCCATTCCGACTATGCAGAATTTACATAAGCGTAAGGTTGCTTCATCATCAATTTGCAGCCTCTATAATGAAAAGGAGGAGTCAACTATTCATGCTTTATGGTCATGTGATAATATCAGACTGGTCTGGGATGCTTGTTTCGCCTCGTTGCCTTCTGAATTTTCCAGAGTAACTTCGTTTCTTGACCTGGTTGATTTAGTTTTCAGCTCTCATTTAAATTTTGAAGCTTTTGCAATGACGTGATGGGCTATTTGAAATAGACAGAATAAGGTCCAAGTTGGTGAGGAGGTTTGGCCATTGAATAAGGTTGCTGGTGTGGCACGTCAATATCTCTAGGAATTTCAGCGGGCCAGGCAGTGTCCAACAAAGAAGGTGCACCCAAGGAGACCACAGTGGAAACCTCTAGATGCAGGTTACGTTAAGACAAATTTTGATGGGGCAATCTTTGAGGATTTACATGCTGCAGGTATTGGGGTAGTGATTCGGGATGAGCATGGCGAGGTGATTGCTGCTTTGGCAGGAAAAATTCCTATTCTAGATTCCGTTTTGACCCTTGAAACTTTGGCGGCTAGGCAAGCGGTTCAATTTGTTCAAGAACTTGGCCTTCGTAGTTCAATCTTTGAGGGCGACTCTGTGTCTTCCATTAATGCTATTAGTAATGGACAATTATTACATTCATCTTGTGATCATATTATAAAAGACATTCTGTTGTTTTCTAGCTCTCTACAGAGCTTTTCTTTCTCTCACATTTGTAGGCAAGATAAGAGAGCAAAATTTTCTTTTCCGTTGTTGGTTTGGATGGAGTTTGTTTTACCGGATCTTTATAATTGTTATTTGTTGGATTTTTCAAATATTGAATAAAGTGGCCATATTGGCTGGTTTCTAAAAAAAAAAAAAAAAAAAAAAAAAAAAAAAAAAAAAAAAAAAAAAAAAGATGACATTTATGACACTTGGGAGGAGTAGAAAGGAAGTTTCTAGGAAGGTGCTTCATTTACAATGCCATCACATGCCTTTTTATTCACAAAACTGCCATTACATGGACATTTGGCGATTTTGGGGGTATTTTAGTAATTTTGGTGATTTTAGGATATTGGCCATTCTAATGATTTCACAGATATTTTTTTGTTAAAAATAAATTATTTTTCCCTAGATAATTACCAAGATATCAAAAAACCTATAAATACTCAAAAACCTCTAAAAGAACCTCCCCTTAGAACTTCCAAAATGACTAAAATGCACCACGAATGTCTAAAGTATTCCAAAACCCTAGAGAATTACCAAAAAGCACCTAAAACGATGAAAACAACCCCGAAAACTTATAAAATGACCAAAATACCATTAAAACCTCAAAAATAAGCAAAATACCCTTGAAACCTCTGAAAATGACCAAAATGCCCCTAAACTAAGCCAAAATACACTCTATTTTCTGAGCTTTTCGAGTATTTCGGTCGGTTTCAAGTAGCTTTGCTCATTCTAGAGGATTTTGGGGCTGTTTGCTCATGTTATCAATGTCGAGGTTTATTTTCTAATCATTTTAGATGTTTGGGGCATTTTGGTCATTTACGAGAGATATCGAGATTTGACAGCTCATTCTAGCCATTTCAAGGGTATTATGGTCATTTTAGAGGTTTTCTGATTATTTTAGTCATTTTAGAGATTTTGAGGCTATTTTGGTCAATTAATAGGTTTCGGGGGAGTTTTTTCTTGACATTTGGTAGTTTTGGAGGTATTTTGGTAATTTTGGGAGTAAATTAGCCATTCAAGTGATTACAAGGGTATTCTTTTGTTAAAAAAGAGTAATTTTACCCGAGAGAATTGTCAAAATATCAAACAACCTATAAATATACCAAAACCTCTGAATTGATCCCCTTAGAACTGCCAAATTGACTAAAAAGCACCACGAATGTCCAAAATATTTCAAAACCGTAGAAAATGACAAAAAAGCCCGCAAAATGACGACAACAACCCCGAAAACTTATAAATGAAAAAAATACCATTGAAACCTCAAAAATAAGCAAAATACCCTTGGATCTTCTGAAAATGACCCTAAACTAAGTCAAAATACACTCCATTTTCTAGACTTTTGGGCTGTTTTGGTAGGTTTCATGTTGGTTTACTCATTTTAGAGGATTTTAGAGCATTTTGCTTATTTTAGCATTGTCGAGGTATATATTTTGCCAAAATATCGAAAAACCTGTAAATACACCATGACCTCTCAAATGCCCCCCTTAAAACTGCCAAAATGACAAAAATGCACAAATATCCAAAATGCCTTCGAAACGACAAGAATAACCATGGAAATATTTAAAATGACTGAAATACAATTGAATCCTCAAAATAAGTAAAATACCCATGAAAACTCTGAAAATGACCTAAATACCCCTCAATTAAGCCAAAATACACTCAATGTTTTAGGGCATTTTGCTTATTTTGGCAATGTCGAGTTGTATATTTTAATCAATTTATATGTTTGGGGTATTTTGGCCATTTACGAGTTATCGAGATTTGACTGCACATTCTAGCCATTTCAGGGGTATTTTGGTCATTTTAAAAAACGACCAAAACGCCCCCAAAATGACAAAAATAACCCTGTAAAGTTTTAAAATGACCAAAATACCATTGGAATTTCAAAAACAAGCAAAATACCCTCGAAACCTCTGAAAATGACCAAAATACCCATAAACTAAGCCAAAATGCACCTATTGATCTCACTCCAATCTAGAATAACTCAAGAAAGCCTAGCAACCTAACTCTAAGGCTTTAAGAGCATTAGCATTAGTCTTTCTAAAATTTTCTATCTATTTTAGTATTAGAGCTTACTTTGTCTATTTTAGCATTAGAGCCTACTTTTTTTTATTTTTTTTTATTTTACACAAACACTTTAAAAAAACACTCATATTAGTCTATCTATTATACATTATTTTTTTTTTAAATAAATTTTTTTTTAAAATTTTTTTTTTATTAACCCACGTTAAAACACTCTCTCCCTCTTTTCTGAACCCTATCTCATGGTTTCTTTTCTAAAAACTCTAAACGACCTCTACTACTCAAATCATCAATCTGAAAACTCTCTCCATCTGAGCCTTATCCTTCCCATGGCAGTGACGATAGCAGCGGCAAGTCTCCACAGCAGAGGCGACAACAGCACTAGCTGGGTTTTGGGTTTTTCAAATTTGAAGTGTCTCTCTCCACGAGAGCCTCATTCGTCGCTCTCTCTTATGGCAACAATAATGACAGTGGTGAGCTTCCTTAGTAGAGGCGACAACTTAGGGTTTGGGTTGATTGGGTTTTCTGTTGGGTTTTGTTTTCAATTGATTATGTTTTTGGTTGATTTTGGGTTCGGTTTGGGATAGGTTTGAGTTTATTTTGACTTGATTTTCATTGATTTTGGGTTGATTTTGTGTTTGAATTATGATGATTTGTTGTAATGGGTAGTGGGTGGATGGGTGGTGCTAGGTTGCGATGTTGCAGGGCTACGGTGGTGATGATTTGGTCTTCCTTTTTCCTCTTCTTCATTCTTCTTTCTTTGGGCATAGAAGATAGTCATGGAATGAAAGAGAGAAGAGATCTGACAAGGCTGAGTGAAAAGAGAGAAAAATAATAATCAAATACAAAACTACAATAACCGTGTAAATATACACGGTTGCTGTAGAATTTTTGCATAGGTACAGTGTTATAGACCCACTGATGTGGGTAGTTTTTGAGTCAAAATGTGTAAAATTCACCACTTTTTGTATTTTACATAGACTAGTGCAATTACTCTAAGTACCAAGGTTAGGGTTTTTTTTTTTATTATTATATTTTTTAAGGTCTAACTTCAATATTGTGATTTAAAAATTTTAACTTTTCAAGAGATTGACCTAATAATTCTTAATGTCTTATGAGATCTATGAGGTTTTATGGCCAAAATGTTGAAGCCACCCCCAAAATATTCTTCCTTGCAAAAATATATTCTTAGAATTCTAATAGATAACTCTGATTCATTGTTAAGTGCTTCTTTTGAGAAAACTAAACAGCAAGAGTTCTTCTCATAGGATAATTAGAGTCCTCTGTCATTATTTTCAAAACCGACCTTTAAAGATTTTACCGAAACAAAATATGATGCATGCTACATCACCACTTACAATGATGGGATTTTATAGTTTTTCATTGCTTGTTAACAATGTATTAGCTCTATCATTCCTAGTTTATTTTTAAAATCACGGATAAAAATGATACATTATACTTGTAAAAGAAACCTTGTAAATATAGGTTTATTGATATGTATGCAAGCCATCGCTACACAAATATTCATGAACAATTCTTAAATTTTATTCCGCACATATTAAGAGAATCTATGATAGTTCACAGCATGGAATGAAACCAAACTACTCAAAACAAACAATTTATTAATCATAGTGATGGGAAAGATAATTATGGTAGGACGATCGATGATGAAGACGAAGCAATTTCAAAACATGATTGTGTTGATGTAAAACTACCACCTGAAGCCTCAATTTCTTCATGTCTAGCATATTGAAGTTCTTCATAATTTTGTTGATCATCAGAAGCTTTTCGAATTCCCTGCAACTCAAATACAACCTCCCTCATTGTAGGACGTTTCTTTCCATTCAAGTGCAAACATCTTTTTGCAAGATTAGCAACTATGATGACCTCTTCTTTATCACCTTCCTTCTTTACTCGATCATCAAGAATATCAAATAGATGGTTCTCCTTCATTGAGTGAATGAAATATGCAGAGAGACTTCTACCTTCTTCTGACCTTGTTGAAGAAACAGGTTTTTCTCCCGTTAAGAGCTCAACAAGAACTACTCCAAAACTATACACATCACTATTTTCTGTGAATTGGCTTGTTTGGAAATATTCTGGGTCCAAATACCCAAAAGTTCCCTGAACTAAGGTGGTTACATGAGTTTGGTCAATTGCTACCAATTTTGATGTCCCAAAGTCCACTACTTTCGCTCTGTACTTTTCGTCTCAGAGTATGTTGGTGGACTTTATGTCTCGGTGATAAATTGGCGAGGCAGCTATTGAGTGTAAGTAGAAAAGAGCCCCTGCAATTTCTGTGGCAATCTTTAAGCGCATATCCCATGTTAATGGAAAATCTTCGTTTTCTTCATGGAGATATTGGAAAAGTGTCCCATTTGGGATGAATTCATAAACCAACAAAGGAATTTCTCTCTCCAAACAACACCCAATTAGCTTAACCACATTTCTATGGATAATTTGTGAAAGAATGACAATCTCATTAATGAATTGTTCGAGATTCCCCTTGTGCACTGTGTTGCACTTTTTAATTGCGACAATTCTTCCATCACTTAACATTCCTTTGAAAACTATACCATAGCCACCCTTACCTAGTATTCTACTTTTGCTAAAATTGTTTGTTGCCTTTTCTAACTCCTTCGAATTGAACAATTTTATATTTTGAACATTGTTTTCATTTGAAGATAATTGCCTTTCTAACAATAAACCACCATTCTTTTCAAAGAATTTTTTCTTCTGCTTGATTTCACTTCTCTTCTTTATCACTTTGCATGAAACTAGTCTAATAGATATTAGAAATAATACTCCTAGGATTGTACCAATACCTGCATAAGTCAAAAAAAAAAAAAAAAAAAAAGGAAATATCAATGTTTTTTTTTATGTAAATTATGAATGTGTAAAATAGAGCTTGATAAGAAATACCCTAATCTTTTGTAAAAGTTACCAATTTTTCCAAATTATGTTCCCACAATCCCACACTTTCCTAAAGTCTATATAAGTGTTAACTTCCAATTAATCTATACAACAAATGTAAAGGATATTTTTAGCTTAAATTTTCAAGTAATTAGTACATATGTGCAATGTCCAATTGTATTCCAATTAACAAAAAACCTCTCTCGTGACAACATTTTCTGAGTATAGTCACCTTCATCCTTCTAAAGCATGAATTGACTGTTTAGAGTTTCTTATTAACATCTTCTTTGCCTCAATCCCTTGTCTTAAACTTTTGTTAAACTTAACAGCCAACTCTTCTTCACCTCGTTACCACCCAAAATCACTTTTCTATTCTTTTTCCCCTTTTTCCACCTAAAACCACTTTTCTATCCCTCTCTTAATCCTTTTACAATTAGTGTTGATGTCTCCTATAACTTGACACAAATTGACATCTATAACCCCATAATTTGCACCCAGCCTAGCTCTAATAGAAAAGAGAGGGGCCAAAATGGGCAAATGCCCTTTTCATGCAAAAAAACCAGCATTTTGCCATATTTTCCAAACTAATTAGGGAAATGCCCTTCTTTTGAAACTCTATAATGTCAAATTCGAGTTTCAATTTAAAACTCGATTGGTAGAAAATCAAGTTATAACAAACTAAAAATTAAAAAAAAAAAAAAAAAAAAAAAATTTGCTAGAACTCGAGCTCCATGAACTCGAGTTCCATGCAATTTTTTAAAACCCTATAGTGGCGTTTTAAAACATGCAAGTTTTTTTTATAAGTTTGTTCGCCCCATGCCAGGTTCAGGGAGCCCTATAGTAGCGTTTTAAAGCCCTATAGTGGCGTTTTCATGCAAGTTTTTTTTTTTTTTTTTTTATAAGTTTGATCGCCTCATGCCAGGTTCAAGGAGCCCTATAGTGGCGTTTTAAAGCCCTATAGTGGCGTTTTCATGCAAGTTTTTTTTTTAATAAGTTTGATTGTCCCATACCAGGTTCAGGGAGCCCTATAGTGGCGTTTTAAAGTCCTATAGTGGTGTTTTCATGCAAGTTTTTTTTATAAGTTTGATCACTCCATAGGGAGTCCTATAGTGGCGTTTTAAATGGAACTCGAGCTCCGTGAACTCGGGTTCCATGCAATTTTTTTTTTTAATTTTTTTTAAGTTTGCTCACCCCATACTCGATTTTCTACAAATCGAGTTATTCACAAAACTCAACTTTGACATTATCGAGTTTCAAAAGATGGACATTTTCCTAATTAGTTTGGAAAAGGGGGCAAAACGTTGGTTTTTTTGCATGAAAAGGGCATTTGCCCATTTTGGCCGAAAAGAGAGAGGTTGAAGTGATGGTAGTGAGTCGAAGGCCTAGGATGTTAATGAGGATATGGTTGAGCATTGGGCCCATATAGTGATAATGTATTAACAAACACCACCCTTCAATGAGGACAAGTTGTTCAATTGGACGAGGAAGCCATAAAGTGTAATAGGTCCTTCTCAAGAAATTTCCTAGTGTGATTTCCATTAGATGCATACAATTTCTTAGTTTGCCGCATGCAAAGCTTCATTCAGGAACTTGGCACCTATTAGAAATAGTGAGAGTGGTATGAAAACAAAAAAGATTTTACGTCTTCCAAGTTGAGAACCTTTATGATCTTGACTACAAACAATGCGAAGGCTGGTGATAAGTGGATAGAGATTTGTTGGTAGTGGAGTGTTGGACCCAAAACATGGTTCTGAGGAGATTCTCACTTAGTAGGGTCACACTATGGGTACAAATCCATGACCTACGGTTAGAATAACATGATCCAGAGTTCGCAAATTTTCTGAGCAACATGTTGGGTGAATACATCCCGTTTGAATGACAAGAATCTTTCCCTCGAAACATTTGGTTCCTTTGCATTCCAGTGAAAGTGGATCCTTGGCAACCACTCATCTCAAGATTCATTATAAAAGGGAAAGATTGTCGCTTCCTCCGGGGTACTTGTAAATACGAAAGTATTTTTAAACTCTACAAAGTGTGTGACCTAGTAAGTCACACAAGGCTATAATTTTGTCTAGAGATGCATGAATTTTAAGAGTGATGGATTAGTTGTTGCAGGGTCGAGGAGATATGGACGTACTCACTTTGGTGCTGTGCTGGAAAAGAGAGAACAGAAAAGCTTAGTATCACTGGTGCACTCTAGCTAAAGGTTATTCCGATGCTCAAGTCAGGGATTGCAACTTTTTAAGTAGATATTGGGGTTTATTCTCATACCTTAAGGTTATGGCCGGATCCCTTATATATGAGATTGGAGTGGCTTTGACCTTGGAAATCTTATAATTGTAGAGATTGCCATTAATCACCTTTGATTTAGTGTAACAACCTTCCTTTTAGGATAGGTGGTAGACTTGAGTTATCTCCTTGCAGGAAATACATTCTTTCCTAAGAGTATTGGCATCAGGTATGCCAAATGCTAAAATTTTAGCATTTGGCATACCAAACACCAAAAACCATATTCAATGTTGTAAATCTAATTTTGTTTTACAACATGCTACAGTACCATTCTACTAATAGAAGGGTTACTGTAGCATGTTGTAAAAATAAAAATAAAAAACTATTTTTTATTCTCTCTGCTCTCTCCTCTCTCCTCTCTCTCTTAATTTATTTTTTCTCTTTCTTCTCTCACACGAACCTCAAACCTCTCTTTCCCCTCTCTCTTTCTTTTTCCTCTCTTCTCTCTTCTCCCTTTCAAACATCTCCCTTCTCTCTTGTCCCTATCTCACCGTAGTTGTGGTTTTTTTTTTTTTTTCCTTTGAGTTGGCTGGTGTGGCGATAGTGGGGTTGAGATCAACGGTGGTTGGGTTTGTTTTTGTGGTTGAGATTGACATTGTCTCTCTCTTGTCCCTTTCTCTCTCCTCGCTGCAGACCATTTCTCTTAGCCCTTGCCATTGAGATTGGCTAGTGGAGATCGCATGTGATAGAGTTTGGGCAGTTTTTTATTATTATTATTATTATTTTTTTTTTTTCCAGTTATGGATTGCTTGTGATTTGGGGTGGTGGTGGATTGCATGTGATTATGGACAATAGAGTTGGTTTTGGTGGTGGTGGGTTGGGATGTTCTGATTTTTTGTTTTTATTTGCTTTTTCTTTCTTTCTCCAATGGTGGTGGGTTTCAAACATAAAGAATGTGACTATGGTTTGTTATGGTGGTCGTGGGTTTGAGGTGGTGATGATGACGGTGTTTTGGCTTTTTTTCCGATGGTGGAGAGAGAGAGAGAGAGAGAGAGAGAGAGAGAGAGAAAAGAATAATAAATTACTAGGACATGAAATTAGAACATGTGATGTTGAGTGTACTACCAAATGCTATATTAAAGTAGCAAAAGTA
The DNA here is from genome assembly GCA_030021035.2 of Notholithocarpus densiflorus. NCBI lineage: Eukaryota > Viridiplantae > Streptophyta > Magnoliopsida > Fagales > Fagaceae > Notholithocarpus > Notholithocarpus densiflorus. The sequence goes on from JARYZH020000104.1 coordinate 1,011,646, forward strand.
AGTTTTAGTGTGTGAAAATAGGCTTTAACGACGAATTATATCATCACTAAAGGACATCTTTCGCGACAAACTCAATTTCGTCACCAAATATATTCCAAGCAAACTTATAGTGACGAAAATATTCGTCACCAAAAGTTTATATTTTTAGCGACAAAATTTTTTGTCACCTTAGAACAAATAAATTTTGTGCCCCATTTTTTTATTTGGCGCCTAACTTTTTAGCGACAAAAATATTTTTGTCGCCAAAAGTTATTTTTAACATGTGTGTTATTATATTAAGTGCATGATGTATATTTAGATTAAAGATTAGAGTTCTCTTAATAAACTTTTTGATTAAATATGGCCTATAAACACATAATGGAGGCTAGCCCATAAGCCGGACATCCTTCGATGCCTAACACCTTTCCCAAGCCATACTCAAACTCCAGACCCATAATCTGACATGCAAACCTATGTATGTAAGTAAGTGGCCCAAAATGCCAAATTTGGTTCCCGGACCTAAACCAGGTGTCGACCCCATTTTCACCCTCCGTCCGTTCCACTCCAAGTCGAGGTGTACTTCCCATAAGGAAACTACTCATCGCGGACGCTTGTACCCACACAGCTGGTAGGGTTTTTGCCTACAAAGGTTTTCTCCATTAGTCAACAAATCATTACGTCAATTTAATTTCCATTGCACTCTTGTTTAGATTGGTTATTTGTTTGTGCCTCTACATTATTGCATGCAATTTGAATAATTGATTAGTATCAATCGTTTAACACAAAAGGTGGTATCAAAGCATGCATAAGTGTTAGTAAAAGCATACTAAATTGTCTTGATTTGATTTTTGAATAAAAATTGGATAGACTATTTGGTTCTTTTATAATTGAAAGTGCAATGCTTGATCAAGAGTGATTTTTTGAAATTTTATCATGGATTGATTGCTTAGGGCAAGGGCTTGGTATTGTTTGTCATGTTTGCATATACTTCATGCTTGTTTCAACTTGAAAATTCACATTTCAATGATTCTCAATAGCTTCTCGATACCTTCTCGATACAGTGAGTTCTTCCTCATTACCTAGCCAATCCATCGGAATTCAAAGAAAAAATATGGGTTTTTCTCGATACCTCCTCGATCTATCGGGCCAATCTTCACAACACTCTATCTAGTCAATACCTCCTCGATACTTGGTCTATCTATCAAGACATTTTTACTGTTGACACCTACTCGATACCTTTCGATCCATCGAGTTTTAAAACTCGATACCTCTCAATAACTCTTTGATCTATTGAGAACACGAGTTCTATATATACTTGAGGTTCAGCCTAGTTCATTTCAAACTCTTTCTCTTTGAAATTTCTTTGATTCTTGAATTTCTTTGATTCCTCTCGATCAGTCTCGACTCAAACCACCAAAGTCAAGCTTCCAACCTTGATTTTGGCCCTCTCAATCCCTAATCTTCTTGGTAAGGGTCCTTAATATCTCTCTCTCTCATCATGCATTTTCACATTCTGATGCATTTTACACCTAGGTTTTCGAATTTTTAGGGATTTGGGGCGGGGGGGGGGGGGGTTGTATTAATTTCGAAATTCTTTGGGCTTTGGGTTTTGTTGGTCAACAATAGTATTGCCATGCATTGCATTCCATTAGCATTTTGGAGTATGCTAATGCATTTTCTAGAACTGTGTGCTTAATTATGCTTGAGTGTTGTAGTTTGGAATGGGTTTTGTGCCCTTTATGGAAGATTTGATTTCATGTCACATACTCATGCATTCCCATGCATTGTTCTTCACTTTTTTCTTCATATGACTTATTCTCCCTCTATCTATTTCTCCCTTTAAATTTAATCTTCATAATGACACCCAAAAAGAGTATTCTAAAACATAACCTTATTTCACGTTCTTCTTCTGCTTCTTCTTCTATTCCTACTACTATACGGTTCTATAACTCAAAATGCTGTACAAAATTTGAGGAGAACTTTTCTCTATTTTCTATTCATGTAGAATGTCAAGTCATTTTGTTTGATCTTACAAATGCTATGGTACTCGAGACGTTTAGGTCTCGTGGATGGGAGTTTCTATGTGAACAACCAATTACCTGCCCTCGTGTGTTTAAATAGGAGTTTTACTCCAACATACACACTTTTGATACCTTTGTACCCAAGTTTACTACACATGTTCGAGGTACAAGTATCATTGTTATTCCGGAGCTTATCTCTAAAGTATTCCATGTTCCATGGTAGTGAACCCTAATTACCCTAGAAAACTAGTACTCTCCTTTCTCTCTCTTAGGATGCACAAGCCTCTCATTTCTGTGAATTCCCATCTACTTAGGGTCTGATCCTCAATATGGTGACCAGTGATTTTTCTCAAAATCCTTGAATTTTAAACATGATTATGACGTTCATACTCAATCCTCTCTTTATTATAACACTATCACCGAGAGTCGTGCTCAGTTTCTTTTTTCTTTACTAGAGGGTCTATCCATATACTTTCCTTCATAGTATATACTATCCATTTTGAATAAGTATTGTGATACTACAAATCATGAGAAGTTCATTTTCCCCTCTTCTATCACTTAGATTCTCACTCATTTTCATGTCTCTTTACCTTCTTCTCCCTTCTATGTTATGGGTGCCTTATGGAAGGTGACTTTATCTAAGAAAAATTCTCAGTTGACGGCCAAGGCCAAATGGCCTAGAGATGATTAGACTCCAACCCAGTGGGAGGAAACTGAGTTTTGAGCTATTGAGGACACTGCTTATGCATCCCAACCTTCATCTTCATGTGCTCCATCTTCTTTTTGAGTGGAGGCAACTCTTGCTACCATTCTTGATCAGATGCTTCTCCTACGAGATGACATTGTTACAATCCAAGAGCTTTAGTCTTCTCATTATGATCGTCTAGCACATATTACTAATGAGATGTCTCATATGAACACTTGGATAGGACGCATTACACGCTACTAGTCTAGACTTGGTGGTTTTGCTCCTTCTCCAAAGTGTGACTCTCCTGTTACCACTTTTGCCAGTGGAGATGATGATGATGCTTCTGCTTCTAATTCTGATGATGAGATGACTAATTCACAGTGTTCCACCTTTGTTCATCGTAACAAAAAGGAGTAGTTGTAGAGTAGGTAGGCTAGTTGTTAGGGGGAGAGTGCTTACTTTGAGGGATGTAGTGAGGATTATTGTATAGTATAGGAGCTATCTCATGTACTTACGGTTTTTGTAAAAACCTTTCACATACATTTAAGCTTATTTGATATATACTATGTTGTATGCTCTTTTCTTATATCACATGTGCTTTTCTTTTCTTATCTATTGCATGTGTTGATTCTTTTATATAACTTATCTTATATTCCACACATGATGCCTTGATATATCTTATTTAGTGTTTTAGTTAAAAGGCAGGTTGTAAAGTCATATTCATACATTGATCTCTCTTCTTGCAAATTTTTTCAAGAGTTCAAGTATTAGAGTAGATTTATTTTTTGTGTAATCTTAAGTAGAATGTATTCTAGAACATTCATTGTACTCTTCTAGTTTTCTCAAAGATTGCTAAGGGGGGAGATTGTTAGGATCATATTTTTATGTAATTAGCATATCCTATGACAAAATGCACTTTCCTTGTAATTGGTAGATCTAATTAAGTTCAAGATTATCATGACAAGTGGTTTTATTGAAGACATTAAGATTACTTAAGAAACAATACAAGAAAAGCAAAACAGGTTGTCTTGATACCTAGCTCGACACCTCTGATCTATCAAACTTTAATGAATCGCGATACCTACCTCAATACCTCCGATCTATCAAGGTATGCAAATTTGTATCCGGCCCATGATGACAAGACTTTTCTAGGGTTTCATGCTTTAGGTTTCCAGAGGATATAAAAGCAATATTTTATAGTCATCATCACACATAGAGACACTCACAGAGAAACTTATATTGAGATACACGCTTTTGTGAAGCTACTACATTCTTGTGTGCCATAGGGTTTTGTAACCAAGTTGCTTTCAAGTCTACAAGGATGGATTGAAGAATTTTGCATCTAACAACAATGATCAAGTTGCCATGAAATTAGACATGAAGTAGAGATTTGTGCATTCAAGAAGTCCCTATAAGACCAAGTCTAATTGGAGATTAGCATAAGGGTTCAACTATATGTAAATATTTTGGGATAGGCCGGGTAGTGGTAAGATTTCTTGTACCTGTAACCGCTTTGTCTTGGTTAGTGGATTCTTAGGAGTGGTGACCTAAAATTCATGCAATGGGGTTTTTGCCTGCAAAGGTTTTTTCCATTGGTCAACAAATCACTATGTCAATTTAATTTTCGCTGCATTCTAGTTTAGATTGGTGATTTGTTTGTGCTTTCACGTTATTGCATGTAATTTGGATAATTAATCAACTTGGATAATTGAATTAACTACTCAGGGTCAATCGTTTAACCTAACTGTGAATACAAAATCTCAAGTTTGGAAATCAAATAATTGAATATGTTTCACAAATGTATTTTTGTATTGATAAATTTGTGGGTACAATTCTCTATATTTGGATTCTAATACAATAGAAGAATCCTTTAATTTGATCTTCTAGGAAAAGTCTTCAATTCAAGTATTGCGTTGATGTAGTCTTGACTTGAACACAACATATCCTCCACTTGGATTGAAAGTGGAGTGAAAGATCTTTGGAATGAAATTGCAATGAATATCTGGCTATATGCTTGTTAGAGATATCTTGTTCCTTATGTTCTTTGAGTTCTTCGTGAGTTTTTTTAATCCGATGAAGTTTCGATTGATCAAAGTATTTGAAGTTTTTGGAGGCTTTGAAGCTTGATTCTAGTAAAACTTTGAGACTTGAAAGAATGATTTGGATGAATGTTCTTTGAAGATTCTTTGTGTTTGAAGATTTTTAGTGGAAATATTTTGGGGCTTTAGAGGCTTGGATCCATAGAGCTTCATTAATTTGTACTCTCTTTATTTTTATGGAGGCTCTTGAGCTTGATTGCAATTAACTTTGAGATCTAGAAGGATGACTTGAATGATTTTGCTTCGAATGTTGTTCGTATTTGAAGGTTGAAGTTCTTGGAGGCTTTGGAGCTTGATTCTAGTAGAGCTTCAAGACTTCTGAATGTTTCTGAATCTCCCCCTCTAAGACTGAGTGGAGTCTCTATTTATAGGAGTATTGAGGAAATTTGATGACAATTGATTGACTATGAGTAGTGACACATGTCATAATTTGAATGGAGAGAGTTTATGTCTTGCTCTCCAAGGGACACATGTCATTATTTAATTAGCCAAAGTGTATTAATTTAAAATAACACATGGCAGTATTTTATTAAACTTCTTATGTTATTTAAATTAAATATTAACACATGTCAACATGTGATTAGCACTTAGATATTCTTTGTAATTTCTATTCAATGAAACTTGGAATGTTTCCATTGGTCTCTGAATAATTACAATGGAACCTACTAAATAGCACATGACATCTTATGATTGGTTGAAAATTTTCTACTTTTACACCAACACAACGGTTGAGATTGAAGGTTGTCTTTTTTCAACTCTCAATATCAACCATCCAAAGCTATTGCATCTGGTAACTAAACGTGGAAGACCCAAGTAATGTTGCAAAATATAAACAAATAAGAGAAGATTTGAATGCCGATCTGAAAAATGGAATAAGTGATGTGGGTACAATAGGCAAGAATGGATTAGGCACAAAAAGGTGATCGCAACACCATTTTCTTTTTCATGCTAGTACGAAAGAGCCGAGCTTAAAATCGCCTAAAACATATCAAAGATATCAAGGGGAACAAGATAAAAGTCGAAGGGCATTTGAAGAATTGTATCTTAAAGCACTTCTCTAGTTTATACACCACGGACAATTTCTTGTCTTTCCAGGAAATCTGCACTCAAATTATCCCTATCAATTTGCCAAAACAGCAACAAAGGCAAGGACTTGATAAAGACTTTACAAGAGAGGAATTCAAGAAGTTTGTTTTTGTTTATCAACTAGGAAGGTGAAGGCCAAGGGCCCATATTACACACTTTCTCTCTCCATTATATTTTCTTCTAGCTTAGAAATAACTAGTATTTTTTTTTTTTTGAGAATGTATTTTATTTAATTTTTAATTTTTTTGTTTATCTCTCTCTCTTTCTCTCTTTGTGTCTCAAAGGAATAGCATACTTGGGGCCAAGCATATTAGATAAAGCAGGAAAGACCTAAGACCCACTCAACTTTGAGAGCTAGGGGCGCCACACTCCAATTCAATCGATTTTTGCATTTGGTGAGGTTGTCTTATCTATGCCTAAAATTGGGACAAATAGTAGTTTAGTTATTGGAATATTCACATGTGAGTGAAGTCTCATATTGAGTACTTGATGAAGCCAAATTCATCCGTTGATAGGTACGTCTAGACGGAGTATGAACTGATGGATCTGTATTCCTGCACAAGATCAGAAATGGTGTTTTCTCGTAAAGGTCATCGGCGTGGTGCCAGCCAATGAACCTTTGATGACAAAGTCAGGTGTTTGAGAGAGAGAATAATAAGGATTGAGAGTATTATGTTGTATGTAAGTACCTTTGTTTGGGTTATGAGGTGATTTATATAGGTTTTTGCCTTTCTAGTCGTTGGAGGCTTTCAATGGCGGCTTTAATGCCTTTTTGTAACGCTTCTGGTGACTTAATGAGGTGATTTGAAGATCCCCCAATGGTCATGTCTGCATGTTCGTTTGTGTGTAATGGCTCATGCATCAAATGCTCTTTTATGGTGCTTTGGTCATCCATCAGTTTCTTTAGACAATGAGAATTTATCGGTTCATCAATTGCCCCCTATTCCATGATCATTAGTACATGTATTGATGGTCTTAGGAATGCAAACGGTCACCTCGTGCCAAATGTGGCTTTTGGGATTCCATTTCTTTCGCATTTAACGCGATGTGACGGCACTGCACGCGTCATGGCCACGTGTTATGTGCTGATTAGTTAGAGATGGCATGCCACTCGATGAAACCCTTGGTTTTCCCATGATTTTGGTTTTTGAGGGCACCTTTTAAAACTTTTTCCTCCTTCTTATCTTCTCATTCCTTCTGTTTCTTCTCCATTTTTCAGCAACTCTTCTTCTTTCGAGCTTGAGTTAGGTATGGTTTTGTCTTCCTTTACTTGAATTTTATTCATGTGTTAATGGTTGATTATTCTGAGGTTAGGAATCTCTCCCCTTCTGTTTCTTTTTTCTTTGCTCGTCTAAGGGCTTTTCTTGAGTCTTCAGGTGGTCATTGCCCCCAAGTTAAGCTTTTCACTTGTAGATTGGTTTTAACTGATTTGTACCCCTTATTACATCAGTCCTTGAATTGGTTCCAATCCCTTCAAGAAATGTTAGTGGAAGAGAGGGTAGGGTCTAAGATTATCGTCTTGTGATAACTCCGTAAAGGTGGAGGTTGATACTGCCACCTCAGTGCCTTCGTCCTCACAACCTTCTTCTTCAAAAACCTCAAAAACAAAAAATGAGAGCTTTTCATGCTCTTAAGGAAAAATGTACCTTAAACGAGGATACCCTTTTTAGGTTTAGGGATAGGTTCCAATTCCCAAACGAGACTAGGGTTCATCTCCCTCGTTCAGGCGAGAAAGCCTGTGCCTTTGCTTTTGCTTATGGCGAAGTGTGCTTCTATGAGGCTGTGTTCTTGAGTGGCCTTAGGTTCATCCTTTCATAACAAAGCCCTTTCATCACTAGAACATAACTCCTAGGCAACTTATTCCTAACTTATGGAGGATCATCATTAGTTGCATGAAGATATGGATGATTGTCAATGACAGGGATATGATCAGGTTGGACGAGTTTGTTCACCTATATCATTTGAAAGAGTCGAAGGAGTTTGGGTATTATGTGTTTGTACCTTGGGATAGAAAGGCTAGGCTCATCGTCGAACTTCCTTTGTCATTCCGTTATTGGAAGTCTAGATACTTCTTTGTTTCTGGTGGTGGTTAGGAAACTCCCTTTGACGACCTCTAGGGTGATGTTCCCAGGCTGCTGCGTAGATGGGAGACCTAAAACTTAGTGCGTCGTTTTTTGCAAGAAATCTTTTAATGACTTTTTAAATTTATCGTCCAAGTCTAGTTCTGACTCCTTTTTGTATTTTTTGTTCTTTCTTAGCTAAAGCTCGTCCAAAGTTGAAAAGCAAGTACAAGGAACGAGTTAAGGTAGCTTCTGATTACACATTGACTATAGACAACTTTGACAATCTTATTGATCCTCGAACTTTATCTCATCATTTCTTGGGTCCTGAGTCTTCCCCCTTCATCTTAAGGGCTATAAAGAAAGAGAGTAAGCTTTGTCAAAAAAAAAAAAAAAAAACTTTACGTTCGTGTATAGTTTTACCCATGTGTTTTGTGCTAACTTCTTCCTCATTTTGTTGTCTAAAAGATGACAACCCGGTTTAACCAGGAAATGTATGCGCGAATGAAGGCCAAAAAGAACGAGCCCTTATCTAGCATTAGTCAGAAAAGGCCAAGGGTGGTTGAGAAGAAGGTTGCTGAGACGACCTCGTTTGTATCGGTTCCTCCAGAAACTAGGGTTGCTTCCCCAACCGTTTCTCTTGAAGAAATCACTCCTTGTCAAAAGAAGACTCGTGGTGGTGATCGAGGAAAAAGTAAGGTTGATGCCAACCTTTAGGAGGACGCCGTGGCTACCCTGGGGAAAGCCCACAATGTTATTACTCCTGACAAACTTAAGGGTCTCTCTGGGGTCCCTTCTCACGAACTAGTGAACCGCCACATTCACAAACTCATTCAGGTATCCTTTTTTCCATATGTCTTCGTATAAGCATGTACACACATTTCCTTTTTCTTATGAATGGTTCTCTCTGAAGTGCTTGAAGCTGAGGAAGGATCTTATAACAGCTATGGATGGTGGGAACAAGGTGAAGGAGCAAGTTAAGGCCTTGACTGACGAACTTCGGGTGGAAAAGCTGTTGACGGTGCAGAAAGACAAGCAACTCCAGTCTAGCAACCAGAAGATCAACTCTGCAGAAGCCAAGGCCGTGCAAGCTTTCCAGCTTACTAACAAGTACAACACCATTCTATTTAGCTGGTATTTCAAAGGCTTTGAACTTCTAAGAAGGTACTTGACGAAGCACAATCCTGGAGTTGACTTGGAAGGCCTAGACTTTGACACAATGGACAAGGAAATGGAAGCTGACGAAGCTGCTGAGGCCGTTGTTATTGCTCCTACCGAAGGCAATGTACTCCCCCAAAACTGTGTTGGAGATGATGCTGCTTAAGTTCTCTATTTTTTTTTTATTTTTTTTATTTTTTAGTGCCCAACCTGTTTTTGGGAATTTTATTTCCAGACATCTACCTAACTTTTTATTTTGAACAATATTCCTTTCTATGTTGAAGCTGATTTCCTGATTATTTGCTCGTAGTATGCATGCTTGTGTTTTTATTCCTCTACATGAAATTCTATTTAGAATTTGCATTTTTTTTTTATTGTTAGATGACTCGTATTCTCCTTTAAGAGAATCCATATTGTTCAGACGATGAAGTGATTTTTATTCTCTTTAAGAGAATCTATGTTGCTTGGCTGACGACGTGATTGGTATTTTCCTTAAGAGAATCTATGTCACTCTTGGTTCTTCATATGACATGTATTCTCTTTTTGAGAGAATTTATATTATTTGGATGACGATGTGATTTGTATTCTCCTAAAGAGAATCTGTATCACTCTTAGTTCTTCATATGATTTGCATTCTCTTTTGAGAGAATTTATATCATTTGGCCTCGTCATGTGATTTACCTCCTTGGTAAGGATTTTTATCACTGGCCTCGTCATTTGATTTACACCATTTTTTGGTAAGGATTTTTATCATTGGTTGATTGATTCAGTATACTCATGAAGGTTGTGAATGTGTACTACTTTTATTGAACTACTTTAAAGCATAAGTGAAAAATGTCAACAATCACAAATACTTGATGTCTACTGATAATACCTTTTGAGGTGTTCAATGTTCTAAGGACGAGGTAATTTCTTCTCGTTCATGGATTCCAGATGGTAACTTCCTTGTCTTGAGTAATGGATGATCTTGTAGGGGCCTTCCCAAGTTGGTCCTAATTTTCCTTGGGTTGGATCCTTGGTTGCTGATGTGATTTTCTGTAGGACAAGGTTTCCTATGTCGAATCTTCTAAGCTTCACTCTCTGGTTGTAGTAACAACCATCTTTTGTTGGTATTTTGCTATTCTTTGGGACACTTCAGTTCTCACTTCATCCAGGCAATCCAAGTTTATCTTTAGTTGACCGTTATTGCCTTACTCATCAAAAAACTTTCTTCTCATGCTAGTGACCTCTACCTCCACAAGAATTACTACTTCAATGCCGTAGGTGAGATTGAAAGGTGTTTCTCCTTTTGGGGTTCTAGCCGTGGTTCGATATGCCCATAGGACACCTGGTAGCTTATTTGGTTATGCACCTTTTGCCCTTCTAGTTGAACTTTAAAGATGTTCAACAGTGTTTGATTAGTTACCTTTGTCTATCCATTGGCTTAAGGGTGCCTTACTAAAGAGAATTGATTCTTGATTCCAAGGCTTGAGTAGAACGATCTGAATCCTTGGCTGTCAAATTGATGGCCATTTACCTACTTTTTACCTTGAGGCAAGGGACCTACTATGTCAATTTCCCGTTGTGCAAATGGCCATGGTGATGTTATGGTTGTCATTTTCTCCCTAGGCACTTGTTGGACCTTTCTATATCTCTGGCATCTGTCACATCTTCTAACGAACTCTTTGGCTTCTTTCTGCATCGTAGACCAAAAATAACCAGCCCTGATGATCTTTCCTACTAAGCACCTTGCTCCCGAGTGGTCTCCACATATGCCTTCATGGACTTCATCCAAGATATACTTAGCTTCGTCTTGTTCAATGCACCTTAAATAGGCTAGTGAGAAGCCCCTTTTGTAGAGTACGTCGTTTAGGATTGTGAACCTAGTGGCTCGCTTCTTAACTTTTTCTTGCCTCGTTTGAATTTGATGGTAATTGTCCATCCTTGAGGTATAGTAGGATTGGGGTCATCCAACTAGTGTTATCTTATATCGAAAAGGTGTGGAAATCTTCGATGCTAGAGGACTTTTGTATCTCCAGCTTTAGATCTGGCAAGCTTGTTCCATCTTCTAAGAACGCGTATCTAGCCACCTTATCAGCTACTGAGTTCTGACTTCGTGGGACTTGTATGAAGTTTACTTCCTCTAATTCCCCGACTATTTGGTTTGTTAACTTCAAGTACTTTTGCATCCTGCTTTCTTTTGCTTCATACTTACCGTTGATTTGCCCTCTTACCAGCTTTGAAGCACTTTTCAAGATTACATTTTTGGCTCCCAAAGATCTTGCCACCTTGAGTCCTATCAGTATCGCCTCGTACTTCGCCTCGTTATTGGTGGCAGGGAATTGGAGTTGTACCCTATATTTTAAGATGTCTCCCTTCGAAGAAGTAAGGACGACTCCAACTCGCCCATCTTCTGTACTAACGATCCATCCGTGTGGACTGTCCATAATATTGTTGTATCTTGCACATTCTCATCTTCTGATAAAGTAAATTCAACAATAAAATCAGCTAATACATGAGCTGGTTTGTACTCAATGTCAAATTGGCTTAGTTTAATTGCCCAGTGTTCCATTTGCCCTGCTGCTTTTGGTTTGTTCATTGTCTTCTTGATTGGTTGGTTCATTATTACTAGAATAGGATTTGCCTGAAAGTATGGACACAACTTCCGAGAAGTGACGATTAGGGCAAAAGTGATCTTCTCCATACGTGGGTATTTGCTTCAGCCCTCTAGAAGGCTTGGCTGATATAGTATACTGGACGTTGAACTTTAGACTCTTCTTGAATTAATGCTGCACTTACAGCTATTGCTAATACTACTAGATACAGGAATTAATCCTCGCCTCTTTGGATGGACTCAAAAGCAGTGGGTTACTAAAATAATGTTTTAACTCTTGGAATACTGCTTCACAACATCCGTCCATTCAAAAGCCCGCTTAAGAGTCTTGAGGAAGGGCAGCCATTTATTTGTTGCCTTAGACATGAACCTGTTGAGGGTTGCAACTGTCCCTGTCAGTTTCTATACCTCCTTGATAGTTTTGGGTGATGAAACCTCTAGTATGGCCTTCACCTTTTTCGAGGTCACTTCTATTCCTCGTTGCGACACCATGAAGCCATGGAATTTCCCAGAGGAAACTCTGAATGCGCACTTCTTCAGATTTGATTTCATCTTGTATTGCCTCAGTGTTTCAAAAGTTTCCTTAAGATCGTCCAAATGGCTTCCTTCTTCTTTACTCTTGACAAGCATATCGTCGACATAAACTTCCATGTTCCTTCTAGTTTACTTGCTAAACATCTGGATTACTAACCTCTAGTAAGTGGCTCTTGCATTTTTCAGTCCGAATGGCATGACTCTATAGCAGTAGAGCCTTTGGTTGGTGATGAATGTTGGCTTCTCCTAATCCTCCTCCGACATCTAGATTTGGTTGTATCCTAAGAAGGTGTCCATGAACGTCAGTAGCTCCTACATTTTTATTATTTTTTTATTATTTTTATCTCTCTCTCTTTCTCTCTTTCTCTCTTTGTGTCTCAAATGAATAGATAAAGCAAGAAAGACTGAAGACCCACTCGACTTTGAGAGCTAGTGGCGCCATACTCCAATTTGATCGATTTTTGCATTTAGTGAGGCTATCTTATTTGTCTAAAATTGGGACAAATGGTAGTTTAGTTGTTGGAATATTCACTTGTGAGTGAAGTCTCATATTGAGGACTTGACGAAGCCAAATTCGTTAGTTGATAGGTTCGTCTAGATAGAGTATGAACCGATGGGTCTATACTTCTACACAAGATCAGAAATGGTGTTCTTTTGTAAAGGTCACTAACTTGGTGCCAGCCAATGAATGGAAAAGTGGGAGGATAGAAATTTTTTTTATTTTTTTTTATTTTCTCTCATTTGTGTTTGGTTGGGAGGGTGAAAAAGTGGAGGAATTGAAAACTTTTTTGTTTGGTTAAGAAAAAAAGTGAGAGGATAGAAAATGTAATTTATATAAATTGACTCAGATGCCCTTATTAAAAAAATTATCTAGTAATAAAAACAAACAATAAAAAAAAAAAAAAAAAAAAAGGCTCAACAAAAAAAACCAATCATTCCCAACTAAAAAACAAAAAAGCAAAACAACCACACCCAAAAAAAAAAAAAAAAAAAAAAACTAAAAAGAAAGCAGCATTGCAATATGAAACAAAGGCCATGCCCACAGTCGAGTTAAAAACAAAATTTTTAAAAGAAATAGGAAACAAAGGCAGGCACGTACACACACAGTGGGCTTGAATGGGCATTTTTGTCCAAAAAGTTTTGCACAATTTTCTCTCCCATTTTCTCTTAAATTTGAGGAGATTGTGTTTTAATGGGTCAGGAGAGAAAACTCTTGGGCCACCCCAAAATTCCCTCCCCCTCCCTCTTCCAATTTAACACCTCTTTCAACAATTTTTTCTCCTTTTTTTTTTTTTTTCCACCCTCTAATTTCACTTCCAACTAAACACACCCTTAACGTTTAAAATGATTGACAAAACTATAATGTTAATGTGCTTTGAAGCTCTTATTCGGTTCAATAATAAATTGACAACTTGAGGAAGTGTTTTTTGATATGGAAAATGATTAAAGAGGTTATAATAAAAGTGTTTTGTAAAGAGGTTATAATAAAATTAAAGTGTTTTTGTATTTTCATACTTAAACAGTTAAACCTTAACCAAAAAAAAAAAAAAAAAAAAAAAAAAAAACCTAATTGGTGCAATTAATGGCTAACATTTAGTATCATTTTTTTTATAATCATCATGCCATCATGGTCAACAGTAGTTCTCTCTCCAAATAGAAAGACATTGAAAACAAGGAGTATTAGGCTAAATTACTTTACCCTATGGCTCAAAATTTTAATATTAGCAAGTTCTTTTTCAAACACTGTCATTTGCTTCCATCTTTATAGTTGAATTTTTAAATCATGGCTGACATCCTTTTAGCGTAACGATGCTTTGTTTTATTGTTGCTTGTAAATCAGCCAATCAGGTCCAACCGAGGAAAAGAGAATAAAGATTATAAAAAGAAAAAGAAATAGAAAAATGATAACGATGATATTTCTCCAGCAGACAACGTGAGTTACGTGACCAAACATGTATGGCAATGGCATTCCAAAAAGGCCAAAATGAGCTTAAAACAAAGACTAAAAAAGGGTCGTGATAAGTAGTGCGAGTCTGTGTTGCTCTTTTGGTAGACAAAGTGAAGTATAAATATATTAAATAATCGTGAGTCAACAACTTAAGCTTTAATTACTGTGCCTAGCTTTCAGAACTATTACTCCTGTTCTTTAATTATTAATTGTGTTAGTTTTGTAGTTGAAATTAATTTCAGAACTAAATTAATCAATCTTATCTTTAATTATAACAACTTAAGCTTATAAGCATAAAATTGACTATTATTTGAATGTATAGAGAGATGAAATTAAGAGCATGTTTGATAGACTGTAATAGATACCGTAATGTAATAGCTATTCTTATGGCTTAGTTATTCAATAATTGGGTTATGTTTTTATTATAAAGAATAGTCATTTCTTATGAATAGATATTTTTTAAAATAAAGAATAATTATTTCTCTTTAAAAGGGTTGTAATAACTATTCCTTATTCAATGTAATAATTCTAACATTAATATATTTCCAAATAAAAAAACTTTCCATATCCACCTAACAATTATGGAAATAAAAAATCATCAAAAAATAACTAATCTCTGTAAAATTTAAAAAATATTATTTTCTAAGAAATATAATTGTATGAATGAGATATTTCCCAAAATAGATCTTAATTTTTATTCTAATGTTATAACTCACAATCAAACTAATGAATATGTTTAATTATTCCATTATAACACATTTTATTCTAGTAATAAAGATTATCACTCATGTTGTAATCTACATTTAGTGTACCGAACGTGCCCTAAGTAAATTTTAAAGCATCACAGCAAAGATTAATAACGTTAAAGCTCAAACTTCCAAGTTTAGTTCGCTTAATTTTTTTTTATAGGTAGTATTCTAAGCTTAGTACTGAAAAATCTCTATGGGTTTGTTTAGTTGAAAGTGTGAAAAAGTGGAGAGATGGAAGAGATTTTACACTCCGTTTGTTTCAATTGAAAATTTCGTGTAAAGATAGTTTTTCGTATTTTCTAGTGTTTGGCAGTATTAGAAAAAAAAAAAAAAAAGTCAAAGAAAAAGTATCTTTAGTCAACAAAAATAGTATAACTTATTTTTAGAGATTGATTTTTATTAAATTTTTTTGAAAAACAACTTCATCTTACAGCAAGCTAAATAAGGAAAGTTATAAAATTGTTTTTCGACTCATTTAAGTCATTGACTCATTTTCTAGAAAACATTTTTGCCTTAAAAAAAATGGACTTTGTGCCTAGCTAGAGGTGGAAAAGTGGAGAAATAAAAAACTTTTTTATTTGGTTGAGAAAAAATTAGGAGGATAGAGAATAGAGTTTGTATAAATTTATCATCATATCCCTATTAGATAAAAAAAAAAACACATTATTTTTATTTTAAAACAAATAATGTATGAATAGAAACTTTATAATTCAAGAACCCAAAACTAAAATAATAATAATAATAATAATAATAATAAAAAACCAAAACTGGTGCCTGGTGAGAAAAGAAACAGATGAGCACCAAAAAAAAAAAAAAAAAAAAGAAGAAGAAGAAGTTTGGTGAGACTCACACAGCGTAACATTGAAAAAGACCCATACAAAAGAAGACTGAGACAACATTTAAAAAGGAGAAAGATCAAAAATGAAAGAAAAGATAAGACCAACATTTGATGGTGCTGGGGTAGTTTTGTCTGAAATATAAAAAGAGCAAAGCTCATTCTTTTCTTGCTATTTTCTCTCCAATTTGGGGATATTGAAATCTGGTAAGTTTGGTGAGAAAATGCTTGGACTTCACAATTTTTCCATCCTAAAAATCCCACCAACACAGCACCCCAAAATTTATTTTCTCATCACTTTTCTCTCCCCCATTTTCACCCCTGAAATCTCTTCAACCAAACGGATCTTAAGTGATTGTTCCCATTCTTATAATTGAAGTTTTAAATTGAAAAATTTAGCTACAAAACTAGTTGTAGCTTAAGGTTACAACTCTGCTCAATATCTTTTCATTGGAGGTGAATTTTGAATTTTTAACAAATCCTTCATTAGATTATATCTTCTTCTTATATCCTTCATACTTTCAAAATTTCTAGAAAATTAAAGATCAATAGTTATGCCATCAATAAATTGTTTAAATTGCAAGTTTTTGTAGTTTAAAATTATTCATAAAATATAAGGGTAAAGATCATATAACAAATAATATATTTGATTAACACAAAAATTGACATGTTTATTAAGATTGTAAAAAATTTGCAATTCAACAATTATATTTTTAAAATATATAGTAATGTTTATTTTATTAAATAAGATTGTAACCTATAAACTTTAAGTTACAACAAATTTTATAGCTAAATTTTGTCACTTTTAAGTTACTCTAAGTTACTGCTGATGTTTTTTAATAGGAAAATATTCTATGCAATGGGTGTATGTATCTAGTATCTGCCCTCTCACACTAACTTATTATTGCACAGGATCTTGACCTGTGAGGAGAATCATATGGCGCAAATACAGACATACAATAAATATACTCACCAACTGCGAGGTAAATTGCGAGTGATGATTGGCCAGCTGATCGATCGGGGACACATACCCGTTCAGGTTCGTCAAGATGGTATCCTTCAATGCACAAACAATCATAACTCCCGGGTTTATTAACACATTTTTGTTTGCTCGTGCAATTATTGTTGTCTTTGACTTTACATTCATCAATATCTGTAGTGGAAAAGTTCATTTTAAAGTAAATAAGAAGTAATTAATCCAAAAAATTAAAAACTGAAATCGAAAAAATATAATAAAAAAGCATTGACTGAAACGAAAATAAAAATATTGCCTCTCAATGGTTTTATTAGAGACTCAAATTGGTATACAGCTTCTACATAGATCCACTATTATTATTATTATTATTATTATTATTTTTTTTTTTTTTGATTGCCACTATTATTATTATTATTAAATCATAATCTATCAGTTTAAACAATTGTTAACAAAAATTGTGACAATTTTTATGTTACTAAAATAAGGCTACATATTATATTAGAAATTTGTCAAAAAAAAATGTTTTATTATTCTTGAAAAAATTGTTGTAAATAAGTAGTAAGTAAATTGAATACCTTGGCAACCATGGTCGAAGTATGGGTTCCCACGGTAACCCTTCTTGCACTCGCAATGGTACCCAGACCCGTACGGGGGATTAAAGCATGTGCTATTCCCTCTACATATGTAATTCGATTTGTTACGAGCAAGATCACACTTCTCACTACCAATTGTCCAATCAAGAACCACCGGAAGGGTTTTATAGTTTCGCGGAGTGGTAAGATCAGCTGAGGAGAAATTGAACTTGTCTTCTCGAATAATAAAGGCATAGCCGCATGGATTGAAATCCCGGACATATTGGTGGTTATCTAAGCTACGTTCATGCACAGTAATATTTTTCAATCCTTCAGGAATATCCGTCTGGCAACACCCAATCCCAGAGCAAGACCCGTTGACTACATCACTTTTGCTTTCACAGTCTGAAATACAAGAAGAATAGAACAGTTTACCGTTCCTGAAACCCTTAACGTACGCAAAATTGTCGCATCCAACGGACACTAACTTGTTTTTGGTGTGAGAAATGGTGAAAATCGGGTTAGTGAGCCTTCGTTGCGGCTTGTGTGGCAGAGGTGTGCCTGTCGAGTTGTAACAGTCAATGCGGTTATCCATCATGATCTCAATCTGGCCTTCTTGGATGGAAATGTCTGTAACGAGGAAATCTCCAGTCTTTGCTTCAGGTTTTCCGGACGAGATGTTACAAACTATTGAAAATTCTTTAGATCCATTTTTTCCATTCAAGTAACAACCTTCAGTTAAGCCAAACGGATATGGAATTTGTAGGTCTCCACATCTGTCGGGGCAATTAGGCAGGGCTGGTGGAAAGTGTGTATCTGTGGCTGCCATGACTGATGATATCACACCAACCCAGGTGAGTTGCACAAGAATCCTATGGAAACCCATAGCACCACTATTTCTGAGGAGAGTGTTTAGTGTGTTGAGAACTTCATAGATGCTGGACTTTTTAAAAGCAGACTGAAATACCAACAGTTATTGCATGTGTATTTGTGTCTACAACTTTACAACTATAAGTAGTTGTGCATGTGTTGCGTAAGGTAGACTTTGCATAAGGTAGACTTTGACTGAAAGACCCAACAGTTACTGCATGTTTAGAAATATTTTCTAAATCAATAATCTTAATTAGAACATTAATTGTATCAACAAAAATTAGAACATTAATTAATTTTGTTCTTTCTTTAAAAACAATGACTAGTGTAATATACTATTGCTAATCAGTGATCAGTCAATAGAAAATATTTTTTATTTTATTTTTTGAAAAAATGAAAAAATTATTATTATTATTATTTTTTTACAGTTTTTTACGTTTTTTATGAAAGTAATATAAAAAATGTAACCCCCAACAAGTTGAGTCATGGTTGATCGATGGTGATATTTGCTACTAAGAGTAAGGCACACTATTTTCACAACCTAAATACCCTCAGTAAACAATAACACGAGAGAAAGAGAATTCTTATATCATCTAGCTCACACGGAGGGGATGGGAGCTAGTTATTTAAGGCAGTCATTTCACCCTCATTATGTTGTGCATTCATAATCATTAAATTGTCCATAAGGCATGACTTAATTGAGGGAAGGAGAGTAACATTAAGATAGTTCCTCCTCTTGCCATTAATGTGTAACCAAGCCTATCTTAATCTCCAAGATTTCCCAATTGCATATAGTGGGTTTGGCTTAGCCATACTTCTCTCGTACTACTTTTTACTATGTTCATACCCGTAAATAGCTTATGCAATCGTCAAGCACACCTCTAATCATTTTGTGAAGATCAACACAACGAAATTCCAAAAGGTGTTTTGTCATACCCGAATCATTTTTTCAAATTAGATTAAGCATCTCTAATCCCTATTTGTTAGGTTCTAAAAGTTTTAAACAATTTGCAAACCATGAGCACAAACTTGTCTAGATATAGATCTTAGAGTCTATAGGGTTTATTAGACAATGCTTAAGTTAATACAGGTCAAGATTCAAGAACATACAAGCTGCAAAAAGAAGAATTCAAAATCTCCCTTGCTTGACCGATCGAAGAGAACAGGTTCGACCGATCGAGACACGGATCTGCAGAAATTAATTAAAGCCCAATAGGTCATTATGCCCATTATGTGATTAGGGTTTCAAATTTAATTCTCCTAATATTTAAAGGAACCCTAAGGCACGTTTTAATGGAGTTTTTAGAGAGAGAATAGTGCTTCTTGTGCCTCAAATTGTAGATCTATGGTTTCTATACCCAAAGCTCTCAAAAATCTTCTACCGGCAATATTCCTTGAAGAAACTCAAGATCTGGTATTGTAGAAGTTGTTGTATACAAAATCATACATAGCTGATGATTTAAAGTTTTGAGTGGGATCTCAGAGTCACAAACGTGGGTGTTTGTGTGTTACAAATTCAAATAGAAGAGTCCATGAATTCAGAGCTGCATGTGGTCATATGAGTAAGTACTACAAGAGGTAGCTTTAGATTTAGGGAAAATCTATTGTAAAAATTCCATTCTATCATAGTGAATTTGTTGTCTTGAGGATAGTTTAGGTTAAATCTTCCCCAGGTTTTTTAACTTCAAACTGGACGGTTTCATTGGTTTTCCTAGATCATCATATCGCTTGTCTTCTTTACTTTTCCGCACTTAGTGATAAGATTGTTTGTGTTTAACCTAGATCTAAATAATAAACCTAAGCATCAACTTGGTTAATTAATTAGGTTAAAGAATTTGAGTGTTCAAGGGTCTAAACGAACAAACAAGTGGTATCAGAGCAGGTTAGCTCTTGATTAAGTAGTCTAACCTAGAGTTGATCCTTGATCCCTACTATCATGTATAATTTTAAGTGTCTTATTGCTTTTGGTTGTGATAATTTGAATAAAAGGACACTAATGTTTCTGTTGATCTTATTGATGCCTATGAAACTCTTCGTAAAGAATTATCTAAAATTGCTAAGAAATTTTAGGAAGAGCTAAAATTGGCTAGTCTTGAAAAAGATGAATTGATTGTAAGATTGGATGAATTCAATAAAAAGAATGAATTTTTAAGAAACCAACTTTCCTCTCAAAATGAAAAAATGAAAAGTTTGGAACAAAAGTTAGTTGAGTCTGAAGCTGAACTTGAAAATTTGTCTAATATAAAACTTGTTGTTGATAACAGATCTGTTTCTATTTCTACTCCTCTTAAGCCTAAAGATGACAAAGTTTATATCCCTCCTTTCAAGAGGAATCATAAACAAAAGTTTCTAAACCATTTGTCTAAACCTTCTGTTAGAGAGCAAAAGAAATTTGTTTTTGTGACACCTGTCACTTTTGTGGTGTTGTTGGTCACATTATACCAAATTGTTCTTTGTTGAGGCATGAACCAAAACTTGAGATTAGATATGCTTCTAGGAATACTAATGTTCCTAAATTTGTTCCTGTCTTTCACTTTTGTGGTGTTACTAGTCACATTCGTCCTAACTATCATAAATTAAAATTAAAGCATTTTGTGTTTTAGTCTAGGATATGTGATGATATTTTTCCTACCATAAGACCAGATAAATTGTTTCATTTGCTTTTGAAAAATTTAAGCTTGTTGACTTGTGAAAGAAAATTGTAGGATTTTTGTCTCTCTCAGAAGAAGTGTGTAATCCCTCAAATACACTCTAGTTTTCATGGATTATCACCCATAAAGCCAAAGACTTGTGCTGTATGGGTGAGAAAAGATTTGCCAAGGTGAGTGTTGCTTAGTTGTCCTTGATTTAATTCATTCAATTATTTGTGGACATGTTTTCTTTTAGTTTTTGGTTGTTTTATTTTCTTAGGTTGTTTTGATTGTTAAAAAAAAATCCAAAAACTTTTGAAAATTTTCAAAAAGACAAAAATATTTTATTTTGTGTTTTGTTTTATTTTTCTTAAGGATTACTTGAATCATATATCTCTCTCTTGACTTAGAGCATGCTTGATATTGTGGAGAAACATAGAAAGTATGTGTCGCATAACTAAGTGTATAAGCTATTTCTGATTTTGTGTATGTACTAGATTGTACATGTACTCATGACCATGTTTGTTCTGTTTAGACCTCTGTAAACCAGATTTGTTTAACCTAATGAATTAGCCAAGTAGTTACTTAGATTAATTATTCAGATCTAGATTAAATAGAAATAAATTATATCATGCACAGCGGAAAAGTAAATAACATAACGATATGATTACCCAAGAAAACCAATGAAACTAACAGTTTCAAAGGTAAAAAACCTGGGGAGGATTTAACTTAATCTATCCTCAAGGCAAACAAATTCACTATGATAGAATGAAAGTTTACAATAGATTTTTCCCTAAATCTAAAGCTACTTCATGTAGAACGAACTTACACAATCACGTGCAACTCCGAATCCACGGACTCTTCTATCTTGAATTCATTGAACACAAACACACACGTTTGTGACTCTAAGATCCCACTCAAAACTTTAAATCATTAGCAATAGTTGATCTTATATGCAGCAACTTCAGATCTACTGATTCTAATGGTATGAGGATGATTTCCGGTAGTAACTTTGAAAGGAGAAGGTACAATACCTTTTAGATCTCACAAGAGCACCTCCAAAGTCATAACAAAACATGCCTTAGGGTTTCCTTTATATACTAGGGGAATTAGATTTGAAACCTGATCACTTAATGGGCTTAATGAACTATTGGGCTTTAATTAAATTTTGCAGAATCTGTCTTTCGATCGGCCAAACTTGTTCTCTTGATTATTCGAATCTGGCATGTTTCAATTTTATAAACCTGCAACATCCTTTTTCTTTTATTCTAACTTGCAGCACCTAGAACATTGTCTAATATACCTTATAGACTCTAAGATCTATATCTAAACAAGTTTGTGTTCACGGTTTGCCAATTGTTCTAAACTTTTAGAACCTAACAAGTTAATTAAGAAATTGATATTTTTTTGTGTACCCTTTATAGCTTAGTTGAACACTGTTTTTGCATTACATGTTGTCATGCATTGCAATTTGCATTTTGTTCATTTAGCATAATGTGTGCTATCTGATCTTTGGTCATAATTTTAAAACACAAAAAATATTTTTATTTTTTTTGTATTGCACACCATTTAGTGTGTGATTAAGTTTGGCCATTAAAATTTGTATTTCATGACTGTGTACCTTCTTTGATGAGTTACTTTTCGCACTTTGCTAGTTTCTGCTATTAAGTGTTTAATTGTGTGAGTTGTTTATATTTTTTGAATAAATGATCTTGATTTTGATGTCACATATTTTGATCGTAAGGACTAGAAAATTCTAGGAGAAATGCATAAATAACCATCTCACTACTGTTACTCGCCAATCATGAACACCTGTGTGCAAATCATAAAAGTCATGCTCGGTAAGGTGTAGTAGTTGCAAAGCAAGATAAAACAAGGTGTTATTTTAAAAAAAAAAAATGTGTAACAAGGGTATATCTTTTCTATCTCCTATATGCCCATGCATGATATCTTTGATTGTGCTTAGAAAAACAAAAGGAAAGCAAAAAGCAAAAAGCAAAAAGAATCAAAATGCTTTTACATTATTACAAGCGTACTTTATAGGAGAGGTGAGAGTTATATGATATAAATCTTAGGTGATAGTCACTTTCAAACCAATGTGATTAATGATGTAGAAAATTTATTTGATTACTATCTACATATCACCTTTTCTGTACTTTGTACACTTATTAGTTGCACGCACTACACGCAAATTGTTGCTAATTCAAGTACATGAGAATGTGTATGTTGACTAATCTGGCTATCTTTAATTGCATATGAATTTGTGTAAATGCAAATTTTTATTTTGATTGGGAATTTGAAGAGATTTTCATGTTTTAGAAGTTTAAATTTTGTGATTTTAACTTCTTGATTGGTTTTTATATTTGCATTTGAGTAGCATCATGTTTTTAAAACTTTTTTGGATCATGTTCACATGCCTTTAGTCTTAAAAACTGCTTTTAAGTTATTTTTCTGCATAAAATTTTCAGATTTTTAAGTTTTAAAATTTTTAACTACTTAGCCAATCAAAGGTTCCCCTCAACCAATTAAAACAACGAATTTTTGTGTTCAAAACTCTCTGCCTCTCTTGGTTGATGCTTGATCGATGTTCGGCCGATCAAAAAATTTTCAGATTTGTTTTCGATTCCTACTCGATTGATTGATTTTTTTTTTTTTTTTTGGGTTCATATAACCTTCACCAAATAGTCTTTTCATGCATCATTTGTGTTTGGATTCACATGCATTGCATTGTTTTCTTTATCTATCTTGCATTTTTGCAGTTATATCTCTCATTGTTTTTACATATAACACGCATACACCTTGCTAAATTAATTGATTAATTTTTTAGTTCTGTACATTTTAGTATATGCTATTTTTCTTGATGTGTAAACTGCTAAAAATTGAGAATTTTTTTTAGAGATATGGTGGATAATAAATATGCAAATATTTTCTCTACTCTTAAGACTGATTTGAGTTCAAAATCCCCTGACACATGAAAACATAGTGCATACTGAATTTTTATATCATTGAGAACATAGTGTTTGTATGCATTTGTTTATGGGTCACATAGTGTCAAGTTTGCATATATTGAAAAAGAGAATATTTGTATTCTTGTGAATTCTCAACTAATTTTTTAAGTTAGGTTTGTGTTTCTTTATTTTTCGCTACCTCCTAAATTTTCCCCAACACTGTTTTCCCACAAACTTGTTTTGTTTTCCCTATATTTTTTTAGGGGGAGAAAGCTATTTTTAAAACCTATGCTGTTTATAAGGGGAGTTACTTTTCTTCATAAAGGGAGCTGCCTCTATTTTCTATAGAGCTAAATTCTATCTTTTGTGTTCCTTTTGTTCTTTATTTTTTCTTATCCTCAGTTATGTATGTTTTCTGTCTACCTTCTGATTGGATTGTCTTTGTTAATACGTGACAAAATGGGGGAGAAATAGATGAAATTTGGGAATCCTCGTTAAAAGGTTTTTAACTATTTTTATTTAGGAGGAGAAGCAATTGTTTTTGAAAGGGGGAGAAAATAAAAGTTTTTTTATGTATCTAACTTAGAGGGAGAGTTAGTTTGTTTATAGTTTTATATTTTCTTAGTTGTGTTCAACAAGTTGATATCAAAACTATTAGCTTTATGAATCACAATGTTTTATTCATATTGTTTATCTGTCTTTATTTTCACACATGCAGTGATGTGCTCTTTTGAGTGTTTCAGGAAAGACATGTACATTCCGATCAAGGCCTTCAACCTCCTCTTGCGACTTCTAGTTTTGAAGTATTAGATTGGGATTTGTGATGTAATTGGGCATTTTATTTCATTTTGTTTGTAAGTTTTGTCACAGATTGCCAAATGGGGAGATTGTTAGGTTTTAAAAGTTTAGAACAATTGGCAAATCATGAATATAAACTTGTCTAGATATAGATCTTAGAGTCTATAGGGTTTATTAGACAATGCTCAAGTTGATACAGGTCAAGATTCAAGAACATACAAGCTGTAAAAAGAAGAATTTGAAATCTTCCTTGCTCAACCGATCAAAAGAACATGTTCGACCGATCGAGACACGGATCTGCAGAAATTAATTAAAGCCCAATAGCCCATTAAGTGATTAGAGTTTCAGAAAAATAAATGGATAAATGAGAGCTACACCCAACCAAATGATAACTTAAAAATCAATACAAAAGACTTGATTAGGTCTTCAACATCTCCACCATTAATACATATATAAAAATCCTTAATATATAACTCCCACGATTACTACACTTCCAATAGACAAAACACAACTCACAAAACAAACACAATTACTACACTTCCAAACAACTTTAAAACTTCCAACTTTGTGAGTTGAATATTTGTTTCGAAATTACATAGCCCATTATAATACCATATCAAATTCAATTATCAAGTGATACCAAATATATTATTGAGGATTAAGTAATTATCTCCCATCTTCCACAGGTTTCAATACTTGATCTTTGATGCTATCATACTAAGTAATTGTACTCGTAGAACAACCAGTGCCAACATCAATGTTGAAAGAGTGACTACTTGCACTAAGTAAATATTCAGACTTTTTTGCATAGACATCAATGTTTCCCAATGGATGCTTTCCTATACTTTTCAATCTTTCCAGCTCCGTTGCCACCTCTTTCATTGAAGGCCTATCCTCCCCTCTCATCCTTAGGCACCTTTTTGCAAGATTAGCAAATTCCTTTAGTTGCTCAGTATTTCCCTCATTGACAATGTGATTTTCAAGAATTTGGAAGTGTAGTAATTGTGTTTGTTTTGTGAGTTGTGTTTTGTCTATTGGAAGTGTAGTAATACTTATATAAAAATCCTTAATATATAACTCCCACGATTACTACACTTCCAATAGACAAAACACAACTCACAAAACAAACACAATTACTACACTTCCAAACAACTTTAAAACTTAAAAAGCTTGTATTTCCCTCATTGACAATGTGGTTGTCCCTTTCTTTTGTCTTGCTAAAAAGCTTTTATGTTTCCTTTACTTTTTCCTTCTTTCAAGTGACTATGTCACAAGATAGAATTGTAACGTGCTTTCATGAATATGTAATGAAAAAGTACAAAGTATTAGCACTCTATGTCATAGCAATAGTAAAAGTAGAAGCAAAGTGTAGCATCATAATTACAAACCCAAACTATGGCAAACACACGCCAAATAAGTGCCATAGGAAACATATAAGTGTCCTGGATGAAGTAATAAGAGAAGGAAAATGAAAAAGAAGGAAACTGCGTCATCATCAACGGAGTCCAGAAATGAGAGTCTGATCTCCAAAACGGCTAGGCTCACCGATGCTAGAAAGAAGGCGCTCACGACGGCCCTTCAAGTCTGCCACCTCCTTCTTCAAAATCTCAATCTGTGCATCAATAGCATCAACAGCTGGCTGAACTTTTCTCATAAAAGAGGATTGGACAACCTCACGGTGATGATCCAGAATAAACTCCACAGCAAAACCCACACTGATAAGCTCCTAAATCGCAACCCTCCACTACAGGATCCTCTCGGTGGAGACAGTGTCAACAAAGTTATGCTCAATGTCGTTCATCACGCTCCCCCACATCTTCAAGAAATGCTTCCTGGCAGAACGGCTAAGGTGGAATCCCTGCATAAAATCACTACGGCTGCTATAGACCATCACCAAGTAAGAAACACAATCCTCGGGGACTCGGAAGCCATGGAAATCCACATAAGGAGGCCCAGAACTCCAGAAATTTGCAGGACCAAGGTCATTGACCTCAGGCTGATCAAAGCGGGTGAAAAAGGCTGCAGCTTCACTCACAGGGTCCGGGATGGTGGCAGAACTGCTGCCCACCTCAAACTGAGAAGGGGTAGTGGGAAGTGGACCTATTAAGAAAGCACGAGGCGAAATGAGAAGCCGTGATCTAGAAAAAAAAAAAAAAAAAAAATGAAGGAGAAGATAAAGGGGAAAGGAAACTTACCAGGACCAGTAGGAATAGGGGCTGTGGGAACGGCAGAAACAAGCACTGTAGGTACGGCAGAAACAGGTGCAGAAGGTACGGCAAGAATGGGTGCTATGGGTATGGCAGGAACGGGCATCCCTACGTCTGCTGCAATTCCTAGCCCCTCAAAGGTCTCTGCAAACAGGGAAATAGGTGTTGGATTATACATGTACGCAGCGAAAAATTAACGGATCTACTTCATTTGCAATTGATAACATGCACTATGTAAGTTTCAGAATATAGAACAAGAGAGTGTACCTTGGTGCAGTAAATTTAAAAACCAAAGATCAGAAGTTCTTGGGAACACTTTCAATCTTCACTCCAATTCCACTTGATGCCCAGGATGTGTGGTCTCTCAATCAGTTATATGTGTATGTTCTTGAAGAGAATGAAAGAGTGTCCAACACTCACATACATACCATTTCATGTTCTTACTAAAAATCTGTATGTTTCTCTCCATATAACTAATTATCTAATTGGGCTAGCCTTTTGGGCCTTTCCAATTGGGCTTTAGTGTGTGGCTTGGAGTGGGACCAAAAACACAAAGTCATGAATGAAGACTGCCACTTTGTGAATTACTACATCTTAATCCTTAAGTACCCGGTTTAATCCTTTTGAGTTATTCACCATATATTTATGAAATCCAATTTTATAAATATATACTTTAGTCTTACTAAAGTGGTTAGGCCTAACTCTCTGAATAACAAACCTATTAAACTTATCTCAAGGGAATATTTTGTATCTCCGTTAAGAGACTATGAATTCCATCTTGAGAATATATGTTCCATCAACACTAAATGTGGCTGCCCAACATACTGAGGTTTTGACTGTTACTTTAAATCTCAATCCTGATATATCAAAGCAACCTACACTTCATGATCAGGTCCATTATTCTCTCAGGATTAAGAGTTTATGTGAATATAAGTCGTGAGATTTATTATTCAATTGACAGTCGTTAGGAGAATAATAAATCTCACAGCGGTCCAGTTTAATATGTCTTAACTCTTAAAACATATCAACTTATCAACTAGAAGTCACCACTTCCATGATCAAGACAAATCATCTTAGTTAATATATTATAGTCTTCAAAGATAAAATGCCCAATTTTATCATCGACTACGAACTACAATTCTGAGTTTACAAAGAACTTGTGATTTATATCTTCTCTTGGACTATATGATAATGTCCGAATATTCATGTTACCAATATTTCAGATAATAATAAAACAACTTTATTAAACACAATATTAAGTCATACATAATGTCATACATAACATCATACAATAGGATTTAAGGGTACTAATCCTAACAATAGGCATACAAATAAAGGGGAGATCATAGCAAGAAGCAACACAAATACATATGTACGAGGAAGAGGTAAGAAAAGAAGAAAAAAGTAAACTTAGCAAAAAAGGGGGAAGACACATACCCATGAATTCAGGCTCGGGTGGATCACTCTTCTCTTCATCAGAGTGAGAAATCCTCTTCTTCAGGATGGGCTCATCCTTAGGATCCTCAAGAATGTCCTCAGACTCCTCAAAGGACAAGTCTGCATCAGGACCACGTGTGGCAGAACTAGGAATGGAGGACGGGGTGACTACCAAAGAAGAACCATCCTTCACAGCCTGAGATAGAGTTGCGAAGAGGTCACTGGTGAAGATAACAAGGGGCAGGATAGGGGAAGCAGCCTTGGTCTGAATAGCAGCAGGAATAACTCCCTATTGAGGAGTAGGTGTCTTGGTAGAAATGGGTGTGGTCTCACTAACCCTCTCAGTATGAGTACCCTCTTCTCTAGGTACCGGCTTGGAGGGAGGGGTAGGAGCCTCAACAGGAACTCCATGTGCAGCAGCAGAAGAAGCAGGTGTTGCAAACACTACATCGGCCCCATAAAAAAAGCCCTCCATGGGTACACCTATGGAGGCAGAAAGCTCCTCGGCGGTAGGGTGATATATAGAAAGGGGCTTAGGCTCATCCTAAAAGACAAAACAGAAGTATGTGGCAGAGAAAGCACGTGCAAAGAAAAGAAAGGGAAGAAAACAAAAGAAATGTACCTCAGACTCAAGCTCATCAAGCAAAATGGGACGGGTGACTGACGTATCCTCCTTGTGCTTAGACTGTAAAAAAAAGGGGAACAAAAGACAAGATTAAAGAAAAAAAAAGGGGGTCAGCAAGGTTAGCCACAAGAAAGTCAAAAAGTATTTTAGAGGTAACTTACTCTTCGCTCAGCAGCAAACGCAGGATAAGGAGTTGTCTTTCTCTTGCTGCCTCGTGTTCTGCTGGCAGGGGGAGCAGCTGTAGGTGGCCGTGGAGTAGCAGGCTTAGACTTGCTTGCAGACTTAAGCTTGGCAGGACCTTTCTTACTCGGTGCAGAAATGTTTGTCACTTTAACTTTCTTCTCCCAACTTGAAGGATAATCACCAGTGTGCCAATACCACCCTCTTTTCTCCTCATCCCATTCAAAGATGGCAGACTGGTTCTGTTTCCTAGCATATGCTAACACGGACTTGGAGGGCAGGAGTAATCGAGGGTTAGCCGAAATAACCATACTGAGCCCATCAGGAGGAATAAGGGAGAAACCATGACTACCCACCAACTCTTGCTCGAACGAAGTCATCACTGCTTGCCAATACCTATGCATGGGAGGAGTACAAAGGCCCTCCCTCAGTGAGCCAGGAATGGTAACTGCACTAAAACGCTGCCTCCAGAATTCAAAGGCGGTGTGCCGCAGAAAGGGTCGAATCGAAGTAGGGGACTCTATAAGAAAAGAAAGGTTATCAGGAATGTCCTAATCTAATCCAAACTATCTTCTCACTCGGTTGGCAGGATAATGAACAAACCTGATGCCTTCATCGGCTAAGTAAGGCAACTATCCGGCATTGGTGGCCGCCAAATAAGTAATCCCTGTCTCATCAAAACCGGTCAAGGGAGTGGTAGTCCCAACAGTGTCAACGAACAAACCCATTGCAGAATCTATGCATGTATAACTCGTGCCCAAATCTTTGTAAGCTCTCTAAGAAAAACCAACACCTTCATCGAAAGACTCAACAACAGAATAGCCAATAGGCTTTAAACCAGACCAACGAAAAGCCAGCGGAAAATCGGACTCAAATCTACCGCAAAAATCGGTAATTACCCTCGGGCATGATTGATACTTCTCTTTAGCAAAGTGAACAGGTCTACACTTTGCCAAATGTTGGGCACAACGCTCAAATAACAACTACTGCAGGATAGTGCTATGAACGGAGGAGGTAACTATGTGATAGGACCCCGCTTGACTCTCATCACTCCGTAGGATATCTAATTGGACATATAGATGCCCCAAGAACATAGGGGCCAACGGCAGGCTCACCCCGGCGGCTATCTTGATGGCTAAATGGAAGTATAAGGACTTTAAGGCATAATGGGGGTGGGACCCAAAAACAAACTTGCAAAGCCAAAACGTAACAAAAGCCACACGGCGGGCGGTCACAAAGAACTTAGAAGAATAACTAACCTAGTATGACAACTTGGCATTCCTGGTCATCTTCTTCTTCAATTCGGCCTCAATGGCCTCTTCCTCTGAAGAAAGTTCTAGAGTGGCAGGATCAGCGTTGCCAAGGATGGGCAAGAGTAACTGGTTGGCCACGTCTTCAAGGGTAATGGTGAGTTCACCGCAGGAGAAAGAAGGTATGGGTGGTGGTACACCACTGGCGGACCAAGTGGCAAAGGTTGTAGAGGTCTCAGAAGTTGGACAAGCAGCGAGATGAAACGATGGCCTTCAAAACACCGGCTCGCTGCAACAACCCCATGAAGCCCGTATCGGATAACTCATTATCTACCCATTCTCTCCAACCCAAGGCGGTACCCGACCCAAATTCGAAATGGATAGGCACGGGGAGCAAAATGCCTTGGCGAATGACTAGATCGGGGATTGAGGAGGCCAATGGGGCCCAAGAAACATCGGGGTTTCGCCGACTAAGGGCAAGCCACACACGGCCCAGCAGCGGCGGCGCATAATTGCTGGGAATCTTTGGGAAATGAGAGTGGAAGTCATACCATGGATCGATTAGAGGGGCACATTCACTGCCGGGGTCGCGCTGTGCTTCTTCCTCATCGGAGTGTTCCGACTCAGAATACTCGGCCACCTCGCCTACATCGAGTACGGCGGAAGGGTCGGAAATGGCCTTTTTCCCTTTACGGCGGGAGGAGCCTTGGCTTTTCACCGACGCCATAGTATGAGGGCTTGATCGGAGTAAATGGGTGTGAGTGTTTGAGAAGAAGAAAACTGTGAAGAAAGGGGAAAGGAGAGAGTGTGTTTTTTGGAAAAGAAGGAGTTTGTGTTTGAAACACGAAGGGACTCCTTCTTAAATACCTAGGTCATTAATGTCAACACGAAGGAAGGCGACGGGTCAGCCATCAGAATGGGAATGAAATTAATGAAATGGTGGCTATGTTTTAGAATAACTTCTAAACTGGGAAATTCGAAGAGACAACACTGTTCGCGGTAGGAAAAGAAAAATATATATATATATGAGAAGGGGTCCACTGTTTAAAAAGCCCGCGAAGGAAAAGAAAGAAGAGAGGTAGGAAGGACATAAAGGTCTTTTATTCACATATGAACCGTAGGAACGCTTCATATGTTCAAAGGGATAAATGTTGAGGGTCATTTTTTAGAATCCAAGTAGAAAGAAGAAAAGCCCAGCAACAAGGGCAACAAAGGGTTGGCAAACAGGTGGCAAAACCATTAGGCCCAAGTGGTAGGAATAATGGATCACAGACCCATGAAATGAATAAATGGGCCTTGAGGAAGCAAATGGGCTTAAACAAAGAAAGTAATGGGTTAATGGCAAGCCCATGAACCCCAAGGATGAGAAGGAGGTAATTGGGCCAGGGAATCCCAATGAAGTTAGTAAAAGCTTATAGGAAGCAGAGTTAGTAAAAGGGCTAAGAAAGCCCAAAGAAAGCAAATGGGCCAAGGATGCCCAAGAGAAAAACAAAAGGGACACAAGAGCTCATAAGTAGGAAAACCAATGGCCATGTTAAGCCACTGGGGGGAAAGAATAAATGGCAGGCCTAAAGAGGCTCAGCAGGATTGAGTTATTACAGCAAGAATGAAAGAGTGATATGGCAGGAAATGAGGGCAATCAAGAAATGGGCCAAAAGAAATGTAAAGCCAAGTAACAAATAAAGCCCAGCCCCTAAGGGGAGCGGGAAATCAAAAAGCAGCTCACATAAAAGGTCAAAAAACGGACGGCAGACTATGCAGGCAAGCCTCCAAACCACGGCGAATGCATGAGCAGTAAGCAGATTTTAGACGCACATGGAAGAGAGGCACGCGCAAGGCCCAGACTTCACCAGCTTGTACCCAGCCAATACAGGACGCACTGAGGTCATGGGTCAGAGGTAAGAGGGCATGGTTTGGTGGTGGGGAGAGGGGAAAACCTATTTTGAGGTTCATACCAGGGCTCTTTTGGAGGAAGTGTCCTGCTGGGATGACACACCAACCAAACGAGCAAAGCTGAGCTAGAGCCACTAGGTGCATGCCATGAGGGTTAGGGAGAGAGAAGGCACCCACACCGTAGCAGGAAGGGGTGCCACGGCAGACTAACAAACAAAAACAGTCCTCTTTGTCTGGTGATGGGGAGTGGCACACAGACAGTCCAGTGGTGGTCGGCAAGTACACCCAAACCAAACAAAGGTGGTTAAGGGCTAAAACAGTAAAATCCGGCCACGGCAGGTGTTATAAATGGGAGGACAACCATCTAAGAGGAATCATAACAAAAAAATAGAAAACAAGGAAAAAGAAAAGAAAGGAAAGATAAGAGGAAAAACGGAAATAAAGAAAGAAAGAAAAAAAGGAAAAACAGAGAGTTAGTTCGGCAGGCATGCACCAATAGGTTATTTCCCTCTCTCCCTCTCAAAATCCTGCCCTCTGCCAAAGCAAGAACGGGTTCCTCCGGGCACAAACCATTTAGGTCTGTTTCCCTCAAAGCGATTAATTTCCGTGGCAGGATTTTTCCTAGGAGATTAGTTGCGTTGAGAAGAGACGTTCTTCCCTCTCTGGTTTTGGGTCCTGCGGACTAGACTTACTCTGAGTTCTTTCTTCTTTTGATTGACCCATATGCTGACCACTTATTCATTTGCGTTCTTTAAATTATTGTTGTTGTGATTATCATCCTTAAGTATGGATTAACTGTTCACTTTAATCAAGAAACCGAAGTATTCTTCTTTTGTTTTATTATCATGTCTGCTTGTCATGACTCTTTCAGAATAGCTCTACCTGCTGTAAGCATGCTCTTGGCAGAGCTATCTCAGATAATATTATAGTAGCTTTTGAAACTTTACACCATATGAAAACAAAGAAGACAGGAAAAACAGGTTTTATGGCTATGAAGTTAGACATGAGTAAGGCTTATGATAGGGTGGAGTGGATTTTTCTTGTAAAACTTATGGTGAGGATGGGGTTTCATGAAAAATGGATTGGGTGGGTGTATGAATGTATTAGCTCGGTCTCTTTCTCCATTATGGTAAATGGGGAACCAAGGGGTAACATTGTACCAACAAGGGGGTTGAGACAAGGGGATCCTCTATCTCCTTACCTTTTTCTTTTATGTTCTGAAGGTCTGTATGGTTTGATAAATAATGCTATAAATGAAGGGAATATTTGGGGTTACTTTCTTTGTAGGGGAGGACCAAAAATTTCTCACCTGTTTTTTGTAGATGATAGCCTCCTATTTAGTCGAGCAAGATTGGAAGAGGTAAACACCATCCAAAGCATTTTGAAGGTTTATGAAAAAACTTCGGGCCAGCAAATAAATACAGAGAATATAGCTCTATTTTTTAGAAAATTAGTAATTGAGTCAACAAAAAACTCAATAAAAGATCTTCTTTGTGTCTCGAAGATAAAGCAATACGAGAAGTATTTGGGGCTACTTGCGGTGGTGGGGAAGAATAGGAGAGCAAGTTTAAACTATATAAAAGATAGAGTTTGGGAAAAATTACAAGGGTGGAAGGAAAAACTCCTATCTCAGGCAGGGAAATAAGTGCTCTTGAAGGCAGTAGTGCAAGCCATACCCACTTTTGCAATGGGTTGTTTCAAACTCCCATTGGGTCTTTGCAAGGACATTGAGATGTTGATTCGGAAATTTTGGTGGAGACAACATGGTGAGCATAGGAAGATCCATTGGAAAAATTGGGAGATACTTTGCAAACCAAAGAAAGGAGGGTTGGGTTTTAAAGAGTTAGCAAAATTTAATGATGCAATGCTAGCCAAGCAGGTATGGAGACTTATTCATGATAAAAATTCTTTGTTTTATCGTGTCTTTAAGTTAAAATACTTTCCAAATGGTACCATTTTTGAGGCCAAACAATCTGCAAGTTCATTTGCGTGGAAAAGCATTTTGATGGCAAGAAATTTTATTTCCATGGGTGCAAAATGGAGAGTGGGTGATGAAAAGTCAATTAGAATCTTCAAAGATAGCTGGCTGCCTGAAACAAATGGAGGAAAAATCACCTCATCCCCCACGGCACTAGGCAGTGAGGCTAGAGTGGACAATCTGATTGAGCAGAACTTGGGTCAGTGGAATGAGCAAGTGATTAACTCTTGTTTCATTCCATTTGAAGCACAACAAATAAAAGCTATTCCATTAGTTGTATCTCCCGAATCGGATTTTCTGTACTGGTCATTAGAAAAAGATGGAGTGTACTCGGTGAAGTCGGGCTACAAAGCTATTTGTGAGGATGCAAGACGAGGGGAAGCTTCAGTCTCAAACTCGGCAGCAACATCAGGTATATGGTCAGCGATTTGGAAGCTCAATGTGGCAGGGAAGATCAAACACTTTCTTTGGAGGGCTTGTACAAATAGCTTGCCAACCAAAACAAATCTGTTAAGGAGAAAAATCATATCGGAATCGCTGTGCCACCGATATGGATACGAAGCATGCTTTATGGGATTGTGAACTGATGAAACAGGTTTGGTGTGTCGATTTTTGGCTGGGTCAATCGGTTTGAAGCTGAGCAAGGAAACTTCTTGGATCTGTTTGACCGAATGGTATCAAAATCTGGTAAGGCAGAGTTGTTTGCTATCTCCGCTTGGCATATCTGGGTCCACCGAAACAAAACCAGACTCAAGGAGCAAGCTGTACCGCTGGGCAAGATTAGGGACACGGCCAAAACTTTACCTGGAACTGTTCTATGTTAGCCGAGACTCACTGTGCAGATGCAAGCCTAGAAATCCAGCAAGAAATCGCAGGTGGCAGCCTCCAAAACCAGGTGAATATAAATTAAACTTCGATGGCGCCATGTTTAATGAAAGCGAAGAGGCAGGAATTGGCATTGTAGTTTGCAATTCTGCAGGTCAGGTCCTGGCATCATTGGCAGAAAAAATTAGGAAGCCATGTACAGTGGAACACTTGGAAACATTGGCGACGAGTCGTGCCGTTATTTTTGCTGCTGAACTTGGACTACAACAAGTGCATTTTGAAGGTGACTCAGAACTTGTGATTAAAGCTTTACAGATGGGCACTATGTCTTCCTCATCTTTTAGTCATTTAGCTAGAGATATTATAACTCACGTTAGTTCCTTGTAGAGTTTTTCTTTCTCTGACATTGTTAGGCAAGGAAATGCTATTGCACATGCCTTAACTCAGAGAGCAAGACTGTCTTTACCTTTATTTGTTTGGATGGAGTCAGTTTCATCAGATGTTGCTGATTATGTTTTAATTGATGTTCTGGTTCATTGAATAAAATGCAAGCATAGATTTCCTTCTCAAAATAAAAGAAAAAAAAAAAGAAAAGAAAAAAAAAACCTTAGCATATAATGGAAAATAGTAAATTTATTCATTTAATCATATAATTCTAACAATCTCTTTCATGTGCCAGCTCAAAATGCAATTTAATAAATGAAGCTCAACATGTAAGATTTTAAATGAGAGGTAGTGTAGAAGAGACATAAACCATTATATTTAACCACACATATAATTCTAACACAAATCTACAAGCAACAACTTCAGCAATGCTTTGTCATAGGTGTCATCCTATTTTTTATGTTATGTTTAGTACTTTTGTTTAAGGAGTTTTACTTTGTGAAAGCGTGTGATTTCAATCCATTTCCACGTTTTTGGATTTTGGTGTTTATTTTTATAGGAAGTCTTTACTTAATTTATTTTCTCATTTTGTTCACCAAAAAAATAAAAAAATAAATCTCATTTTGATGAAATGTCATGTGTTGCCAAAAATGCCCCCATAAATTTTCCCAATTTCTGTTCATGCCCGCATTCAATCAGCTATAGCCAGCCGAATCACTAGCTATAAGCTGGAGTTGCTCTCAATATCTCATAAATCTCTTCGGTTCTTCCATCACCTTCAAACTGAAGGCCGACCTCGTCAGCGAGTGTGACCCATCCATGATCCAACCCTTGGATTACAGTTTAAAAGGCTCTTTACCTTTGCTCATTTTATAGTGTAATATACATTACATATACAATGACGAACTCTCAATTTCTCATATTAGCTGTCACATTTGATAAATATTCTCCTGTTTGCACTATAAAAAATTATATCAAATTGGTCTTGACGTGAATGCCAAAATTGGTCTTATGATCGAGACTAAACTGTGATCTTGGGAACAAAATGGAAACCACTCTAATATTGAGATTAAAATATCTAGACTAATGAAACGGTGATTTCTGATCATCAGTAGGAGCGTTAATAATTATAATTGGCATAAACCACGTGTAATCTTGTAAGTTATAATTGACACCAGTAACTTGGAAATTACTAGTATATGGCATATGTGAATCCCGGAGGCCTAGGCAACCTCAAGTAGAGAAAGTAATAAAGTTCAAAATAGGAGTATAGGAGTAGACAATATTAAAATATGCCTAATTTCAGGTGGATTTACTGTAATTTTTTTATACATTAAAATCTCAGCAGTTATTTTTAGGGTGAGGTCGGGGGTGGGTTAAGAATGATCATTTCTTCTAAGATAACCAAACTTGCTACAATTATTTTTGCATAACTTGATAATATATGCTACTGTGATTAGTAAATTATCATTTTATATAAACCAATCACTTCATCTTCATTACTCACAATTACACATGTTATTGCTGTAGCAAAAGTTGAGAGACAAACATGCTTTAAAAACAATATAATCAATTGCCTATGAGTGATAACTGCATAAGGAAATTTGTACTTCACATCCAAAATTAATAAAACTCAAAATCACGTATTCCCTATAATAACAACTAGAAGTAACTCAAACGAAAACCTAACAACTTGCTCTAGTGTATGTGAACTATGCGATACGTACCTCCAAGGACCAAAGTTAGCTTCTTCTTTTAATTTTTTTTAGGTTTTACCTTCAGCAATTGTATTATGAGTTGAACCTTCCCAAAATTATATTCTTAATCACATAATTAACTCAATTTATTACAGATGTGTAAAACTTTTTATAATTCACGATCGACTACAACCAAAATATGTTGTCCGCATGCAGTCTAATTTGAATTTCTAGCATTTTATCAAAAATAAATTTAATTTAAAATTTGACAGTCCGCAACACGCTTTGGTACTATTCCAATGTGACCGAACACCTATGGAAGAAATTATAATATACAGTCCCCATCAAAGTTGATAGGAACACAACATTTTTTCTATGCATAAAAATCAAAGTTTTATTTTATTTTTGAAGGTAATCAAAGTTATTAATAATAATATATCTAAGTCTTTCAAATAAATCTATAAAACATGAGGATTTATAACTTTTAAAATTTTCATGGATTAGTGAATT
This sequence comes from Notholithocarpus densiflorus, assembly GCA_030021035.2. Classification (NCBI taxonomy): domain Eukaryota; kingdom Viridiplantae; phylum Streptophyta; class Magnoliopsida; order Fagales; family Fagaceae; genus Notholithocarpus; species Notholithocarpus densiflorus. Next base: position 1,049,176 of record JARYZH020000104.1, read on the forward strand.
ATAGTGAGTGATATTTAAGGCTTCAAAAAACAAAACTGATTGATACTTACTCTATTCAAAAAACAAAAGTGAAGGGATCGAGTACTTATATATTTGTAGTATAAATATATTACATAAGAGCATTCTCATCAGTTGTTCTATAAAAATGTCATTTTGATACACCAAAAGCCTACTTTATTATTTTACCACATCATTTTACAATATCTCATTCATCAGATGTTTTATTCTTCAATTCTATACATTATAATAATATTTACAACACATTAAATTAATATATTAACTCCTCTCATCAACAACAACAATAACAACAACAGCAGCACAGCCACCACTGCCGCAACAACGGCCACCAACAACAACCACGGCCATAACAACAACACCGACAACCACCACCGGCACAAACCCACATCCAACAACGCCACCTTAAAAAAAAATAAAAATAAAAATTCCACAACAACCCAAAAAATAACCACCCAATTATCATCACCACAAGCACCAAATTACCGCCACAACCACAGTACCACTGCCACAACTAACCCACAACCCACCACTTTCACAAACCTCAAAACCCATCCCAAATCAAACAAACCCAACCTCCAATCCCTCTAGATAAACCTGAACCTCACAACCTACCGGCAACAACAAAAAAAAGATACCACCACAACCCATGAAAATCAACCAATAGTCACAACAATAAAACCCAAGGCAAAAAAAAAAAAAAAAAAAAAAAAAAAAAAAACCACAACTAGAGAGAGGCAGAGTGAATGGCGGACAGAGAGAGGGAAGAGAGTGAGATCGACAACGGCCTCGAGGTGAGATCGGTCGTGACTGGAGAAGGTGAGACCATGAGCGAGATCGACGAGATCGAGCACGGCTGAGCGAGATCGACGAGATCGAGCACGGCTGAGCGAGATCGAGTGTGGCTGAGCAAGATCGATGGCGGCTGACAATATTGACGGCAGCTGGGCGAGTCGGACTATGGGCGAGATCAGCGGCGGTGGCTTCAAAAAGTGAGAGAGATTGAGAGGAATCGGTGAGAGGAACAGAGGTAAGAGAGATTGGGAATTGGTGAGAGAGAAGAGAAAAGAATAAAGTGAAGAGAGAGGAGAGAGAAAAGAGAATAAAAAAATATTAAAACTTATACCATTTCTGTCCGTATGCTCTCATATTTGAGAGTGTACTGTTCACTCATGCCAAATATTTTGGCATTTGAGACACCTCATGATGGTCTGTTTTTGGTGTTTAGTGTGTCAAATGCCAAATATGCCAAATATTTGGCATTTGGCACAGCTGATGAGAATGCTCTAAGTAAGCTACGAAATAAACTCTATTTAACCGCTCAAATGCTCTAACTGTCTAGTAACTGGCTTCCACGCTTCTTCTTCTTTAATTGACTTTGTAACCTCTATGCATTTAGCTGATAAAATTTAGCCTAATACTTATTCTCGATTGTCTAAATTTAATTACATCAACAAGTAACTCAAATTTCTCGATTGAATTCTAAACTTTTCCATGAAAGCCTAAGTAACAACCTGCTCTAGGGTTTTTGACATGAGAACCAAGGTTGTCAAGTTGGATTTTTTTTTTTTTTTTTTTGGGAGGGGTGGGGGGGTGGTTTAAATCTAGCAATGGTATTATGTGTTGAACTTTCTCAAAATATTTAGAAGACGGGTATTATGTGTTGAACTTTCCCAATATTATAATCTTAATCACGTAATTAATGCAATCAAAGACGTGTACTTTTGTATAATTCACAATACCCAAGGGCAAAAATATCATCTTAAAATTCTAACTCAAATAGGTTTTGCAACGCGATTTGGAGACTAATCCAAAGTGACCATGTGATGGGTGATTGAACACTGGTTTGCTTTTCATATTTGATGTGGGCAAAGATTAGGTCTAATGGTTCAATTCACTAGACCTAAGCCAAGTCCATTTTATCTACATATAGGAAGAAATTATAATAGAAGGGATCACAAATAAGAAATCTATTGGTAATCACTTGTTAGCTAAATACATGGATTTATTTAGAGAACTTGACTGCCCACCAGACTTAGAGGGGTTGATAACACCTTGTGTGAGTGACACTGAAAACTTGAAATTAAGTAAAATTCCAGCCGCGCAAAAGATTATGGAGGTGGGACATGCATGGCAAAACTAAAATCCTCAAGTCTTGATGACACCTTGTGTGAGTGACATTGAAAACTTGGAATTATTTAAAATTCCAGCCCCACAGGAGATTAAGAAGGGTGGGATTTGCTGGGGATATTGGGCTTTTGCCCTTATTTTGCAAAAATAATAACAATATGTCCATGTTTTGAAACTATTTAGGTCTGTGTCCCTGTTTTGAAACCTTGATTTTAATAAAATCAAGTTACAAGTAGAACTCGACATTAGCAATGTTGAGTTCTATGCATATTTTGTCACTTAATTAAAAAAAAAAAAAAAAATTTAAGTGAAACTCAACTTTGGTAAAGTCGAGTTTCAATTAAAAATTTACATATAACTCGATTTTGAGAATATCAAGTTTTATACCAAATTCAATTTTGTTAAAATCGAGTTTCAAAAACAGGGACATGGACCTAAATAGTTTCAAAATAAGGACATATTGCTGTTATTTTTGCAAAATATCATGTAACAAATCTGTGGCCATTCTTTGGTAGGTCGCACCTACATTCCTGAGCCCGAATGGCATCATGGTGTAGCAATAAATTCCCCATTCTGTGGTGAAGGTAGTCTTGGTCATATCCCTAGGAGCCATCTTGATTTGGTTGTATCCTGAGAAACCATCCATGAAAGACATCAAGGCACTACCGGCTGTGTTATCCACTAAGTCATCTATGTGAGAGAGAGGGAATTCATCCTTAAGGCAAGCTTTGTTCAAATCTTTAAAATCTACACAAATTCTTATCTTCCCTTCTTTCTTGGGTACGGGCACAACATTGACTATCCACTCGGCTTGGTGTATGGGTTTGATGAACCCTACCTTCAATTGCCTGGTAACCTCTTCTTTGATCTTTAGAAGCCATCCAGTTCTCATACGCCTCAACTTTTGCTTGTCCCAACCAAACACATATAAGAGAAAGCTAAATTTTTTCTATCCTCTCACTTTTGCATCCCTTCCTCATTTTCTATCTTCTCGCTTTTCCATCCCTCCAACCAAAAGGACCCTAAAGAAAATTTTTTTAACAATGTCAACTTTCCTTTCTTTTCCCCATTCCAACCATTTAAAAAAAAAAGGGGGGGGGGGGGGGGGGGGAGAGAAAAATGCCTATTCTCTTGTCAACGGTAGAAAGCCGTTCTAAATATGATCTTACATTTAAACTTCAATCTCAGATAAAAACATTTTTTTAACAGATGATAATAGTACTAATGGCTAGGGAGAGGCCAGCTCTACTCTACTTTCCTCCTTCACCCTTCATCCAATCAGGTCACGAGTTTAAAACATTAATCATGATCAGCATTTGATCCCAATTGATGATACCACGAAAGGATCTGAGCGTGCAATACCGGAAATATATACTTATCAATTATGACGTTAACTGCTAGTGATGATTTACGAGTGGGGACACATGCCCCTTGTCCAGATGGGACCGCTTAATGCAAAAACAACAATAATCTCCGGGTTCATTAACACAATATTGAATTCTTGTGCAATTATTGAACTCTTTAACATCACATTAGTTAATGTTTGCATTTGCAGGAAAACCAATTTTAAGTAACTTGGAAGTACTATAATCAAAAGCAATGACAAGCTAATGAAACGAACAGTTCCATTTGTTTCGCTGTAAAATGTTCACTTAAAACATGTTTTCACTTAACATTTTCAGTTATTTGATGTGATGTAAAATTTTTCAAATACAAACTATCAAAACTAATGCCTCCCAACAATCAAATGGGTGAGTAGAGAGGTATTGTGTGTTTTTTGTAAAATGTTTTATCAAATTGTTTTGGCAAAACATTTTACAAAATTTTTACAGAAAATTTTACGGCCAACGAAACACATTTTTAAGTTTGGTCAAATTTTACAATGAAACAAGCACAGTAAAATGCTAAAAATATTTTACTTAAAGATTCTACAGCGAAATAAATAGAGTAGAAAATGAAATGTATTTCCACATCATATATATGTAAGAAATTCGTTAAAGAGGTGCTTCTTTAATTTTCTTTCGTCGTTTGAAAAATTGTTGTAGGTATTGTTAGAATTATGTGCTCTCAAAACAATATTATGCATTTTTATTTGATAATAATTTACATTTTCACATTCATAATTATTATGGCTATATTTCATTGTTTAAATGTAGCATGTGATGTCACCTTTGTAGAAAAATCATGTTGATGGTTAAGGAACCAAAGACAGGGAATAATGATTTTTCATAGTTTATAAAATTGTTCTAGGCTATGGATATTAACTAAAAAATTAAAATTCCCAGTTTTGGTAGTTTAAAAAACCAGATTGATAGATGATTTATAGTTACTGCAGTTCAACCAACCGGTCCGGTCTGGATTTCAAAACCTTGTTTCACTACTTGAGTCTACACTTGTTTTGTTACTATATGATAGGATGATTTATTCCATCATTGAGGTAGGGACTTTACGCAGACAAGTGGGTGTAATGAAACAAGTGCATGCATTGAACTGGATCCGATCAAGAACACCTTATAGAGTGATCATTAATGTTAGTTAAAAGATTATTCTTTCACAATTCTCCAATTGTCCTCAAACATGAGAGGTTTGTGTATATTTATTTATTATGCACATAACTTTGACAATGTCAATTGGTGATACTCTTTTTAAATGCTATATAGAGACATGTTGGGTTATGTGTGTAATGAGTAAAATATGTAAATGCTCAACAATGAATCTATCAGTCTCTAAAGAATATAGTATATTTAGTTGATTTTCATATTGAAGTTGGACTCAAAACAAGACCTGCTGGTGACTTTTTTCAAAAGCGTTTTTCATAGATATAATATTGTGTATATATATACTACTATTACTACTACTTAAGGGTTTTCCCTTGTTTGTGATCCTCAATTTTAATGCCCAAAATACCCTCAATCTATTCACTTACAAGTTTTTCAACTAACAGGATAAATATGTTAAAAAAAAAAGGGGGCTAGTTGAATTTCACTTCCCATGTTTTACTCCTAAAAAGGTTCTTTTAATATGCCAATAACATTTTCCACTTTTTCAATTACCAAATTCATTTTTTTCCCTTTTACAACTGATTATATTTAAATTTCACTACCCATGTATTTACTCCTAAAAAAATGCTTTTAATATATTTTCGGTTTTTTTTTTAAATTTTTTTACAACCAATTACATTTAATTTTCACTTTCCATGATTTACTCCAAAAAACTGCTTCATGCCAACCACGTTTCCCAATTTTCAATTACTAAATTCAATTTTGTTTTTCATTTTATAAAAAAAAGGGTAAACTACATATTTGGTCCGGCCTAACCTTTAGGTTATATGTCAATATGGTCCCTAATATTTCAAATGTGTCAATTTGGTCCCTAACCTTTTGACATTGTGTCAAAATGGTCCTTAGCGTTAAGTAGTGGATGAAATATGCTGACATAGCTAACAGTAAAAAAAAAAAAAAAAAAAAAAAAGTTTATTGCCACATTGATTGCCAACTGTACTAACATGTTAATATAACCTTAAATTGTTTTTTTTTTTTTTTTTTTTTTTTAAGACAATCAGATAAGTGAGTAACACAACACGTGATAAGTTTCTCGCTTGTGGAGCAATGGTTCCTGTAAGACTTGAAAGCTCAAAAATGTGTTAAAACACAAGAGCTATTTAGACCTCCAAATTAAAGATTACGACTCAGTTGATTTTACTTTTACTTAAACTAAGTGTGGAAAAGAGTAAATGCGAGCGTTCAAACAATAAAACTACTCTAAGCCATATTCATCAAATCACAACAGTAAAATGAAAGCTAAAGAGTAGGGAAGAAGAATACAAACACAAGATAACACGCCGATGTGTTATTAAAGAGGAAACCGAAGTACTCGGCGTAAAACCTCTCCGTCGCCTTCCAAGTGGTAAATCGATCCATTAAACAATCAGTTGGGATACATGAATAGCAAGAGACCCTCCAAGCCTAATCTACCCGATGCACCTAAGCTCTCCAAGCTCCTACTCCAACAAGGCTTCTCGGAACCGTGTCTTGTCTAACTCTTCGGATCCCGCAATACGCCCGATTGCATCCGCCAAATCTTGGCTTCTTCCAATGCTTCCCAGCAGCACCAAAACCTCACTTGACACTCAGAATGGGTGTGGTAAGTGTTTGGGCTATCAACCTCTCAAGGATATGGAAATGGAGAGGTAGGAGTTGAGTAAAAATCACAATGGATTGTGTAGAGAATTATGGGTATAACAATCTCTAACTCTCAAGGGTTGTGGCTAGGGTTTTCTCTCAGAAGCACTCCTCAACATCTGTGGGTAATGTGGGTATATATAGTGTGGGTAGAGATAGTGTGTATCAGATATGACAAATTGGCAAAACAGAATGTTTCGTGAGTATCTCGCGGAAGGCCTTACCCGCGAGACACTCGCAAAAACCAGCTATCACCATCCTATCCTGACTCTTCGCATTCCAATCATGTGCTAGGCACATGCTTCACTTCATGAGAAAGCTTCTTACGAGCTACCTGCGAAAACTTTCTTTGTGATTGACCTATCCGTTTGGACCATCCATGTTTGCATGGGGGGGTTTTTTTTCCTTACAAGGGTAAGTGAATTCTACAATGAAGTTCGCTAGCACTTGGGCTTTGATTGTCGCTCGAGGTCGATATTCGATGTCAAATTGGCCTAATTCAATTGCCCATTGAATGAGTCATCCTGTTGCATCTATCTTGTTCATCGTTTTTCTTATGGGTTGGTCTGTTATAACGACGATGGAGTGTGCTTGGAAGTAAGGATGAAATTTTCTAGAGGCGGCTAATAATGCGAAAGCTATCTTTTCCATCCTTGGATAGCTTGCTTCTGCTCCCTAGAATGTCTGGCTGGTATAATAGACTGGCTTCTAGACGTTCCCTTCTTCTCTAATTAGTGCCGAACTTACTACTGTGTTGGATGCTGCTAAGTAGAGATACAGCTTCTCTCCCATCATTAAGGGGCTTAATAGAGGTGGCTTTATTAAATACTCCTTTAACTTGGCAAAGGATTTCCTCGCATTCGTCAGTCTACTGAAAGACTTTTTTCAATACCTTGAAGAATGGCATGCACTTGTCCGTTGCCTTAGAGACGAATCTATTTAGGGCTGCAACTTTTCCTGTCAAGCTATGCACCTCTTTCACTGTCTTTGCTGATTTGACTTCAATTATTGCTTTCACTTTGTCTTCGTTAAATCGTCCAAGTGGTTGGCTTCGTCCTTGCTTTTCACAAGCATATCGTCTACGTATACTTCCACATTCCTTCCAATTTGGTAAGAGAACATGCGGTTCACCAATCTTTGGTATGTGGCTCCTGCATTCTTCAATCCAAAGGGCATAACTTTGTAGTAGTACAACCCTTGGCTGGTAACGAACGAGGTCTTCTCTCAATCGTCTTCGTCCATAAGAATCTGGTTGTATCCAAAAAAATGCATCCATGAAACTTAAGAGCTTGTGTCCAGCAGTTAAGTCTACCAGTTGATCAATCCTTGGCAAGGGAAAACTATCCTTTGGGCAGGCTTCGTTCAGGTCTGTGAAATCGACGCATATTCTCCATTTGCCATTGCTCTTCTTTACCATTACCATGTTTGCTAGCCAATCTGAGTAGAAGACTTCCCTGATGAAACTAGCTTCTAGTAGCTTCTTTACTTCTTCAGTTACATCTTTGTTGCACTCTGGTGCAAATATTCTCCGCTTCTGCTATACAAGTTTGCATTCTGGGTTGATGTTAAGACGATGCTGTATGATCTTCCTATAAATTTCGGGCATATCCTCGTGTTTCCAGGCGAAAACATCTTGGTTTGCCCTTAAGAAGGAAATCATCTCCTCTTTCTCTAGAGTTGGGAGTGCTTATCCTATCTTCAATACCTTCGTCGAATCTCTTGGGACGATCTCAATTTCCTATGGCGTTTCTGACGGTTCGGGGATGGGTTTTAGTTCATTGATCACCCATGTGTGGTTCTCCCTAGATGTTAAGGCAGCTTGGTAGCACTCTTTTGCCAAAACTTGGTCTCTTTTGATTTCTCCTACTCCGTGGGCTGTTAGAAACTTCACCTTCAAGTAATATGTTGACGTCGTTGCTCTTAGCCTGTTGAGTGCAGGTCTTCCCAATATGATGTTATATGTTGAAGGGCAAACAACTATAAGGAAATCAATTTCCTTGGTGACCTGTGCTGGGTAAGTATCTGCAATTACAGTTAGAGTGACGATACCCCTAGGGACGATTTTGTCCCCAGTTTAGCTTACCAAAGGAGAGGTGAAAGGCCTAATCCTTTTCTTATCAAGTTTCATCTATTGAAACGCAGGTAAGTAGTTGATATCTGCTGAGCTTCCGTTGTCAATGAGCACCCGGTGGATGTTGAATTCTTCTACTCTGAGCATGATTACTAGCGGATCGTCATAGGATTGCCTGATGCCACGACCATCTCTCTCTGAGAAAACAATGTCAGGTTCATCATTCTTTGGCATCTTCATTAGGGGGAGCCGCGAATGGACATTGTTTATTTCTCTCCCATAGGCTTTTTTTAGGGACTTCTGCGTTCCACCTGCTGTTAGTCCTCTAAAGATCGTCTTTATCTCTTCTATAGGACGTTTGCTATCTCTTACTCCCTGATTTCTATCTTAATCGTCCTTCTGTTGGTATCTGTGGGGCTCTAATTTCCTGATATACTTCTGTAACTTTCCTTGCCGGATCAAAGTCTCCATCTAATCTTTCAAATGCCTACACTCGTCGATGCGATGCCCGTGGTCATGGTGGAACCTACAATACTTGCTCTTGTCTCTTCTTTCTGCTGGAGTGCTGACTGGCTTCGGCAATTGCAGGGAAGGTCGTCCTTTATCTGCATCAAAACCTGTTCAATTGGCATTATTAGAGGAGTAAAGTTAGTTCCTGTCCGGAAGTTCCTTCTTTTTCCCTGTGGTCTGCCCAACACTTCGTGTCTTTTTCTTCTTATCGTGATTGCCGCTTGTTCCTTCATCTTTCTTCCTTTTTCCTTTCATTTCTTTTGCAAGCACTGTGTCTTTTGCATTCATGTACTTCTAAGCTTTTCGGAGCAACTTTGCGACTGTTTTTGGTTAGTGATTGAAAAGAAGAAATCGCTGGGCAACAACCCTGCTTGAAAAGTTGTTAGGATGACTTGGTCTTCAGCTTTGTCTACCTGCAGTAGCTCCTTATTAAATCGGGTAACATACTGTCTTAGTGACTCTCCTTCTGCTTATTGAATGTTGAGAAGGTGACCAGTTGGCTTCTTGTGTCTTTGCCTCCCAATGAAATGACGAACAAAACCCTTGCTGAGTTGCTCAAAATCTGCAACAATTCCTGCGGGTGTCTAGCTGAACCATACTCTGGCTACTCCTTTCAGTGTTGCTAGGAATGCCTTGCACATCACCTCATTTGGGGTCATCTGCAATAGCATCAGTGTCTTAAATGATTGAATGTAATCAAAGGGATCCTTGGAACTGTCATACAACTCCAACTGTGGGAGACGAAATTTCGATGGAAGGGGTCAGTTTAGTACTTCAGTAGTGAATGGTGAGTCCGTCCTTCGAATCATCCCAACTAAATTCTCCTCGCCTTTGTCCTTCATAGCACTTTTTAGCTCGTTCATCTCCTTTCTCATGTTGCGAAGCTCATTCTCCATCTTGGAGGAATCTTCTCCTAGGGTCTTGTCTTGTCTGTTGGCTTGAGAGTTTGATTCTTCTTCATTTTGGTTTTCAATTGTTCGCCGATGCTCTGCGTTTGGGATTCCATTGTCTTTCGCAGTTCTTCATTCTGGCGAGTCAACTTTTCCACATTAGCCAGGAGGGCCTGGATTTGTTGTTGTTGCACAGCTTCTGGCTGTTGTGTAGTTTCTGCTTCCATCTCGTACTTCGAGGAACTCTTTTGTCACTGGGAAAGATGGCTTGAATGATTAGTGTTCCCACAGACGGCGCCAAACTGATGATGCAAAAAATCAGCAATTAAGCTCCTCGTTGTAGTGGATGGATGAAGCTGTGATTAGGTCGTCTCTGTGGAGGAAAACCTGCAAAATGAACTGGGTGGAAGAGTAACACGCTGGTGTGGCGTTAGCCAAATCGCTTCCGATGCTTAAGTTAGTAAGGGAGAAAGATTTTAGAGAGAAACAGTCTGGAGAGTGATTTTCGTAGAGTATTTGTGTGTACCTTTAACTTCTGTTGCCTTCTCTTTTATAGTTGAGTGCCTAATCAATGGGTAATGAATCCTTGTATTTATGTTCAACGGCTAGTGCGTTACAAAATCTTTGTCTGAAGTTCATAGCTCATTCTGTGACCGTTGCTCCGTCCATTACGTGTTGTCATCAATGAGCGTAATAAATGTCTGACATCGTCTCTTGGTTAATGATAGTATCATCTTAATGACGATCGTAAATTTCTAACTCATCAATACCAAAGGGAGGGATATGGAATTTTTACATCTCCACAACTTTCGGGGCAGCTAGCTAGGCAGAGCTAAAGGAAATTCTGTTGGTTCCATTAATATCACACCAACCTGGTGATTAGAATAAGCATTCCTATGGAATTGGTAACCCATAGGTAGCCCCAATGTTTCCGACCCTTTTTAAAAGCAAACGGGAAGAAGACCCATTCAGTTCAATGCATACACCATGAGTCTTTGTGATTAATTAAACTTGCACGTTTTAGAAGTGCATGCTGCATTAATATATCAAAGGTGGACTTCGACAAGGTCCTAACGAGTAACGACTAACGAGTATATTACCAATTTTTTCTTTTCTTTTTTTAAAAAGGACTAACTAGTAACGACTAATTTGTACTATTTGGACTGATCAATAATAATAGTATTATAACTACAGTGTTATCCTTCTTTTTTTTTTTTTTTTGGGGGTAAGAATATTTCTCTCTATTGTCTATATTTATGTATTAAAAGAGTTGTTGTGAATCGATCCAAATTGAAGAAAGAATCGAATATTTATTAATAAAATTTATTGTACGAGAATTAAGATAGAGTTTCATTCCACACATCAATATATACCGACAAGAATGAAATTTATAGGAAGAGGAAATCCCTTTTTCTTTTTCTTTTTTTTGTTTCTTTTGCTACATTTAGAAAAAAAAAAATTGTTCTTTCTTTTAAAACTTTTATAACTAGAAAGTACTTTTGTTTCAATTTGAATTTTTTTTTTTTTTTTTTTTTGAGTTCTTTAAAAATGGGTCCTTACAAGTAACTCGAATTTCTCAAATTAAAAAAAGTAACTCGAAGGAAAGCCAAATAACCAGCTCTAGTGTTTGTGAAACGAGGACCAAGGTTGTTAGGTTTTTTTTTTATTATTTATTTATTTTTGGGGTGGGGGTGGTGTTAAACTCCAGCAACAGTATTATGCGTTGAACTTTACCAAAATTATAATCTTAATCACGTAATTAACTAAATCAAAAAACAGATGTGCAATTTTATATAATTCACAATTGCCAAGGGCAAAAAGCCAAAAATATATTCTCAAAATTCTAACTCAAATAGGCTTTACAACATGATTTGGAGACTAATCGAAAGTGACCATGTGATGGGTGATTTAACAACGGTTTGGTCTCTTTTTTGATGTGGGCAAAGATTAGGCCTAGTAGTCTAGTACACTTGACCTATTTTATCTACATATAGGAAGAGATTATAATAAGAGGGTTCAAAAATAAGAAATCTATTAGTGGTCTCTTATTAGCTAAATGCATGGATTTATTGAGAGAACAAGAGATTGAGTGCCCTCCAGACTTATAGGGGTTGATATTATCACCTTGTGTGAGTGATGCTGAAAACAGGGATGGATCTATACATTGACTAGGGGGGCAATGGCTCCCCTAAATTATTATTATTATTTTTTAAATATTAGTATATTAATAGGTACTAATTTTAGCAATTTTGTTCAATAAAATTACATTTTGCCACCCCTTAACAATGTCATCAATTCTTTTAAGAGTAATGTTATAGTCACACTTTTTTACAACATTTTTACAAACTATTGAGGTAGCAAATTCTTATTGGTTTGCACACTTGCATCACTTTTTACTTATCAATAACCACTCACCACATTAGCAATTTGTAAAAATTTTGTAGTTTTAGCATTTTCCACCTTTTAAAGGCCATAAAATTAATAGATTAAATCTAAAATAAAATATACAAGTCCAAAAAAATTAGCACAACAACAAAAATTACCAATAATAAAGCTAAAAAAAAATTAAGCCCAATCAATCTATTTTACCCAAAATAAACTACTTGGCCATTTAAAAAGTTTTAAACAAAAATCCTTAGTGATAAAGTAGTAGAGTCAAAGGCCGGAGTTGCCACACACAACTAGCAGTAGAGCCGCCCCCCTAACTTCAAGTTCTGGCTCTGTCCCTAGCTAAAAATTAGGAAATATGTAGAATTCCAGCCCCGCAAGAATTTAAGACGGCAATCTAGGACATGCATGGCAGAACTAAAATCCCCAAGTCTTGATTGGTTCACAGTGTTCGTTTACAAGAAGTATTGGGAGGTGGAGGGCTTTTTTTTTTTGGGGGGGGGGGGGGGGTTAATTGGTGAGCAACAGTGAGTGTAGTCGCTAGTTTCTTCAACATGGAAGAATGACAAAAGAGGTAAATAATTCACTAATCTTTCTTATCCCAAAGATCCCATAAAAACTACCTCTTTTAATTATTTTAGGCCTATTAGCATGTGTAATGTAGTGTATAAAACCATTACCAAGCTTATTGTAACATGACTAAGGAAATTTACTGTCCAATCAGATTGCCCTTATCAATCAGTGTATCCTTAGGAGATGGATTGCAAAGAATGAAGTATCAGTCCAAGAGATTCTTCATAGCTTCAAGAGGAGAAAACTAAAGGTAGGTATGTTAGTTATATTAAGTTAGATTGTCGAAGGTCGTATGAAGATCCAGTACAATACTTAGTATTATACCTGGTGCAATTAACCCCTCTCCCTCTTACAATATATGTTTTTTTTTTTTTTTTTTTTTCACATTTTTATTCAACATTTACTTTTATTAACTTTTTTTAATCAATAGTTGAGATTGAAAGTTGCTTTTTTCAACTATCAATCTCAACCACTGAGAGGAATTGCATCAGGTACAATACTCTAAATACTGCAACTAATCTCAATCTGTCAAAGGTATATAATAGAGTCGATCGGAGATTTCTAAGGCTAGCATTGTGTAGCTCCGGATTCAATGAAGAGTTCATTAATTCATTGTATTGTGGAAATGTCTCCATAGTCTCCTTCGAGATCTTGATGCAAGCCTAGATAGTTAGCCTAGTAGGGGTTTAGGCAAGGAGATCCCTTATTCTGTAATTATTCATTCTATTCTAGGAACTGCTGTGAAGAATGATTGAAAGAGAATGCATATTCTTGCTAGTAATGTGCGAAATGCTATTCGTGAAGAAATTGGGGATGCAAAATTTTGCATTCTCGCTGATGAAGCCCAGGATGAGTCGAAGAGAGAGCAAATGTCCATTATTTTGAGGTTTGTTGATAAAAATGGTTTCATTAAAGAGCGTTTTTTTTCATGTTGTGCATGTTAGAGATACTACTGCATTGACCCTAAAGAAGGAGATATGTGCTGTCCTTTCTCATTACAACCTTCACATTGAGAATATTCAAGGTCAACAGTATGATGGAGCTAGTAATATGCGTGGTGAATGGAATGGATTACAAGCTCTATTTCTTAAAGAATGTCCATATGCTTATTATGTACATTGCAAGGCTCATAGGTTGCAATTGGCTTTAGTTACAGCATCTAGAGAAGTAAAAGTTGTTCATCAATTCTTTGATCATTTGACTAATATTATCAATATTGTCTTTGGCTCTAATGAACGTAATGATGAATTGTAATATGCTCAAGGGGAACAAATTGAGAATATGATTGCTTCTAATGAAATTGAGACTGGAAGAGGAGCAAACCAAATTGGTACTTTGCAATGGCCTGGAGATACACGTTAGGGATCTCATTTTCAATCTATTTGTAGTTTGATAAAAATGTTTGATGCAACTTGCAAAGTTATCAATACTATCTCTAAGGAAGGGGCTAATTATAAACAACGTGGTGATGCTAAGGGAGCTTATCAGGTATTAACATCATTTGAATTTGTTTTAATTTTGCATATGATGAAAGAGATTATAGGAATTACTAATATTCTTTACCAAGCTTTGCAACAACATTCTCAGGATCTTTTAAATGATATGCATTTAGTTTCAACTACAAAATCACTTATTCAAAAGTTGAGAGATGATGGATGGGAGCCTTTACTTGCTAGTGTTACATCATTTTGTGGACAACATGAAATTGATATTCCTGATTTAAATGCTCATTACACTAAAACTTGAGGTAGATACCGTCATCAAGATGAAGCTTTGACAACAATAGAACATCATTTAAGAATTGACATATTTATAGTTGCAATAGATTTTCAATTGTAAGAATTGAATAGTAGATTTTGTGAGCTAATAGCAGATCTTCTCACTCTTAGTTCAACATTAAATCCTAAGAATGCTTTTAAATCATTCAAAATTGGTGATATTTGCAATTTGGCTGAAAATTATTATCCTCAAGATTTCACTGAGCAAGAAATTTGTCTTTTGAAGCATCAATTGCAACATTATGAGCTTGATGTGACAAAGCATCCAGATTTTCAGAATATGGGTACAATATTTGAGCTATGTAGGGGATTAGAAATTTCAGGGAAGTCTAAATTCTATCATTTCATTGATAGATTGATTCGTCTTGTGTTGACTCTTCCAGTTTCTACAGCAACTACAGAACGAGCTTTTTCAGTTATGAAACTATTAAAAACAAGACTTCGCAATAGAATGGATGATGAACTTTTGGCAGATAATATGATAGTTTATATAGAAAAGGAAATTGCTAGGAATTTCACCATGGAAATGATTATGGATGAATTCTATTCCATGAAAAATTGTTGTCAGGCATGATTTTGATGTGAAATGTTTTTTTTGTGTGGATATTTTTGTATATGTCTATAGTGAACTAGACAGTTTTTGTATGTTCATTAATGTTTAAGATATATCAAAATTGAAATTTCATATTCAATAGACATATGATTTACGTTTTTTATATCAATACTTCGAATCGGCCCCCCCATATAAAAATTCTTGGCTACGCCCCTGACCATTTTAGCTAATTCTGTTTGGTCTAGTGGAATTAACCTCGAAGCTCCAAAATCTAATACCTTTGTTGTGTAACTACTATCTAGCAATATGTTTGAAGGCATGACATCTCTATGGATTATAGGTGTAGAAGCTGCAGAGTGTAGATACGATAGAGCTTCTACTGATTTGTAGCTATCCTGAGACGAGTTTCCCAAGAAACCTTATTTTCATTATGTATGTACTCGAAGATCGTACCATTCGGTAAGAATTCGTAGACGAGTAAAGGAGCTGGATTCTCCAAACAACAACCCAATAGTTTAACCACATTTCTATGATTAATTTGGGAAAGCACAACTACCTCATTGATGAACTGCTCAATTTGGTTTTTATCTACTATTTTGGACTTCTTGATGGCCATGATCCTATTATCTGGTAAAAATCCTTTATAAACAGTACAAAACCCTCCTCGACCAATGATTAGAGTTTCATCATAATTGTTGGTAGCCTTCTTTAACTCTTCTGTGGTGAAGATTTTGGCTGTTTCAGTTAAATTTTCTTGTCCAGAGAGTAGCTGTTGCAAAATCAAACCACCATTTTGCTTAAAGAACTTTTCTCTAAGATTAATCAGGTTTCTTTGCTTGACTATGAAGTACAGCCAAGAGCTACAGGCAAGCATGACTATCAAGCCTATGCCAACGCCTACATTTGAAAGAAATAGAAAATCATTAATTGACTTCGTACCATTTTTAGAGCTCTGTTCCACTAAGAAAACAAAGTTGAACGATTACATTAAAGAGTCATTATTACAATTCATACCCCACAGTGACAATCAAGTTTTGGAACCTTTTTCATACCCCACGTAGACAATGAAGTTGTGGGTTTTTTTTTTCTTCTTTTTTTTGTCACTAAATTTAATCAATGAACTTTTTCGTGACTCTTGATTGATAAAGTTTGAATTATCCATGAAGTTGGAGAATAGACTAAAGAAAATGTTTTAATAGGTCCAAAATTCTTATCTTAATTTTTCCAGACTAGCCATGGCCTTTTTTTTCACAAAAAAAAAAAAAAAAAAAAAATCACATTTTATCTTTTGATCAACGGTAAAAAATCATATTATATATGATCCTGCATTTAAAACTCAACCTCAAAAAAATGTTTTTGTGAAAGATGGTAACGTGACGTGATGGCACCAGTTTTCAAACATTAGTCATGAATGATATTTAACCCATGATGATATGACACAATACTCAAACGTTTGGTTTACGAATTCACATTACCCATAACATCCATATTACTAAATAATCTGATGTCTGGGAATTTGGATGCTCAATAAACTACTTTTATGCGTGGTTAATTTGAGTAGGTATCTACTATGATTCTAAGAGTATCAAATTCCTATATTTGGTTTATTCGTAAGGATTTTATAAGAATTATTTATTTTTCTCACAATATTTTTAGATTTATAAAAAAATATAATGTCTTTTTTTTTTTTATATCTTTCAACAAATAAATAATAAGAAAAAAAATATATATATTTATACATATAATATAATATAAAGTATATGTAAGGTTGAATTTAATCAACCATTCTGTTAGCTTTATTTCGTGCCAATTTGCTTGTAATTCAGCACTTAGAAACCATATATTTAGGTGGGAATCATAAAAAGGTAGTGTGTGAGAGAATGTGAAGAAATGCTCAAGACTGTGCAGTGAAGCAGGGACTCGCGACTGGATCTCGCGGGTGGCTCGCAGCTTGCAAGCCGCCAGAAGATGCACACGAGTAAAGCATGCAGAGAAGCTGAACCATCATGCCAGCTGTAGCACTACAGAACAAAAAGTCCAGACCGGCCATTCAGTTAGCTCGCGGTTTGAACTCGCGACTCAGTCAAGTCGCGAGGCCAAGTCGCCAGCTAGCTCTGTTTTAAAAGACTGACTCTTCACATTCCATTCTCACACCAGTATAAATACCCCTTATACCCACGAAATATAGAGAGCTTCCAGAGAGAATATTGAAAGAGAAACCCTAGAGAAAAAAAAGATTTACTCATCCACAATCTTTACATAGACTTTTTAAATTCCTCTACTCTCACCCTCTCCATTGATACATCCTTGAGAGGTAGATTAGGCAAAACTTTTTCTCACCATACTCATATCTGTGAGAAGGCTGTTTGGTGCTTGGGAAGCAATTAGGAATGGACCAATTGATTTTGGTTGATGCTATGGGTTATAACGGAATCCGATAAGCTAAAGAAGACAAAGGTTCAGCGTAACCTCGTTGGAGCAAGAAGCTTGGAGGGCTTAGGTACACTGGGTAGATTAGGCTTGGAGGGTCTTCTGCTGTTCATGTATCCTAACTTCATTCTTTAGTGGATTATTGACCGCTTGGAGGGCGGCGGAGAGGTTTTACGCCGAGGGCTTCGGTTTCCTCTTCGATAACACATCGCTGTGTTGTCTCTGTGTTTGCAACTCTCTTTCTTAATCTTTGTTATTTAATTTCTGCTGTGGTTGTGATTTTATTTGGCTTAGATTGTTCTATCAATCCTGTTTTAGTTATTTATCATATTCTGCACATATATTATTTGATAATTAGCTTGAATTGGTAATTTGTAAATTGGGGATCTAAACGTTCATAGGTGTTTTATACACTATTTGAACTTTCAGTATAAATCAAGTCAAGCTTACTAAAATAATAGTCTAAAATTTGATAAAATAAAAAAATAATAAATAAAAATTTAGGTTTATCATGGTATATCATGAAATAATATTTTGTAAAAAAAAAAAAAAAACTTTCAGCATCTATCTCAACTTCAAATAGGAGATACAAATAATAACTACATGTCATATTTCTATTTTTTATAAAGTAAGAATAGATTTATTTCTTTAACCTCTAGGGCATGAAGGAATGTGTTAAAATAGTAAGTTATATTTTATATAACTTTTTCCATATATGAGAATGTGAATATTCATCTTTTTAATAAAAATCCATGTTCCTACAATAAAAGTGAGAATTCACTGGCATATAGATTTTTTGTGTGATTTGCAACTGAATATGAAATGTAACATTACTTGTACATGATAGTGCAATATAGTAATTATACTCACCAACCGCGAGGTTAATTGCTAGTGATGATTTACGAGCAGGTTGATCTGCGACACATGCCTCCGTATCCAGATGGTATCCCTCTAAGCACACACAAGATGTCAATCTCGCCATTGATGGAAATGTTTGTAATTATGAGGTTTCCTGTTCCAATCTTTGGTGGAGGTTGACCGGATAGCAAGTTAGTACAGTTGATAAAAAAATTTCTAGCACTGTCATTCAGGTAACAATCTTTAGACATGCCAAAGGGATATGGAATTTTTACATCTCCACATTTTTCGGGGCAGTTAGGCAGGGCTATTGGATATTCTGTAGCTGCGGCTGCCATTACTACTGATAATATCGCCCCAACCCAGGTGACTTGCACAAGCATTCTATAGAAACCCATAGCCCCACTATTTTCCCAGAAAAGTGTCTAGGATTAATGTCTTGGTGTGTATGGAAACTTTGTACATATGCTGACTATATAAAAGTAGACTAGGGGTGGCAAATGGGCGGGTTGGGCTATAAATGGGTTGGATCATAAATGAGTTGGGTGTGTAATTACCCATTTATCCATTTATGACCCGTTTATATATAAATTAATTATCCATTACCCGTCCAACCCATTTAATTAGTAACCCGCCCATTTAACCTAATATGATCCAAATAAATAAATAAATTGTTAAAAACTTTAAAAACA
Source organism: Notholithocarpus densiflorus (assembly GCA_030021035.2). Classification (NCBI taxonomy): domain Eukaryota; kingdom Viridiplantae; phylum Streptophyta; class Magnoliopsida; order Fagales; family Fagaceae; genus Notholithocarpus; species Notholithocarpus densiflorus. The sequence goes on from JARYZH020000104.1 coordinate 1,068,245, forward strand.
AAAATTAAAAAGTTAAAAAATCACTTTTGCTGTACTTTCCTTTTATTTTCCCTTCACAAAATTCATTTATCTGTACAGAGAGTGAAAAAAAAAATGACTTTTTTCTTCTCTTTTTTTTTTCTTGGCAACGAAACAAAGTCTCAAGCACACCGAAGGTCATAAACTAAACATCATTTCCAATTCTCTCACACTTTCTCAACCACTAAACAGAAATTGTGAAAGAGTTACCTTCTTTCTCTGATGCTTCTGAGGCATGATATTGGTACGAACTGGATGGAGAGCAACCTTAGCAGCCGAAACGGTGTCGCTATGGATCTGCATCAGCGCCAATCGCTTCGACCTCTTCTCCCCGGACGGCTTTCCCAGTACCGTCAGAGCCTAAGTCGTCGCTGTCGAATTTCCTTTTGTTTGGTTACTGAGAAAATCTGAGGGAAAGTGTTTGGGCTTAGAAATCTAGAGGTTAAAGTGTTTGGGAGAGTGTTTGGCTACTGAGAAAATCTGAGGAAGAGTGAGACTGAGGTTTATTTAAGTTTTAAATTTTAGAAGGGTTTAATGGGTATTAATGGGTTTATTTAATTTTAAATTTTAGATGAGTTTAGTGGGTATTAGTGGATTTATCCATTTAGACCCATCTAATTAAATAACCAAATGGGTCTTTATCCATTTAACCAAAATACTCAAATGGGTTGAATTAAGACTTATCCAAATAAGATGAGTAATGGGCGAGTTCATGGATATGGATAAAAATTGTCACTCTTAAAGCAAACAAAAAGGTAACACCCGCTAATACTCCAGACTTGAAGTGTATGTTTATGGTGGATTTCTGTTTACACTTCACATCTTGAACAAGTCCATGGGGGATGGGTAGACTTTGAGTTTGACAACGGCTAAATTGTACTATGGAGTATAGATTGATTTTTTTTTTTTTTTTTTTTTTTTTTTGAAACAAGTATTAGATTGATTAAAAATACCACCTTGATCCCATTTCAACCGTCTCCCTTGCTGCCATTATACTTCTCCACACATAGGAAGGCTTTCTCCCCACTTGTGCTTCCATAAAAGAGCAGCCGGCAAAGTACTTTGCTTTAAACACTCTGTGGGTGAGGGAAGTTAGGTTTTTACTTAGCCGCCAACCTTGCTTTGCTAAAAGAGCTAAGTTGAACGCTTTTAGGTCCTTAAAACCCATTCCCTCTTCTGATTTGGGACGGCACAAATTTTCCCACGAAGTCCACGCCATCTTTCGCTCCTTCTCTTTCTGCCCCCACCAGAATTGGCGCACCATTGAATTCAAGTCAAGACAAAGGGAATCTGGGAGCTTGAAACAACTCATAGTGTAGGTTGTAGTCGCTTGTGCTACTGCCTTAATTAGGATTTCTCGTCCCGCATTCGACAAAATTTTTCCTTTCCATCCCGCAATTCTCCTCCCAACTTGATCCTTGATGCGACTGAATGCCTTCTTTCTCCCTTTCCCCACAAGAGTAGGCAGCCCCAAATACCTTTCGTGCTTGTGTATAATCTAAGCCCCAAAGATGTCTTTGATTTCCTCCCTTACTTCCTTGCTAGTATTCCTACTAAAGAATAGAGATGTCTTCTCTTTATTCAATTTTTGACCCGATTCTTTTTCATAATCAGCCAGCACTTTTAGAACTCTATTGCCTTCATCAGCGCTAGCTTTCCCAAAAATGATGCAATCATCGGCGAACAAAAGATGAGAAATCTTTGGAGCCCCCCTACAGACCGAAATTCCATTGATCATCCCCTCACTTTCCTCCTTTCTGAGCATGGCTATCAACCCCTCCACACACAAAAGAAAGAGGTAAGGCGATATAGGATCTCCTTGGCGCAGCCCCCTTGTCGGAACGATCTTTTCTTTAGGCTCCCTATTTATAAGCACCAAATAGGAAACTGTCTTTACACACATCATCATCAGCCCAATCCATCTCTCCTCGAAGCCCAATTTCCTCATCATCACCTCCAAAAAAGCCCACTCCACTCTATCATATGCTTTACTCATGTCGAGTTTTATCGCCATTAATCCTTTCTTTCCTTTTCGCCTCTGGTCTATGCAATGCATTGTCTCAAATGCCACTAAGACATTGTCTGTAATTTGCCTACCAGGAACAAAAGCACTCTGGGACTCACTAATCACCTCAGGCAGAATCTTCTTCAACCTGTTTGCTAGAACTTTTGACACTATCTTGTATACTACATTGCATAAACTAATTGGACGGAACTCCGTTAATCTTTTGAGGGCAATTCACCTTCGGGACAAAGCAAATGAATGTCTCATTTAAGCCTTCAAGCATCTCCCCAGTTCTAAGGGTTTGGAGCACACTATTTACTACACTCGGGCCAACAATATCCCAATACTTTTGAAAGAAGATAGGGGACATACCGTCCAGGCCGGGAGCTTTGGTAGGGTGCATCTGGTTCAAGGCAAACCTGATTTCCTCCACTCTGAACTCACACAGCAATGCTTCATTCATCCCTAGCGTCACCCTTTGCCTCACTGCCCTTAGGCTTGCTTCAAAGTTGGATGCTCTGAACTGTATATGATGGTGAAATAATCCAAAACCACCCTCTCAATGTCTTCTTGACTGTCCAACCATACCCCACCATCGTCTAAACCTTCGATCTTGTTTGTTCTCCGTCTCTGTGATGCTATCGCATGGAAGAACTTTGTGTTTCTGTCTCCACACTTAAGCCAAAGTGTCCTTGATCTTTGCTTCCACATTACCTCCTCTCTAGTCAGCATCTCATTAATTTCCTTCCTCACTTCATTAATTTCCTTTGCTGTCTCATGTAATTTATTCTGTACCTCAAGCTGGTGAAGGCACTCCTTCAAGACTCTCAACCTTTTATAGACATTCCTGAAAACCTCACGATTCCAACTTTGCAATTGAGCTTGACAGCTTCGAATTCTTCCTACAGTGCTGAAATCACAGCTGACCCGGAAAGGATCCCATGCCCTTTTAACCACCTCCCTGCATCTGCCATCTCTTGCCCACATCGCCTCAAAAACAAATCTCCTCTTCGTTGGCTTTGGACGCTTCTTCTTGGTCAAGAACAGAACTAACATGCAATGGTCAAATGCGGACATAGAGATATGGTGCACCTGAGCTTGGTGTCGGTAGGGTGGTTTAAGAAAATTTTACCATTTCATCATATTTTTTAGAAGATGATTTTATCATTTCATCTAAGATAGCCAAATTTGTTACCAAATTTTTTTTTTTCATAACTTGATAATATATACAGTTGTAGTTGGTAAATCATTATTTTTATATAGACCAATCACTTTATTTTTATTATTCACAATCACACATATTATCGCTGTAATAAAAATTGTGTCAACAGAATTTAAAAACAATATAATAAATTTCCTATAACTGATCCATAAATTGATTATTAAAACTATTAATGGTCACGTATTCCCGATAATAACATCTACAAGTAACTCAAATGGAAACCTAACAACTTGCTCTTTTGTATGTATCCAAGGACCAAGGTTAGCTTCCTTCTTATCTTTTTTCAAAAAACAAAAGAAAAAAACTTCAGCAACAGTATTATGAGTTGAACCTTCCCTTTATTCTTAATCACACAATTAACTCAATTTATTACAATTGTGTAACTTTGTATAATTCACAATCCGCGACAGCCAAAATATGTTGTCCGTAGTCTAATGTGAATTTCTAAAATTTTATCAAAAAAATAAATGAAATTTAAATTTTGACAGTCCGCAACACGCTTTGGTTACTATTCCAAAGTGACCTTTCGATAGTGACTGAACCCCTAATATCCCTTATTTTATCTTCATATAGGTATAGGAAGAAATTATAATATACACTATACAGGCCCCATCAAAGTTGATAGAAACACAACATTTCCTATCCATAATAATCAAATAAAATAACTTAAAAAATTTTCATGGATTAGTGAAGTAAAGTGATTAATATTTAAGGATTCAAAAAACAGGAGTGATTGATTTTTTTTTTTTTTTTTTTGGTAACTAAAAAAATGGTTAGAAGGAGGGAAACCCATTAGTCGTTACTAGTGTGGCTTCCCTATTGGGATGAAGCCCTTGTAAGTAGGTATAAGGAGCTACAACAAGGTACTCAAACCCATGCCCCTTAGTGCAAGTTAATTGGCCCAAGCCCTTTCCGTTAGGCCAACCAACATGTTGATACAAAAGTAATTGATACTTATATTTTGTAATAGAGATGGGTTCAAGTTACACCTAGTGTAAGAGTTACATTGGCCCAAGCCCTTTCCGTTAGGCCAACCAACATGTTGATACAAAAGTAATTGATACTTATATTTTGCAATAGAGATGAGTTCAAGTTACACCTGGTGTAAGAGTTACACCTGGTGTAACTCTTTAGAGTTATACTTTTTTTAAACTGTTGGATTTAAGTAGATCCAATGGTTAAAAAAAACCCTCATTATTACAAATATTCTTATTAAGATCTCATTAATTACTCTCATTTATTACATTCTAAACCTATCTCTAAACCCAAAAACGTTTGACGTTTGACTTTCTTTCTACGTTTCTCTCTCTCTCCGTTTCTCTCTCTCTATCTCCTCCACCATTGCTCCAACTCCACAGGTTACCGATAGGAAAGTATTGTGTGATTTGTTCTAAACTCGACATTAGTAGGAAGAGGGTCATCCATGACCCTCAGTGTACATGCCATAACTCACCCCCCATTTCTTCTTCCTCTACATCCTCATCTTCTTCATAGCCACATCGTCATAGCAAAGTTTTTTCTCTGTTTCGTTTTTCATTTTATTTCATTTTTTGGACTTTTTCATTTGTAGATAGATACAAAATCATCAACCCAAATGACAGGGGGATGAGATGAGCATATAAATTGAATAATCTAATGACAGTGAGATAGATCAGACTACCAACCAACTGACGATAGCGAGTAGCATCGGATATAGGTTCACCATCCAAGGGTGTGAGCTTTGCATTGTATTCTAAGGGAGTGGAAACAGTCTTGTTGTCGGTGATACCGGCTTTGGAGAGAAGATCAGAAGCATATTTAGCCTGGGAAAGATAGTATCCATCAGAGGATGAGGTAACCTCAAGCCCAAGAAAATAGCTGAGAGTGCCAAGATCTTTCATCTCAAAATGCTTACTAAGGAAGTGTTGAAGAGAGCGGATACCTGCAGAATCATCTCCAGTAATAATCATATCATCAATATAAAGAAGAATAAGAGTGACACCAGCAGAGGATCTTCGGACAGAGAGAGTGTCATGAGCACTCGAAGTGAAACCCTGCTGAGCAACAACTAAGTTAAATTTTTCAAACCAAGCTCGAGGAGCCTACTTGAGGCCATAAAGAGCACGGCGAAGGCGGCAAACTTGATTGCCTGAGTGCGGATAGCTAGGGGGTGGTTGCATGTACACTTCTTCGTGGAGGTCTACATTGAGGAAAGTATTCTTCACATCCATTTGATAAAGAGGCCAACGGCGAACAGCAACCACAGCAATGAGACATCTGACAGATGTAAGGCGATCAACAGGAGCAAATGTTTCTTCATAGTCAATGCCATAGTCCTGAGTAAAGCCCTTGGCAACTAGGCCTTGTATCGTTCAACAGATCCATTAGCCTTGGTCTTGATCTTGTAAACCCACCTACAACCTACTACAGAGTGACCAGGAGGCAAATCAACCATATCCCAAGTGTGATTCTTATGAAGGGCATCTAGTTCTTTGTTCATAGCTTGCTGCCAAAGAGGGTCAGTATGGGCCTCACGATAGGTGTGAGGTTCATAGAGGGTGGTAAGAGAAAAAGAGCAGTGATAATCAGTGAGATAAGGGGGAGGAATGCTTACCTAAGTGGAACGACGAAGTTTATGACCAACAGGAGACTCAGGAGAGGGTGGTGCCACAGATCCAAGATAGGCGGGTCATATGCCGGGGACAGAACCGGAGGATGAGTCGTCTAGAGAGGTAGTCGATGTTGAAGAATTCTCCACAAGTTCAGGATAGAGAGGGAGGAAAAGATCAGTAAAAATGGGAGACTTTGAGGAAGAGGACGCAGGAAACTGCTAAAGACTCGTGAAAGGACGATGTTCCCAAAACACAACATGATGGGAGACACGAAGGTGATGAGAAATGGGATTATAGCAGCGAAATCCCTTTTGAGATACACCATAATCAAGGAAACAACAGAGACGAGTACAAGGTTGGAGCTTTGTTCGTTCATGAGAAGGAAGAGAGAAAAAGCAAGCCCAACCAAAAAATCGAAGAGAGGAGTAGTCAGGAGTTTGACCATAGAGAAGCTCAAATGGTGATTTGTTATGTGTAGTTGGTGAAGGAATACGATTAATGGTGTACATAGCAGTGAGTGCGGCCTCACCCCAAAAGCGCTCAGAAAGAGAGGCAGAAATGAGAAGGGTGCGGACAACATCAAGAATGTGACGATGTTTTCGTTCTGCACGACCATTTTGTTGAGAGGTGTAAGGACAAGACCGCTGAGGAAGGGTACCATAACTGTCTAAAAAGGATAGGAAGGATTTATCATTATATTCTTGAGCATTATTTGATCGAAAGACTTTGATGGTGCGATTGAACTATGTTTCAATCATTTTATGAAATGTTTGGTAAATAGACACAAGTTCAAACCTATGGTGAAGCATATAAATCCAAGTATATCGAGAAAAATCATCCACAAATATGACAAAATATTTAGATCCCCCCTCAGTGGGAATAGGTGCAAGACCCCAAATATCAGAATGTATAAGATCAAAAGGAGCAAAAGAAAATGAGTCACTTTTATTAAAGGGCAATTTTGTTTGTTTGCCAAAATGACAAGAAGTACAATCAAATTTGTAAAACTGAATTGAACCTAAATGACCTTGAGAAGCTAACAACTAAAGACGAGATAAGGATGGATGACCAAGACGAGCATGCCATAGATCATATGAGGAGGTGGCAGTGGTAGTAGTTGCAGAAACAACTTGTGAAGGAATCTTCAAGTCATGAACCTCAAACATGCGACCAACCTTACGGCTTGTCCCAAGCACTTGACCCATTTGGGAATCCTGCATATCCACACCATGATTAGTAAATAGAAGATCTACGCCTAATTCACAAAGTTGACCAACAGAAAGCAAATTGAGGGATAAATTTTGGAATATGAAAAGTGTCACTAAGGGATAAACAAGGAGAAAAGATTGTTCCTTTATGACTAACAGGCATAGAAGTTCTGTTACGACCCAAACCTGTACTCTAGAATTTAGAGCATGACCGGCATGTTAATATCAAGTTTACCTCAATACTAACACGAACCAACCTAAACTGAAGGTGCTTATCAAGAATATTTTCTTGTATTCCTGCTTATTTCTTGCATAAAAGCCATAATATACAAAATGATGGAAACCTTGAAATTTCATTTCCTTTGAACTTGGAAAAAATTACCACCTGGCTGAAACTTAAGGTATACGTGTTACATAGCTAAACGTTTAGCAAAACTCTTATTACAAACCTAACCCCAGAGACATACAACTAGGGTTCAAAACAAGTTAAGATACTGAATTACATCTGTGCTCAAGGATCAAGTACATCTTGATTCCTCCTATACAACAAAAGAGCTAAACTACTATATAACAAAAAAAAAACTCTACATTCTAACAAACGAGAATCACATAATTCTTGCCACCTTTAATACTCTCACTGCTTCCAAGAAGAATCTGTGCACTGAAATATAATAGGGTAAGCAACGAAACCCAGTAAGGTTTTAAGCTCTATGGGCCTTTAATAAGAATGCATGTAAAACAAATATTTTATGGATATGCTAGCTTTGATAAAATAGCCTTCATACTGTTCATATTGTTCTTAAAAATAACTTACGAGCTTTTAGATGAAATACTTCATTTTCCTTTCATATAATAATAAAAGGACATAAACATAATTCAGTAATCTTATCTTTGAATAGACCATAAAATACTTTATCATAACTTCTCATCAAACTTATAACACTTTCAACATACCTTTCTTATCATCATACTTTTCTTATAATTTCCAAATAGCTTAATAGCTCATTTATAATACATATTAGTTAATCCAATTGTAATTCTATCACAACTTTGGGAGGCTTCCAACGCAAAGTGCCAGGCATCCAGCATTCCCCACAATGCTAAGTAATTCCGGAATCATATCATAATACATATTTTCAACCATGGGGGTAGGTTGACATCTTCCACAAGTTGGCTGTTACCAACAAGAGTGGGTACAGCAGAGTCAGTCCCACTTTTAATGGCCAATCAGAATCACCATGGAAATGCCAGTACTATAACCCCTACTAGCTGAGTTCAGAACATAACAATGGAATAACCCAAAAACTATATTTTTCTGATAACTATGCTTTTACATAATTATTTCATAATAGTAGCATATCCACTTCATTCTTAAATATTATGTTCGTGATATGAGTACTAGCATCAATATGCTAAAATTATCATATATATAAGATTGAACAACTCACGAACATATATTTTACTTAAATCATGCTTATATGTAATATCTCTAATTAAAAGCTTTAATGCATAATACTTTTCGAAACAATCTTTATACTTATCAAAAGCACATGTCATAAATCCCTTACCTGAAAACAAAAGACGCAAGAGATTGTACAAGAGGAGCTCAAGTGTCCATGTTCTCGTTCTCGTCACCTAAATGAAAAACCAAAACTTATTACGGACAAACTCTTCCTAATATATAAACTTATACCTCAATCATAACCTAACTCTCAAACTCAAGAAAATCTTAATTCCCATCACATAAAGTTCCCCAAAGCACAAGATACAATCATCAAACACATTATGTACCCAAACCATAAAGAAACCAAGGCATAAAATTTATGTATGATCCAAACATACCAAAGGATGAGCATATTAAATTATAGCTCAAAACATTCACCCTAACTTGAGAATTAAATCCACAAATTCAGGTGTAGCATATGTTGTTCACTGCTCATTTCAGCAGCGTATGCCCCATTTGTAAAATACAAATGAGCTGTCCACACACATCCAAATTTCATGAAAATTTACAGAACCACTCCCCTGTATGTCTAGTATATACCATAAACATTTTGGAGTCAAATCATAAAACCAAGATTTACTAAAAAACACGTAAGACAGCATACTCAAATCTGTCCTGACAGAATTTCTTGCAACTTAGAAATTAAACCATTATTTCTATATTCATCCAAATGATGTGAGACCACTTCCATAACAACCATGTGTGTCTTAGAATTCATAAAAACTACTCTTAGCATCCTAATTCATATAAAATGATTTAATATAGAATTTTCTTGTTGTAGACATCAAATCTATCACAGAGACAGCTTCAACACATGTTCTTCCAAAATCATCAACTAATAGCAATTGGCCTTCATTTCATTTGGGTATTTTTATACCTATACTAAACATATTAAAATACATTAATAAGCATCCAATAGACCACCAATCATCAATCTTTCAACTTACTAAAACAGAATCACAAGTTCAGCTTCTAAAATCAGATTAGAGAATAAAGAAGTAAAAAAAAAAAAATTATACTATCAAAATACACAAAATCAAATGAAGTTTTAATTTCTTACCCACAAACTTTGAAGATGATACCTTAGTGTTAGGCTCTTAATTTCTTCTTAGAGAGATGTCTATGATTTTCGGTGAAAGAGTGAGGGAGAGGTGCAGCCGTGTAAGAGCAAAGGAAGAAGAAAGATACAAGAACAAAGAAAAAGGAATAGAGAAAGAAGAGCTGAACTTTCTGGTACAGCAAAAGAAGATAAGAAGAGTGGACTTTGGGTTGGAATACGTGTAATGCTAAGAGAAGAAAAGATCACAACCCACTTTTCCAACTTTTGGCATTTATACTTTTCACCCCTTATAAGCTTATATTTTTAGAAAGGCCCAAAGAATAATATAACTTTGCATATATATATATATATATATATATCCTTACCTTTATAAAGTTATATCCATAACATTAAAAGAGCATATATGTTTTATAATATCATAATATCAAAGTTTTATGCTCTTAAAGTAATTAAGATACTAACAAGCATATAAACCTATAAAATTAGTTATGCGATTAGGTTGGGGTGTTACAAGTTCCTTCAGCAGTGTAAATGGTGATTGGATGTTCTAAGGGTGCCTTATCAGAAAATTGAGATTCATCAGGAGTCATATGGTTACAACATGCAATATCAAAAAACCAAGGTTGTTTACCTGAGGTGACAGAAAGGACAGTGGAAGTGCGGGATAAAACCTATTGAACAACTGCCTCAATATCAACCGTAGTAAGTGAGGAAGCCGAAGATGGATCTATAGGAATCAATGGATCTGAAGGACATACAACAGTTGCCCGAGGAAGAGAAGCTTTATTCTGCTCTTGCACAAATTTCTGCAGTTTGCGACAAACAAAGATGTCATGGCCTTTGGCACGACAAAACTTGCAGCGAGTACCTTTGGAAGACTGAGAGGTGGGACGCCCAGAGTTTATTCATGGAGGAGCAGTGAATGCAGCAATGGGAGGCTGTGGAGAGGGTGTAGCCAATACATGATCAGATGATGACATGTGATGAGTAGGCCGATGGTTCTCCTCAGAAATGAACTCCTTGACTGCAGCATCAAGAGAAGGAGTAGGAAACCAGCTAAGCAGAGAAGCCCTAGTAGGCTTAAAATCCTCACGTAAACCCATTATGAAATGCATAAATTTACGGCGATCCCGATATTTGACAAAGAGCTCAATGTCCTTAGAACACACTAGTGGAAGATCTGCAGCAGAGAGTTGTTCCCACATAGTAGAAGTCTAAGAATAAAAATCAGAAATAGACTGACCTATCTCTTGGCACATTTGATAAAGCTTTGATTCAATGTGGAACTCCAGGCTTGAATCATTAGTACAATTATAGCGATCGGCCAAAAATTTCCAAGCAGCCTCAGCAGTCTCAAGACGAGGAAGAAGATTATGAATGGAGGGAATAGAGGTATTGATAAACCAAGACAAGATCTTACTCTAAATACTCTCCCATTCCTCTAGGCGTTCTTCATAATCATCCGTTGTAACAGTAGTCTTGGAAAACTCTTCAGCAGCTGTGGCTTTGGACTTAGGGTTTGGTACTGGCTTAGGAATTGAACCAGTCACATATCTCCACAGTTTACGACCCTTGAGAAAGACAATCATATTCTAAGACCATGCATGATAGCTAGTAGGACCATCCAACATAAAGGTGATAGGACGTATGATATCTCGTTTATTTTGTTGAGCCATAATGAAGAAAATGACCAAAAAGTTAGATTTAGAGACCTGAAATGCAGAAACGAAGCCCAAAATTAGAATTAAAGCAAAAAACTGAGCAAGACAAGTCGTATTGAAAAATTTTGACTTTGGTCAAAGTCAACGGTCAACGGTCTGGTCAAAGTCAACAGCTCGGTCAACGGCTCAGGATGCTGACGTGTGCTAACGTGGCAGTGTGACGTCACCCTAGGGATGACGTGTCAATACGTGAAACGGAGTAGGCGCGTGGGGCGTGTGGAAGCGCGTGAAAGACCTGTTCCTAGCGCGTGAGGCGCGTGTGAGAGATGAGCGGCACGTGGCGGCACGTGGAGCGCGTGCTCGTGAGGTAGAAACTTCAGCCAGCGCATGGGGACGCGTGTGAGGTGGTTTCTGGTAGCTCTTTGTTGGGTTTTTCTCGGGATCGGAAGATCTGTCAATCTGTGCCTTGACTTTGGCAGTTTGATCAACAAAACTGACGAAATCTGAGTGTTTTAGGGGTTGTGGGCATGACGGCAGTGACTCGCTTCTGACAGTGACTACTGGATGAAGGCGAGAGCAGCGGAAGAACGTCGGAGATGTTCATAGGAACCGAGAAGTTAGAGGAATTACTCTGATATCATGTTAACTATATAAAGTGAGAGAAAAAGACTGAATAGTCTATATATTGATGTGTGTATAATAATGTACAATAGAAAGCCTTATATAGACTAGGTATGTGTGTAGTATAAGTAATAGGAGTAAACTAAAAGTACAGTATACTGGGCTAAGCCCAATGGGCTAAACTAGTCTAAGTTATACACTAACAACAACCTTCAATTTATGCTAGATGGATAATGGAAAAGATTTTGCTGCATTTGTCATTGTGTTAGGTTCTAAGTACTTAGAACTCTAATGTGTATTGTTGGCAAACCATTATCAAAACAGGTTGTTTAGTCTTGTTTAGACTTGCTCAAAGTTGTGCCTTTTATGTAAAGTTGGAATCGAGCTATTGCAGAATTAAGTGTGCATTTCGGCTTGGCTCGATCGATCGAAGCTTAGACTCGATCGATCGAATCTTAGACTCGATCGATCGAATCTCGGGCAAAATGTTTTTTCTACAGATTTTTCCAACTCAGCCCTAGCCTATTAAAACGTGTAGGGTTTTATGATTTGCCCTAGGTATAAAAGGTAGACCCTAGCCACGTTTTTGATGTTGCTCATATTACTGTTTGTGTGAATCTTTTGTGAGATCTGAGAGGTGCTTGCCTTCACACAAGCTTAGGATTATCAAGAAGGAGATTTCTTCAAGAGCTTGATAATCATTTAGTTACTGCCATAAGAGCTTAACGATACACAAGCGGGGGTGCTTGTACTTGCTGGAGAATCCAAGAAAGAAGGAGTCCGTGGTCTCGGAGCTTGCACGTGGTCGTGTCAGTAAGCTTCTACTGGTAGGTAGCAATAGGATGTCAGTGGTCTAAGTCGCTATTATAAAACTTCGATTCTTTCATAGTGGATTCAGGTTTACCTTGAGGATAGTTAAGTTAAATCCTCCCCAAGTTTTTTACCGGTTTGGTTTTTCTGGGTCATCATATCTTTGTGTTCTTTATATTCCGCACTTTACATTGATATGATTATATGATTGTGTTAACCTAGATCTGAAATTTGGACTAAGTAATCACTTGGCTAATTAACTAGGTTAATCCAATTGTGTTTTAAGGGGTCTAAAAACAAACACATTGTTACTAATAATATTATCACACCAACTAATAGCCTCACTATTTTCTAGAAGAGTACGTATTTATGGGTTTTAAGAGTAATGTGTTACGTATGAGCTTCATAAAGATGCTGGGCTTTTTAAAGGCATACGTAAAGAGAAGAAGCTGGTATATGGTGTACATGCCGGGTACAACATATAATTTTCGAAAGAGAAGACCCCCCTAAATATACGCGAGTCTTGATGTGCATATATATGACTGGTTTTGTGTTTATTCTTTACATTTAACTGATCTAACATGGTAGACGGTATACAATAAAGTAGACCTTGACTTAATACCCAAAAAAGAAAAAAGAAAAAAAATTAAGTGAAGCTTGACCTTACAAAAGTTCTAAATTATTATTGGAAAAAGTTAACAAATACCTTAAGAACATTAGTTTAAAATATATTTTAAAAAACTTTTTATAGGAAAAAAATAATAATTAACTTTTTTTTTACAGCTTTTTATATTTCTAATAAAAGTTTAGTATTAAAACTTTCTTAAAATAATCCATTAACAAATACAAGATTAATTATAAATAATTTTAGTATCAAGATAAAATGCAAGTTAAAACTTTGTTGACTTAAGATTGATTTAAGAAAAAAATATTTTTTTAATCATGAAAGTTTTCTATTTTTACTTAGAAGTTTGTCATATTTAACATGGCTGCCAACAAAATGTATCTAGCTCTGCCACTGCTTACACACGCATCTAGAGTTTTCAATTGGAGATTTACTGTAGTAGCAATTATATTATGCATCCGGTATATATATATATATATATAAATATATATATATATATATGTAATCACTCTCATAACAAATGGGTATAATGTAGTTGTGGGATTACTGTTTTGTTTGAGAAATGATGCATATGAAAGACAAAGCATACCTTTTGGTCACCACTCCCGAAACTCCACTATTATCACAACAAGTGGTTACAAGTAAAGGAATCCCAAGTACCTTACCAACCTACAGTTGAACCCTTACCCCAATACCCAATTGGACTTGTTCTGTAGTAACAGTTCCCCCTTTTGATGCATGGCTCCCAAGTACGTGACTAACCAATGCGCGGATCCCAGTACGCGACTTCAATCACCAACTAAGAAGGTTGTTGGCTGCAAAGTTCTTTAGTTCATCCACACGATGAAGATCAAGAAGATGCTTGGTTACAAAACCCTATGGTGCACATACATAGAAACTTCTTCAAGAGAAAGAGATGAACTAGGGCAAGAACTTCGTCTCTGGTTACAAATTGCTTGAACAGAGTTTTCTCAATGCTTGTGCAACTTTTTCACTTTGACGGCTCTTAAAACAATCATTTTATATGTCTAGGGTTAGAAGAAAAGAAGGCCTAAAGACACATCCACGGATCTCAAGAAAAACAGATCTGAAATTCTGTTTTCATAAATCTCGACAGATATAAGCTATCGAGAATCTGTCGAGCTAGCTGTCGAGCCACGGGGCTAAAACAACTTATTAAACCTCGACATATGCTAGCTATCGAGATAGCTGTCGAGATTTAATAGCTCTGCACTTTCAGCTTGTTTTCTTGAACATAATTGAAGACTTCAACACGTGATCTTGAAACATGGTTCCTTGAAATATTAAACACATCCTAAATCTACTCAAATGCAAGTAAAGTGTGTTTTGTCAAAGGATAAGCCAATTACATAGAATCATGACATATGTTCCTAACAAGTGAAACACATATGTCCTAACACCTTGCCCTAGCTCAGTTAATGCCTAATTCTTGGCGGATCGTCATTTGTTGTTTGGTGGTGTGGATGTCTGCCAATGATGGGGATGTCATCAAGAAAGACGACTTTTTCCACTTTTATTTTATCTTCTGAGAAAGTCCAAAGACCCTGGCTACTATGAATTTAAGCCATGGGATAGGGCTTCTAGGTTAGTACTTGACTATCCGTCGTCCCTCCGAAATTGGAAACCAAACTTCTTTTTTATCTCGGGCAATGGTTGGGAGTTCGTCCCTGGTGAAGACTTGGACGAAGCCCCCAAGTTTTTTCATAATTGTGGAACCCCTGTGTCTAATGCGTCTTTCTCATCTATTCTTTCTATTATTTATTTTCTCTTTGTGAGTGACGATGATATGTAATATACTTGCTTTTTGCAATTCCTTAACGCCCTCGTCTGAAGAAGAGATATCACGGTCGTGTCGAGAATGTGAAAAAGTACTTGGAGACCGTCAAAGATTTTGACGAGCTTGTCTCTCCCCAATCATTATTCCTTCAGTTTTTGGGTCCAGAACCGTCTAGTAAGGTTTGGAGAAACCTCGAAGTTGTGAAAAAGAGTGAGTGTTCCATCTTCTCTTCTTCTTCTTTTTTTCTTTTTTTTTTCTTTTTTTTCTTTCTTTTTTTTAAGTTTCTCATTCCTTTCAGGAATGACGACCAAATTCAGTAAACAAAAGTTGGCTAAAGCTCAAGAGAAGAAGGCAAAAGGTGGCCTCGTCAATGGCCTCCTGTTAAGGAAATGTTTGAAGGCAGGCGATGTTTCCAAAGATGATCCTGTAGTGACTTCTCCCTTTGCCCATTCACCTGCTAAGTGTCTTACCACCCCTACCTCGTCTCTGGAGGTGATTTCTTCCGCTAGGGAGGAAGCTAAGAAGAAGAAGAAGAAGGTTGCTGGCAAGTCTTTCTCCCAACTTTCTGGGATGATGCCGATGCTGTTACCCTGAAGGCTCATGAGGCGCTCTCTGTGGACAACCTAAGTCCTTTGATGGCGAAGTCGTCCAGTGAAGTGATGTCATCTCATATTCAAAAGCTTGTGCAAGTATATTTTGATAATGTAGGTTGCTTTTTCTTTTTTGCTTTGCATTTGCTAAGAGAGTTTTTTTTTTTTTTTTTTTGCTTTACATGTAGGCTTTGGGGGAGTCCTTGTTCGTCTCTAGGAAGCTTCTAGATTTGGAGAAGAGGGTGGCGACATTTGAGCCTATGATCAAATCCCTTTCTGCTGAGAATTAGATGCTCAAGAACAAGGTTGCCATCCTTACTATCGAAGCTGAGAATGACAAAGAAAGTGTGGCAGCTTTGGAGAAGAGTCTTCAAGTGGAGAAGGACTTTTGCAAGCTAAAGGAAAAACAGATAGGCGATCTGCAATTAAAGTTGCAAAAAGCTAGGGCTATGGCGGTACAAGAGTTCAAGGACTCCAACTCTTACTCAGACAAGCTGTATGAATATTACGTGGAGGGCTTTGAGCTCGTTAGAAAATGGATGGCGAAGCATCACCTGGATTTGGACCTCTCTAGCCTTGTTATGGGTGAGGTTGAGAAGGAACTATTGGCCGATCGTCCTTCCGAGGCCATGGCTGAGAATGTGATGGAAGAAGCTACAACCATAGCTGAGGTAACGGAAGAGGCCATGACCATAACTTCTGTAGATCCAGCTCCTAATGAATAGTGACTTATTTTCTTCTTTCTATATTTCTTTTTTTGTAAGACGAAAACAATGTCTTTTATGGGCTCATTATTTGACCAAATCTTCTAAACAATCTCTTTGGGCCTGCGTGTTTTGGGCATATATTTTCTTTCTGACAATGACAACTCCTTCTATGACTTGCTAACATGTAAATTTTTTTGAGTAAATCTTTGTTGTGTTTAGATGACGAAGGCCTTTTGGATACCTTCATGCTTTAGTTGTGTTAAACAGCTTTTCATGCTCGGTTGTGATTGGACAACCTTTCATTAAGTCATGTTTAAATGACGATGGTAACGAGCTGTGTTTGAACAGCTGAGTTATGACGATATTAGTTGTGTTTAAACAACTTTTTTAGGTTTAGCTGTGTTTGAACAGCTTTTTTATTAAGTCATGTTTGAATGACAATGTTAGTTGTGTTTGAACAACTTTTTTATGTCTAGCTGTGTTTGAACAGCTTTTTTATTGAGTCATGTTTGAATGACAATGTTAGTTGTGTTTGAACAACTTTTTATATTTAGCTATATTTGAACAGCTTTTTTATTGAGTCATGTTTAAATGACGATGTTAATTGTGTTTGAACAACTTTTTATGTTTAGCTGTGTTTGAACAATTTTTTTTATTGAGTTATGTTTAAATGACGATGTTAGTTGTGTTTGAACAACTTTTTATGTTTAGCTATGTTTGAACAGCTTTTTTATTGAGTCATGTTTAAATGACGATGTTGCACTATACGCGTGACTTAAAGTCATGCTATTGAAGCATCTTTAGGTTAACCATTTTTTTTGTTCGTTCATGTTTGAATGATGATCATAATAGTTGTTTTTAAACAACTTTTGATTTAGTCAACTTTGATAGTTGTGTATTAACAACTTTGATGGCTATGACGATGTCGGCTGTGTATTAATAGCTATTGATTTCAAATTTTAACGATGGAAATCCTTGGGACGTCTCCCAAGAATAACTCATGAGTGTTGCACATGTTTTTGTTGATAAATAACTCATGGATAATCATTGATAAATACGCATGGATAATACTTTCATGTATTATTGATCTTGATAGGCCAAAGACGTATTGACCCCTTGTGATGAATTAATTGATTAATTAGCCAAGTTTATTAATTAATCAAATTAACATGCAAGATGCGTGGTAGCACAAACAAATCACCAATTTAACTAAGTATACAGCGGAAAATAAATTGACACGGTAATTTGTTTACGAATGGGGAAAACACTACACGGCAAAAACCCTACCGGGTGATTTTAAGGTCACCACTCCCGAGAATCCACTATTATCACAACAAGCGGTTACAAATAAAGGAATCTCAGTACCTTATACCAACCTACAGTTGAACCCTTACCCCAATACCCAGTTGGACTTGTTTTCTAGTAACAATCTCTCATTTTGAATGCACGACTCCCAGTACGTGACTAACTAATTGCGCGGATCCCAGTACGCAACTTCACTCACCAACTAGAGAACGTTGTTGGCTGCAAAGTTCTTCAGTTCATCACATGATGAAGATCGAAAAGCTCATTGGTTACAAAACCCTACGATGCACAAAAACAGCAGCTTCTTCACAAGAAAGATGAACGAGGGCAAATTCTGTCTCCGGTCACAATTTGCTTGAACAAACTTTTGTTAACACTTGTGCAACTGTGTCACCTTTGACGGCCCTTAAAATAATCCCTTTATATGTCTAGGGTTGTGAGAAAAGAAAGCCCAAACATACAATCACAAATTGGATGAAAAACAGACCAAAAATTCTGAGTTTCATAAACCTTGACAGATACCCTATTTGTCGAGCCACAGGCTGGAATAGCTTTTCAAGGCTCGATAGATGCTAGCTATCTAGCTTTAATAAACAACATTTTTCACACTTGAATCTTGGACAGACTTGCATGACTTTAACACTTGAACTTGAAACCTTGTTTCTTGAAGTATTAAACACATCCTAGATTTACCCAAATACAAGTAAAGTGCGTTTTGTCAAAGGATTAGACAATTACATAAAATAGTGACATATGTTCCTAACAAGTGAATCACATATGTCCTAACAGATCTATGAATGAAGAAAGTAATAACTGTCGTATATACTAATATGAAGATTGGGCAACTTGAAATGTAAAAGATACCTTACTGGTAATACTTCTTCAAATGTTCTATGTTCCATGGTCGAGGCAGTTCCTGGCCGTCTAAAGACTTTAGGTAGTAGGATCCTTCTCCGGAGTGACGGATTACTTCATAAGGGCCTTCCCAAGCTGGTCCCAGTTTTCCTTGGGATGGGTCCTTTGTTGCCTGTGATATATTCCTAACCACAAGGTCTCCTGTGTTGAACCTTTTTACCTTCTGGTCATTCGCTTCATGGCTTCCTTTCTAACTTCATCAATTAGATTTAAGTTGCTGTTAAACTCCTACTGGTTCTTCTGACCTTTATAAGTTTTGACTCAAAGGCTCATCAGTCCCACTTCCACTAGTATCACGGCCTCGGTGCCAAATGTCAGTTTGAATGGTGTTTCTCCTGTTGGAACTCTTGTGGCCGTCCTATATGCCCAAAGGACATTTGTTAATTCTTTAGGCCATGCCCCCTTTGCCCCCTCAAGCCGAGTTTTGATAATTTTGAGTAAGCTTCTGTTCGTCACTTCTACCTGACCGTTGGCCTGAGGGTGTCTTGGAGAAAAGTAGTGGTTCTTGACTCCTAAGTCTTGGCAAAATTTTCAAAACTTGGGATTGTCGAACTGCTTTCCATTGTCCGATATTATGACACGTGGGACTCCAAACCTGTAGATGATGTTCTTCTATACAAAGCTGATGACTTTAGCCTGTGTTATCGTTGTTACTGGTTCTGCTTCTACCCATTTTGTGAAGTAATCAATTGCGACGATCATAAATCTGAGTTGCTTCTTCCCTAAAGGGAATGGGCCCATAATGTCAATCCCCTATTGGGCGAAGGGCCATGGTGAGGATATGGGTGTCATTGTCTCTCCTGGTCTCGTTTGGACATTTGCGAAGCATTGACACTTATCGCATGCTCTGATGAGGTCGTGTGCGTCCTTTTGTAAAGTTGGCCAGTAATATCCTGCTCTGAGTGCCTTTCTTGTTAAAGACCTTGCCCCAGCATGATTTCCACAGATTCCCTCGTGTATCTCGCGTAGCACATAATCTGCTTCTTCTGTGTTGGCATATCTTAAGTATGGGAGTGAATAACCTCGTCTATACAGTACATCGTTTATAATGATGAAGCAGGCTGCTCTAATTTGTATCTTCTTTGCTTCTGTTTTATCTTCTAGGAGCCATCCTTCTTTCAAATAACGGACGATGGGAGTCATCCACTCGTCTTGTTCTTTTATCTTCAAAACCTTCTCACCTTCTGTACTTGATTGTCCCCTTATCTCTGCACATAGTTTGGAGGTCGCATTGTAGTCGTCTAACGAGGCCAACCTTGCTAGGAAGTCAGCTTCTACATTTTTTGCCTGAGGGATTTGCACAAAGTCTAGTATGTCAAAGTGCTACGAGAGTTGTTAAAAGATCTTCAGGTACTTCTGCATCCTCTCTTCTTTGGCTTCATAATCTCCCTTCACTTGTCCAATTATTAGCTGAGAATTAGCTTGGACGATAAGATTCTTTACTTCGAGAGCTTTTGCTAGACTTAGTCCTGTTAGCAATGCTTCATATTCTGCCTCGTTATTTGTTGCTGAGAATTGTAACCTAACTGCATTCTTCAATATCTCTCTTTCTGGAGATATGAGCATTACTCCTGCCCTCCTACTTTCTTCGTGGCAGACCCATCTGTTTGGACGGTCCATGTTTCCATGGGGAGTTCTTCTTCCTTGTAGAGGTAAGTGAATTATGCGATGAAGTCCACTAGTACTTGGGCTTTGATTGCTACTTGAGGCCAATATTCGATGTTGAATTAGCCTAGTTTAATTGCCCATTGAATGAGTCATCCTGCTGCATCTATCTTGTTCATCGTCTTTCTTATTGATTGGTCTGTCATTTCTACGATGGAGTGCCCTTGAAAGTAAGGATGGAGTTTCCTGGAAGCGACCAACAATGCGAAAGCTATCTTTTCCATCCTCGGGTTATTGCCTCTGCTCCCTGGAATGCCTGGCTGGTATAGTAGACTGGCTTTTGGACATTTTCTTCTTCTCTGATCAATGCCGAACTTACCACGGTGTTAGACATTGCTAAGTAGAGGTACAACTTTTCCCCCATCATCGGGGGACTTAGCAATGGTGGCTTCGTCAAGTATTCTTTTAATTTTGCAAGGGCTTCTTCACACTCGTCAGTCCACTAAAAGGCCTTTTTCAAGGCCATGAAGAATGGAATGCACTTGTCCGTTGCCCTAGAGACGAATCTGTTTAGAGCTGCGACCTATCCTATCAAGCTCTAAACCTCCTTCACTGTTCTTGGTGATTTGACTTTGATTATTGCCTTTACTTTTTCTGGGTTTACCTCTATGCCTCGTTGGGACGCCATGAATCCCAAGAATTTCCCTGAAGCAACAACAAAAACACACTTTGCAGGGTTTAGTTTCATATTGTACTTACGTAGTATGCTGAAGGTTTCTTTTAGATTGTCCAAGTGGTTGGCTTCGTCCTTGCTTTTCACTAGCATATCGTCTATGTATACTTCCACATTCCTTCCAATCTGGTGAGAGAACATGCGGTTCACCAATCTTTGGTATGTGGCTCCTGTATTCTTCAATCCAAAAGGGCATAACTTTGTAGCAGCATAACCCTTAGCTGGTGACGAACGAGGTCTTCTCTTGATATTCTTCGTCCATGAGGATCTGGTTGTATCTAGAAAATGTGTCCATGAAACTTAAGAGCTTGTGTCCAGTAGTTAAGTCTACCAATTGATCAATCCTTGGCAAGGGGAAGCTATCCTTTGGGCAGGCTTTGTTCAGGTCTTTGAAATCAACGCACATCCTCCATTTGCCATTGCTCTTTTTTACCATTACCATATTTACTAGCCAATATGGGTAGAAGACTTCCCTAATGAAACCAGCTTCTAACAGCTTCTCTACTTCTTTAGTTACAACTTTGTTGCGCTATGGTGCAAATATTCTCCGCTTCAGCTGTACAGGTTTGCATTCTGGGTTGACGTTGAGATGATGCTGTATGATCTTCCTATCAATTTTAGGCATATCCTTATGTTTCCATGCGAAAACATCTTGGTTTGCCCTCAAGAAGGAAACCATCTTCTCTTTCTCCAGAGTTAGGAGTGCTGATCCTATCTTCAATACCTTTGTCGAATCTCCTGAGACGATCTCAACTTCCTGTGGTGTTTCTGATGGTTCAGGGATGGGTTCTAGTTCATTAATCACCCATGTGTGGTTCTTCCCAGATGCTGAGGCAGCTTGGTAGCACTCTTTTGCCAAAACTTGATCTCTTCTGATTTCTCCTACTCCATGAGCTATTTGAAATTTCACCTTCAAGTAATATGTTGACGTTGCTGCTTTTAGCCTGTTGAGTGCAAGTCTTCCCATGATGATGTTGTGTATTGAAGGACAGTCAACTATGAGGAGATTAATTTCCTTGGTGACCTGTGCTGGGTAAGTGCCTGCAATTACAGTTAAAGTGACGATGCCCCTAGGGACGATTCTATCCCTAGTGAAGCTCACCAAAGAAGAGGTGAAAGGCCTGATCCTTCTGTTGTTCAGTTTCATCTACTGAAACATAGGTAAATAGATGATATCTGCTGAGCTTCCGTTGTCGATAAGTACCCGGTGGATGTTGAATTATTCTACTTTAAGCATGATTACCAATGGATCGTCATGGGGTTGCCTAATGCCACGACCATCTCTCTCTGAGAAAACAATATCAGGTTCGTCATTCCTTGGCATCTTCACTGGAGGGAGCCGCGAATGGACACTATTTATTTCTCTCTCATGGGTTTTTTTTAGGGACTTCAGCGTTTCGCCTGCTGTCAATCCTCCTGAGATCGTCTTTATCTCTCCTGTAGGAGGTTTGCTATCTCCTGCTTCTCGATTTTTATCTTTATTGTCCTTCCGTTGGTATCTGTAGGGCTCCGTTTTCCTAACATATATACTTCTGTAACTTCCCTTGCCAGATTAAAGTCTCCATCTGGTCTTTCAAATGTCTACACTCGTTGGTGCGATGCCCATAGTCCTGGTGGAACCTATAGTACTTGTTCTTGTCTCTTCAATCTACTGGAGTACTGTTTGGCTTCGGCCATTGCAGGGAGGGATCATCCCTTATCTGCATCAAGACTTGCTTAATTGGCATTATTAGAGGAGTAAAGTTAGTGAACTTTGGCTTCCTATCCAGAAGTTCCTTCTTTTTTCCTGTGGTATGCCTAACACTTCGTGTCTCTTTCTTCTTATCGTGATTGCTGCTTGTTCCTTTGTCTCTCTTCCTTTTTCCTTTCATTTCTTTTGCATGCACCGCGTCTTTTGCATTCATGTACTTCTGAGCTTTTCGAAGCAATTCCGTGACTGTTTTTTGAGGGCTTTTGGTGATTAAGAAGAAAAAATCTCCAGGTAGCAATCCTGCTTGGAAAGTTGTTAGGATGACTTGAACTTCAGCTTCGTCTACCTGCAGTAGCTCCTTATTGAATCGGGTCACATACTGTCTTAGCAATTCTCCTTCTACCTGTTGAATGTTGAGAAGATGACCGGTTGGCTTCTTGTGTCTTTGCCCCCCAATGAAATGACGAACAAAACCTTTGCTGAGTTGTTCAACATTTGCAATAGTTCCTGGGGGTATCTTGCTAAACCATACTCTGGCTACTCCTTTCAGTGTCGTTAGGAATGCCCTGCACATCACCTCGTCTGAGGTCATCTGCAATAGCATCAGTGTCTTGAATGATTCAATGTGATCCAAGGGATCTTTGTCAGTGTCTTGAATGATTCAGCAGTGAATGGTGAGTCCGTCCATTGAATCATCCTATCCAAATTCTCCCCACCTTTGTCCTGCATGACACTTTTTAACTTGCCCATCTAGTTCCTCATGTTGCGAAGCTCATTCTCCATCCTGGAGGAATCTTCTCCCGAGGTCCTGTCTTGCCTGTTCACTTGGGAGTTTGATTCTTCTTCATTTTGATTTTCTCCTGTTCACCAACGTACTGTGTTTTGGGATTCCATTGTCTTTCGCAGCTCTTCATTCTGGCGAGTCAGCTCTTCCACATTAGCCAAGAGGGCCTGGATTTGCTGTTGTTACACAACTTCTGGCTGTTGTGCATTTTCTGGTTCCATCTCGTACTTCGAGGAACTCTTTTGTCATTGGGAAAGATGGCTCGAATGATTAGCGATTCTCACAGACGGCGCCAAACTGATGATGCAAAAAATCAGCAGTTGAGCTCCTCGTCGCAGTGGATGGATGAAGCTATGATTAGGGTCGTCTCTGTTGGAGGAAAACCTGCAAAAATGAATTGGGTGAAAGAGTAACACACTGGTGTGGCATTAGCCAAACCACCTCCGATGCTTAAGTCAGTAAGGGAGAAATATTTTAGAGAGAATTGACTGGAGAGTGATTTTTGTAGAATATTTGTGTGTACCTTTAACTTCTATTGCCTTCTCTTTTATAGTTGCGTGCCTATTTAATGGGCAGTGAATTGTTGTATTTATGCTCAACGGCTAGTGCGTTACAAAATCTTTGTCTCAAGTTCACAGCTCACTCTGTGACCGTTGCTCCATCCGTTACACGTTGTCATCAATGAGCGTAATAAATGCGTAACGTCTTCTCTTGGTTAATGACGATCTTAGATTAATGACGATCATAGATTTCTGACTCATCAGATGTCATACAAAATATATATACTAACCAACTACAACATTAACTACTAGTGATGATTTACGAGTGGGAACACATGCTTATCCATCTCAATGGTACCTCTTGACGCAGAAATAACGATAATCTTTGGGTTCATTTACATAATATTGATTGCTTGTGCAGTTATTTAGCTCTTTAACATCACATTCGTTAATGGCTGCATTTGTAAAAAAAAAAAAAAATTTAAGTTAATTAGAAGTTGTACTATAATCGAAAGCAATGACAAGCTAATGGAATGAATTTTCCAATATTTGTTTCACTGTAAAATATTTTCACTTAAAATTTTCAGTGGTAAGACAAAAATTTTCAACCAAAAACCATTAAAACTAGTGACTCCCAATAACTAGATTTGCGAAGGGAGAGCTATTTTGTGTGTTTTTTTTAAAAAAGAATGTTTTATCATTTTTTTTTTGGTAAAACTTTTAAGAAAATTTTTATGTTCAACAAAAAAATATTTAAAAAAACTGAGGACATTGAGAAACGATTTCGTATTGTTTTCCAGAGACATACCCGACTCGCTGTAACAGTCAATGGACATATACATCTCCACTGCTTTCGGGGCAGTTAAGGCAGAGCAAAAGGAAATTATGTTTCAGTGGTTGCCTTTAATATCATACCAAGCCAGGTGATTGAAGCCCGTATTTATTTGTTTTGAGAAACGGAAACCCATATGTTCGAGAATAGTGTTTTTTTTTTTTTTTTTTTTTTTTTTAATTTTCTTTGGTAAAACGTTTCACAAAAATTTACAAAAATTTTATGCTCAACAAAAAAATATTTGAAAAAACTGGGGACATTGAGAAATAATTTCGTATTGTTTATCCAGAGGCATACTCGAGTCGTTGTAAGTTTGTACCAGCCAATGGAGTTAGACATCAAGATGTCCATATCGCGATTAATGGAAACGTTTTGTAGCAATGAGGTTTCCAGTCTTTGGTTGAGGTTGACGGGATGACGAGTCACAATTGATAGAAAAATTTCTAGCTTGATCTTTCATGTAACAACCTTCATTTATACCAAAGGGAGGGATATGGAATTTTTACATCTCCACAGCTTCCGGGGCAGTTAGCTAGGCAGAGCTAAAGGAAATTCTGTCGGTTCCATTAATATCACACCAACCCTGGTGATTAGCATAAGCATTCCTATGGGAATTGGAAACCCATAGGTAGCCCCAATGTTTCCGACCCTTTTTAAAAGCAAACGGGAAGAAGAGTAGATGACCCTGTTCAGTTCAATGCATACACCATGAGTCTTTGTGATTAATTAAACTTGTACGTTTTAGAAGTGCATGCTGCATTAATACATCAAAGGTAGACTTTGACAAGGTCCTAACGAGTAACGACTAACTAACGAGTATATTACCAAAAAAAATTTAAAAATAAAAAGGACTAACTAGAAACGACTAATTTGTACTATTTGGACTGATCAATAATAATAGTATTATAACTACAGTGTTATCCTTCTTTTTTTTCTTTTTTTTCTTTTGGGTAAGAATATTTCTCTCTATTGTCTATATTTATGTATTAAAAGAGTTGTTGTGAATCGATCTAGATTGAAGAAGGAATTGAATATTTATTAATAAACTTTATCGTACGAGAATAAAGATAGAATCTCATTCTACACGTCAATATATACCGACAAGAATGAAATTTATAGGAAGAGGGAATCCCTTTTTCTTTTTCTTTTTTTTGTTTCTTTTGCTACATTTAGAAAAAAAAAATTGTTCTTTCTTTTAAAACTTTTATAACTAGAAAGTACTTTTGTTTAAATTTGAAATTTTTTTTTTCGAGTTCTTTAAAAATGGTTTCTTACGAATAACCCAAATTTCTCAAATTAAAAAAAGTAACTCAAATTAAAAAATTTCTCAAATTAAAAAAAGTAACTCAAATTAAAAAAATTTTCTAGTGTTTGTGAAACGAGGACCAAGGTTGTTAGGTTTTTTTTTTTTTTTTTGGGGGGGGGGGGGGGGAGGGCAGGGGTGTTAGAGTATTATACGTTGAACTTTACCAAAATTATAATCTTAATTGCGTAATTAACTAAATAAAAAAAAAACAGATGTGCAATCTATATATATATATATATATATATATATATATAATATTAGGTAAAACTAACAGAAAATCCTATTAGATTTCAAATTGGAATTCAATTAGAGTCTAATTTTGCGCCATGTGTCCCATCTAATCTAAATTTTTTTTGCAAAGTGAGTTAATTCAATGTAAAAATTGGATTTCAATTAGAGTTTAATTTTGCGACATGTGTCCTATCTAATCTAAGTTTTTTAAATTTTTGTATCAAATGAGTTAATTTAGTGCAAAAAACAAGGAGTCCAATATAAGTAAACCATAAAAAACATAATTTTTAAATGATTTATATTTATGAGCCTTTTTTTTTTTTTTTTTTGTAGAACTAAAAACAATTCAAGTTTATAAGTTATCTATATATATATATATATTTATATTAATAAGTAAAGTTGAGAGAAAATCCAATTAGATTTCAAATTGGAATTCAATTAGAATCTAATTTTGTGCCACATGTCCCATCTAATCAAAAATTTTAAATTTTTGAACCAAGTTAGTTAGTTTAGTGTAAAAATTGGATTTCAATTAGAGTTTAATTTTACAACACGTACTCCATCTAATTGAAATTTTTTAATTTTTGTACCAAATGAGTTAATTTAGAGTAGAAAACAAGGAGTCCAAATAAATAAATCATAAAAAAACATAATCATATATTTAACACTATATATAAAATTAGAGGAAGAGAGAGTTTGAATGATTTTATATTTATAAGCCTTTTTTTTTATAACTAAAAACAATTCATTTGGCACAAAAATTTTATACATATATATATATATATATATTAATAGGTAAAGCTTAGAGAAAATCCAATTAGATTCTACAATGGACAAAGTAGGTTACAAAATTAGTTGTAGGTTTAGGCTACAAACTTACTTAATATCTTTTTATTTGACAAATCCACCATTGGATTACATCTTCTTCTTTTATCCTCTATGCTTGCAAAATTTCAAGAAAATTAAATATCAATAGCTATGTTATCAATAAATTTTTTAAATTGTAAGTTTTTGTAATTCAAAATTATGCATAAAATATAAGATTATAGATCATATAGTAAATAATATCCGATTGACACAAAATTTAACATGTATATTAAGAGCGTAAAGAACATGCAATTCAGTGGTTAGATTTTCAATATATGTTGTAGTATTTATTTTATTGAGTGAGTTTGTAGCCTTAAGCTACAACCAATTTTGTAGCTAAACTTTGTCCTTCTACAATTGAAGTCCAATTTTGTGCCATGTGTACTAAATTATTTATTTTTAGAAAGAGTTTTATTTCTTAATTTTGGAATCAAATGTGGGACTATATCATAAATATCCATTCAAGTGAGTTATTATGTACAAAAACCAAAAAGTCTAGAATTAATGAACATAAAAATATTTAAAAAATGGACAATTTACATTTTCTACCTAATACATTCTTACAAGACTTTTTAAAAAGTTAAAAAAAAAAAAATATATATATATATATAGGAATGACTATCAATAATATTTAAATTATATATGTAAGATTATTATACTATTTATCTTAATGTATATTTTTTAAGTATATCCATGCATATGCATGGGGTTACAAGCTTGTTTTATATAATTCACAATTGCCAAGGGAAAAAAGCCAAAAATATATTCTCAAAATTCTAACTTAAATAGGCTTTACAACACGATTTGGAGACTAATCGAAAGTGACCGTGTGATGGGTGATTGAACAATGGTTTGGTCTCTTATTTGATGTGGGCAAAAATTAGGTCTAGTGGTCTAGTACACTTGACCTATTTTATCTACATATAGGAAGAGATTATAATAAGAGGGTTCACAAATAAGAAATCTATTAGTGGTCTCTTATTAGCTAAATGCATGGATTTATTGAGAGAACAAGAGATTGAGTGCCCTCCAAACTTATAGGGGTTGATATTATCACCTTGTGTGAGTGATGCTGAAAACAGGGATAGATCTATATATTGACTAGGGGGGTAATGGGCCTAATGGCCCCTCTAATTTTTTTTAAAAAAAAATATTAGTATATTAATAGGTACTAATTTTAGCAATTTTGTTCAATAAAATTACATTTTGCCACCTCTTAACAATGCCATCAATTCTTTTAAGAGTAATGTTATAGTCACACACTTTTTTACAACATTTTTACAAAATATTGAGATAGCAAATTCTTATTGGTTTGCACACTTGCATCACTTTTAGTTATCAATAACCAATCACCACATTAGCAATTTGTAAAATTTTTGTAGTTTTAGCATTTTCCACCTTTCAAAGGCCATAAAAATTAATAGATTAAATCTAAAACAAAATATACAAGTCCAAAAAAATTAGCCCAGCAACAAAAATTACCAATAATAAAGCTAAAAAAATTAAACCCAATCAATCTATTTTACCCAAAATAAACAACTTGGCCATTTAAAAAGTTTTAAACAAAAATCCTTAGTGATAAAGTAGTAGAGTCAAAGGTGGGAGCTGCCGCACACAGCTAGCAGCAAAGCCGTCCCCCTAACTTCAAGTCTTGGCTCCGTCCCTAGCTGAAAATTAGGAAATATGTAGAATTCCAGCCCCACAAAAGATTAAGAAGACAATCTAGGACATGCATGGCAGAACTAAAATCCCTAAGTCTTGATTGTTTCACAGTGTTCATTTACAAGAAGTATTGGGAGGTAGAGGGCTGTGGGGGGGGTGTTTATTGGTAAGCATGGTTTTTAAACCCGGACCGAACTGGCCGGTCTGACCGAGTTAACTATGAACCGGTATTAAATCCAGTTGTTTAACTATAAGAACCAAGTATACATGATTTCTGAGAGAACTGGACGAACCGGGGTTCAACCCGAAAAACCGATTGAACTGTAGGCCGGTTCAACCGGTCATGGAGTAGGGAAAAATTAAAGAAAAATGTGGCTGTCAGGATCCGAACCTGAGCTCTCTCACCTTGTAAGCACCAAGACTGAAGCCATGACCAACGGACCAAGTGCTCTTCTTGGGAGCTAATATACAGTATTATTAAATTTATATTAAATTTACATGATTTATAGTTTCTAAACTTCTATATCATCTTTCTCAACATATTAAATATTACTAATTTTTTTTTTTCATTGCTAAATTAAATTTTTATTTAAGAATAATACCTATGCAATTTATGAATTTATTTTTAAAGTCGTTTTTAGTTAATTGAAACGATTTCTCTTAAAGGATTATTATAAAATTTCTTTTTATGCTTATTTATGTTGTACTATTTTTTATTAACCTTATAATGTACTATTTTATGCTAACCTTATAATATCATGAAAATTTCATTGAAATTTTGTTTCAATTTATAAGATATTTTTAGTAAATTTTGCTAATATTTAAAATTTTAATATATTTATTTATATTTAAATAATTATTAAATTAATTATGACATCATCACAGTTCGACCTTGGTTCAACCTCGGTTCGACCTTAAAAATCTTGAACATCTCCCTTTTACGGTTTAATGAACGGTCCGGGTCTGACAACCATGTTGGTGAGCAATAGTGAGTGTAGTTGCTAGTTTCTTCAACATGGAAGAATGACAAAAGAGGTAAATAATTCACTAATCTTTCTTATCCCAAAGATCCCCCCCCCCCCCAAAAAAAAAAAAAAAACTACCTCTTTTAATTATTTTAGGCCTATTAGCATGTGTAATATAGTGTATAAAACCATCACCAAGCTTATTGTAACATGACTAAGGAAATTTACTGTCCAATCAGATTGCCCTTATCAATCAATGTATCCTTAGGAGATGGATTGCAAAGAATGAAGTATTGGTCCAAGAGATTCCAAGAGGAGAAAACTAAAGGTGGGTATGCTAGCTATATTAAGTTAGATTGTCAAAGGTCGTATGAAGATCCAGTACAATACTTAGTATTATACCTGGTGCAATTAACCCCTCTCCCTTTTACAATATATGTTTTTTTCCACATTTTTATTAACTTTTTACTCTTTTTTTAACTTTTTTTTTAATCAATAGTTGAGATTGAAAGTTGCTTTTTTCAACTATCAATCTCAACCACTGAGAAGAATTGCATCAGGTACAATACTTTAAATACTGCAACTGATCTCAATTCGTCGAAGGTATATAATAGAGTCAATCGGAGATTTCTAAGGCTAGCATTGTGTAGCTCCGGATTCAATGAAAAGTTCATTAATTCATTGTATCATGGAATTGTCTCCAGTCTCCTTTGAGATCTTGATGCAAGCCTAGATAGTTAGCCTAGTAGGGGGTTTAGGCAAGGAGATCCCCGTATTCCGTAATTATTCATTCTATTCCAGGAAATGCTGTGAAGAATGATTGAAAGAGAATTATTGGAAGACAGACTTTCAGGAATTAAATTAAACAATGGTGGACCAACAACTGCGCCCATCTTATGTGTGCAAATGACATCATATTCTTCGAGACCATGCAAAGTCTTCATGAATGATTCAACATGCAAGTTAACTATCAATCTAATATAATTTTTAACTTTGACTTAATTAAATTCTTCCAACTTAATTTGACTCTGTTTATGTATGATAATCAATTTGACTCAAGAAAATTTAGTAAAATTTAGTACCACAAGTTATCTCACAGCTTCTTTGTCACAATTATGACATGGAAGAGTGTAAGTGATGGAGAAAAAATGGTGAATTCATGTGTAAGTGATAGGAAAACTACTCACAGTCTTCATATCAAAATTATAGTAAAAAGTTGAAAAATAATGTGGTCTTAGAACTATTCATTTGACTTGATCAGTTTATGTAAGAATTTTTATTTCAATTTATGAAGTGTTAACCATGGAATAAACATAATTTGTAATTTCTTTGACTTTCTTCCAGCTTAATTTGACTTAACCTATAATTTATTAAGGCAATAAATCAATTTGGAGTATAAATAAATGTTGGATCTAAAAAAAATATATATTATAAGAAAGGGTAAACTACACTAGCCAATAACCACGCCTAACATATGTTTGTAAACATGGACCTGCCACGTGGTTATTATCAGACAATTATTGAATTACCTCCTTTGTGGTTTTCTCTCATAGCATTGTGAGAGATCGCGCCCCCGGCCCTTTTTTAGGTGTTGGGCCAAACTGACATGAATGGGTGGAGTTGTGTTATTACCTCTCAAAATAGAAGTTCGACTGAGTATATTTTTCCCTTTAGATTAAGGGTTTTACAATAGAGTTGTCACTTATTTAATTATTGGAAAAAATAAGAAAACATAATTGAAAAATTCATCATTTTATTACATGGCTTTGGTTCTAGATACAATCTAAGATAAAGTACATGGCTTTTTTTCCTAGTTACAATCTAGAAATTGAAAATTACAAGGATAAGTATTGATCTATCAACCCTTGATCTAAGCTCGGAGGCTATGTTATAAGGTGGGAAGGTGTTAGGCACCCACCTTACTCGGTGAAACCGATCTTCCAGACTATGGTGGCCAACATTCATATCATATCATCCAATATGTTATCAATCAATTGCATGTTGAATTTAATGTGTGTGCATGTGATAAACCCTAATTCCCTTTATTAATCATTGCATTTGGATTGAAAAATAAATTCTAGTGAATGTGTATGGATGGTGATATCCTAGATTCAAGGATTTAAGAGAATTATGAAACAAACATGTTTTTCATATTTTTTATGTGGATTTAGGATCAAAGCTATGAACATGTGATGAACAACTAATAACATATGAAGAACGCATATGAACAATTAAGAACATCCAAATATATTCAAGGAATTTAAATAAACACTAGCATGCTCTAATCTTAATCTCATCTAATAATAATTAATAGCCAAAATGTTTGACTTTTCATTGACCGCTCCTCATTCCGCCACATGGCTATATAAATTGCTGACACGTTCACTTTAAAACACTAAACAATTGTATCTTTTCGGTGGTTTGCTTATTTAGTTTCAGTGGGTAACTACTTATTATTGTTTATATACGCTGTTTACCTTTTGTTTTCTTCTTTCCGTTTTTCTGTTTTCTTTTCTTTTTTTCCCCTATGCGAGAACAAACCTAGCGAAGGTTGTGGACAAAAAACAGAGCACCCTTGACACTACTGCTATTGGTAATTCTTTTCTTCACAATCACGCTATTGTTTTCTGTTTTTAATTTTTAATTTTTATAATAACAAACATTTATAACTAAGGCATTGAAATATTTTGTGCACACCATGTGTTCGAGAAAATTTTGCGCAGAGTACACCAATTGCCTATAAAGTGTTTTGCCTTTGTCATATTTGCTGTGTTTGCTCTGTGTCTGAGATATTTTCCAACCATTGTATAAAGTTGTTTTGATGCTTGATAGTAGTGGTGGGATCAATTAAATTATATTATATTAAGATATTTGTCTTCTTGAATCTTTGTTTGACTGAGCATTGGTCTATATATTTGCTGGTCTGTGCGTATTGTGCCTGCGCTGCATTGTTTGGTTTTGAAATCTAGTTGGCTTATAATATATTATATGATATTAAGCCTTTCCGGCTGGGCATTATTTAGATTTTGTAGTGTGTTCGTACTGAGCTGCTCTTTTTCTGCAATTCGGTGATAAAGTCAAATCAAATGTTTTATTTGCATCTCTTGGTAAGTGGTGATTGGCCATTGTAGTACATACACAACAGTATATGGTAAGGCAATGAATAACTGCCTTAAGATTTTATGTTTCATACATTTTATGGATAGTTGAAGATATTTAAGATTTAATTCTTCATTTTATTTTAAACTTAAGTTTGATTTCTATTTTTCATTAAGTAATTTAATGTTTCATCTTTATACAAAATAGTTTTCCCGTGCATCGTACAGGTTAATGACTAGTCATAATAATATAAAAAACAAGTTAGAGAAGGAGATTATACCTGCATGCAAGATCCACATGGTGGAGGAGGAGGCTCTTGGTGGAAGTCTTAAGGGTGGAGTAAAAAAGAAGAACTAGGAGAGGGAGAGTAAGTCTCACTTAATACCTTGAAACTTAGGAAGACGAAGATATGACAAAACTATTCAACTTCACTAGAACTCAAGAGAGGAGAAGAAAGGGTATTTCTATATGTCTTGGAATGGAGGAAATGGGGGGTTTATATAGTAGTAGTGGAGAAAATATGAATGGAATGTCATTTAATGAGGGTTGACAAAGGATCAAAAAGAATCATGAACCTAGACCTTATTTTAGACTTTGGGGAAATTTGGTGCATTAAATGTAGAGATTGGTGTGAGTGATGAGCAAGTAAAATTCGGTTTTCCCGTAACTATTATAACAGCCTGCAGAGATAAATTCAAAAAAAATTATATCTTACTTAATTTTGATCAGAATTGTCTCATTCTTGTGCTCAGATTGAAGTCTCGGATGTCTAGTGGAAAATTAACCTCATTCACAAATTCAAAATATTCTGAGAGATATCAATGAAATGGTGAGCAGAGGTCGTTTGTTAGAAAATAATTTCAGCACAATTAACATTAATAGGTTCCAAATTAGTTTCCAATTAACATTAATAGGCTCCAATCACTCCCATTTTGAACTTAATTAGTTCCAAATTTACCCTAATTAAAAAGATAATTGCACAAATTACTCATTGAATAATTAATGTTTGACTATCTAATTAATTAAGTGTATGCAACCTTACCATAAAATGTAGTCCTAGCCAATCAAATTATGACATGTCATTAATCTCAAATTGATTATAACCAATTGGAATCAATATTTCATAATCACATATAGTCGGACTCTGTAGACACCGCATTTTGTACCCCTTACGACTCGGGTCCCCGTTCTCCAATGATACTCGAACTCTAAAACCCAAGGCCAGTTTAGAGCCCAATCAGATATTAAGTTGACTTGAGGAGTGTTAAAATGGAAAATATAACCTTTTAAATTAGCAAAAATCTATTTTTGGAAAATTAAATGACCAAAGTGGCCCCTGGCTTGCGTACGTGAGTTGCGGCCTGCGTACGCAAGCTAAAGCATGCATACGCAGGCATATTCTTGCGTACGCGACTAGGGTTTTAGAAGTATAAGAAATGTAAGTTTTCTGCAATAATGGCTGAGGTTTGGAACGAATCCCACATCGTCTGGGAGCCGTTCTAAACCCCATTTTTTTCAACTATAAAAAGCCTTACATAGTACTTTTTCAAAACACGCAAAATTCCCATGGGAAAAATCTAAGATTCATTAGAAAATAGTGAATCAAAAGGGAGTTTTTCTTAAAACACCGTCAAGTCTCTTTTTATTTGATTGGGACCTTTTTTGGTCCCAATCCTTTGAGTTTAAGTTTACTAATCACTATTTCATTTAATTGTGATAGATTTGACTGAGGGGAATGGTCAAAAATCAAGGCTATGAGCTTTTGCTTTAAGGTGTACTTTAAAAACTTTTCTTTTTCTTTTCTGCTTTAATCTTTTTTTAATTTGTTTCTTTTGCTTAGTTTATGTTTACATTTGTTTGTTTAGGTTAGTTTTAGGTTTTCTTTCTGTCTTTAAGCATGATAGGTTTCTAGATTTTACGTTTTTGGTTTCTGCTCTATTTTTTTGTTGATTAGGGTTTCTGGGTAAGGATTTGCGTACGCATAATCTAGCCTGCGTATGCAAGCTAAACTCATGCACACGTAGACCTGTTCTAGCGTGCATGATGCCGTTACCCAGAAAACCCTAATTTTTTGTTTGTTTTGTTTTGCCTTCACATGTCTTTCTATATAAGCCTATTTTCCATATGTTTCAAGCCCCATGACCGTTTGTTTGCCTTTTAACATGTTTGTTATTATCATATGTTTAGATTAGGGTTTAGGTTAGGGTTTTCTTAGTTTTAATGCTATGCCATTCATTCACATGTTCATGCATTGATGCCATAGGTGTTGTGTTGCTGAAAGGTAAGTAAAGGGTAAGCCATGCATTAGCAATGTTCATGTATTTGTGTTAGGGTTTTTTAGATGTATGATTAGGGTTTCTAGTATGTTAACATTTTTTTTTTGATATGTTTTGTTTGATGATATGCCTGCTGCCATGTTTAAGTTGCTGTTTTGTTTTAGATGAATGCTAGGGTTTTCTTTTATATGTTTGGCTCTCTTTTGTTTAGATAGATGGATAAGTATGTGTTTAGGGTTAAAGATGCCATGTTGTTTGCTAGATGCAAGTTAGTGTGTGTATGAGTCTAGGGTTAAGGTATAGGACACAATGATGGGAGGCCAACCTTAGGGTTAGGTGATCTTGGGTGCCTAACACCTTCCCAAGAGCGTACCTAAACTCCAAACCCAAACTCTGATAGTAAGATCAAAGGTCCTTCCTCGAAAGGATGCTATATTCATGGTTCCTAGACCATATAACTAGGTGGCGACTCCAATTTTAATTTTCCCTTTCCCTTGCGCCCACAGTGGCGACTCCACTGGGGATGGTGAGTTTAATTCCTATGTGTCCTATGTCTTAACTTTAATAAAAATTGTTTCAATACTTGTTTTGCACACACATCACTTGTTCTCTTTGTCCCTTAACCTTGGTTGGTGATGAGTAGGAAGATGGAAGGCTCCATTCGGGGCCCAAAATTTTCTGAAGTTCATCCCACTAACTCATAATCGGTGCCATCGCCTATAATGGGCCTTTAGTACGTTAAAGGTTTGCTACCAATCCATTATGGGGTCCACTTAGGCCCTCGGTTGGAATCATAGTACACCTAGTTGTGAGTGACCTATTTATCTATCCCTTTAGCCTTAGAGGGAGCCTATCCACACTAGAGAGATCCTAGATCTTACCATGAATGGTACCCTTTATATGTCTCTTGTTTGTTCAACCATATATCATGTGTTCACCTAACCCTAAAGGACAAATAAAATGTATGAAAATGGGAGGGATGACCCTAAAGCTATGGTTATACCCTAAGATGTTATGGGATAAAAGAAAAGTTCTCACATATAAGAGGCTTGTCCCTAAATCCAAAGGTATATCTTAACTTGAAAGGTTCATAAGACCATAGCCTAATTGCTATCATAGGCCCAAGTGGAAAAAGCCCTTTTGAAAAAACGGACTTTAGGCCTAAGGTAACAAATACGCTATGGACTTAGCATCCAAAATCCTACAAAGTCAATATGAACTACCCTAATCTTGGGCCTCCTTGTTGCATGCTTAGGCCCAAAATGATGAGAACTTCATGGACTTTGAGAGGAAGGCTACAAAATATTCTAGCTAGAGGGCTATTTCAAGAAAAAAAAAGTGATGAAATAATGAATAAAGAATGATAAGCCTAAAGGTAATGAATAGATTTTAGGCCCAAGTTTGAGACAAAGGGTCGAAGATTCCTAAGTACATTCTAATGAAAGCCCACGAGAGTAAGGTGAGAGCTTTGTTGTAAATGGACCAAAGCCCAATGAAACAAGGAGCAAGGATCCATGAGAGGAAAGGGAGTGATATTGTAATTGGGCTTTCCTTAAAATGAACTTAAGAATTTTCCAAGAACATCTAAAGAGTAAAAGGAACCTTTTAATTGGAACTTGAACTTAATAAAAATGGGGCTTCTTTTCAGGCATCATTGCACCGCCAAAGTTAAGAAAGCACATCCCTACTCCCATTTGGATTCTAGAGAAAGGAAGGCATTTGATCAAGATAGAGGATACATACCAAGAAGAAGAAAATCCCTAAGAGACAATGGCTACCTCCTCGGAAGACCTAATGGCACAAAAGATCCTTGAGGCTTTAGATGAACATGGAGAAGCTCCCAAGAAAATGGGAGGATGCCTCACTAGGTTGGAAGAATCTAGGCTCAAGAAATCCACACATGCAAAAGTACACGATGATGAGGAGGAAGTGGAGGAATGGGACGAAAAGGATAAAGTGGAATATGAAATGAACAAGCAATTTGAGAAGCTCATCGCGGAAACCGTAGTTATGAGGGAAAAGATGGAGAAGATGCAACTTGGCTTCTGAAAGGCACAAGGGATGGATGACTACCTCTATAACATGGGAGGAGTAAGCTCAAAGGCTCCTATTGCGTTGCCTCCCAAGTTCAAGATCTTCGATGCGGAAAAATTTGATAGGACTAGGGATCCAAAGCAACACATAAGAAGATGCCTAAGCATTGCAGAAATGAAAGGGTTAGATGAGAAACAAACTTTGCATGCGTTCCCTCTCTCACTCACGGGAGATGCATCAAGGTGGTACTATAGCCTTGATCCAAGCAAGACTAAGGTGTGGAATGAGCTAGTGGAGTTTTTTGTGGACCAATTCATCTTTAACACCATGATTGATGTGACTTTAAGGGATTTAGAGACTACCAAGCAAGGTGTGGGGAGACATTTTCCGAATATATGACTAGATGGAAGAACAAGGCATCTAGAATGGTCAATAGGTCAAATGAGAAAGACCAAATCAACATGATTATCAGGAACTTGCTTCTGGTTTACAATAGTAGGCTTTTATCATCGCCTATTAGCTCATTTGGAGAATTATGTGATTGTGGAATAAGAATTAAAGATGCTCTCAACAATGGAAAATTGGAGAAAGGGGAAAGCAAGCCTCCAACAAAGAAGACGTATGAAGGGGGGACCACCACTAAAGCATCCAATCCCATAAATGTGAGCGCCATCATACCCCAACAAACACTCGCCTACCCAAAGAAAGCTCGCCGAAAGTTCTCCGACCTAGGAATGTGTTAGGAGTAGCGCCCTTAAATCCTATTGTATGATGCTATGTATGATATTATGTATGACTTAATATTGTGATTAAAAAAGTTGTTTTATTATTATCTAAAATAATGGTAACATGAATATTCAGACATTATCATATAGTCCATGAGATGCATAGTATGTGATTTATGTGATTTAATCAGAAGTTCTTTGTAAACTCAGAATTGCAGTTCGTAGTCAGTGATGAAATTAGGCAGTTCATCTGCGAAGACTATAACATATCAACTAAGATGATTTGTCTTGATCATGGAAGTGGAGACTTCTAGTTGATATGTTTTAAGAGTTAAGACATATTGAATTGGACCGCCGTGAGATTTATTATTCTTCCAACAACTGTCAAATGAATAATAAATCTCACAACTTCTATTTACATGAACTCTTAATCCTGAGAGAATAATGGACCTGATCATGAAGTGTAGGTTGCTTTGATATATCAGGAGTGAGATCTAAAGTAACGGTCGAAACCTCAGTATGTTGGGCAGCCACATTTAGTGTTGATGAAACATATATTCTCAAGATGAAATTCATAATCTCTTAACGGAGATATAAAATATTTCCTTGAGATAAGTTTAATGAGTTCAGTTATTCGGAGTGTCAGGCCTAACCACTTTAGTATTGAGTTACTAAAGTATATATTTATGAAATTGGATTTCATAAATATATGAGGAATAACTTAAAGGATTAAACCGGGTACTCAAGGATTAAGATGTAATAATCTTCAAAGTGGCAGTCTATATTTTATGACTTTGTATTACTACGAATATTTTATTAAGGGGTTGCATGTACAATAAAGTCTTGGGATATAATTTATTAATAAGGCCTAGAGTGCAATTATATTTATGAAGTGGTATTAAATATAATTAATGGTAACTTTGGACTTATCAAGAGTTGACAGAAAAACCCAAGGCCCATTGGAGCTAGTGTCTTATTTGTTCCCTTTTGGTCCCATTCCAAGCTACATACTAAAAGCCCAATTAGAAAAGTCCAAAAGGCTAGCCCAATTAGATAATCAATTATAAGGAGAGAAACATACAGAATTTAGTAAGTGCATGAAATGATTTGTATGTGAGTGTTGGACAGTCTCTAATTCTCTCTTGAACACATTCATATAAACTAATTGAGAGACCACACATCTTGGACATAAGTGGAATTGGAGTGAAGATTAAGAGTATTCCCAAGTACATCTGATCTTTTGTTTTGAATTTCACCGCACCAAGGTACACTCTCTTGATTCTATATTTTGAAATTTACATAGTGCATGTTATCAATTGCGAATGAAGTAGATCCGTTAATTTTCTAATGCGTATGTTTTTTATGCGATACAAACATGTATTATTCCAACAGAATGACCCTCACCCAAGCATATGAAAACCTATCCACCAAAGGATTCATCAAGCCTTTAGACCCCACACCCATGCCTAATCTCATACCTCCCTTTCGGAATCTCAATGAATATTGCCACTACCACTAAAAATCTACCACAAAACCGACAATTGCTTTTGCCTCAAGCACGAGATACAAGACCTCTAGACAATGGAACTCTCCCAATTCCCAACATCATTACCAAACCCAACATTAGAAAGAACCCTTTACCCGATTACCTTAGGGATCCCCCTCCATATCAAAATTGGGTACAAATAGATAAAGTTGAACGGGATTGCTCGAAGTTGATAGAATTTACAATTGTCAATATCAATGCCGTGGAAGTCCAAGGAATATAGGATGAAAAGGATGAAGTCCTAAAGGAAGCGATAGCAATATGGAGAATACTTCCCAAAGGGGTAACAAATTTTCATACTAACTACATCCCTACACAAAATGCTCCCTACATCCCTCATATATACACTCCCCCTAACAAAAATGTCTCATACTAACTCTCCCCCTAAGAATGACTACTCTCATATATCCAAAACTACTCCCCCTTTTTGTCACGAGTGACAAAGGGTAATAGTGTCAAGTAGACATCTCATCTCTAGAGCTAGCATCTCCATCAGAAGCATCATCGTCATCACCATCATCATCATCCTCATCTTCAGAATCAAAAGCCACTAGAGGAGGTGGAGGAGAAGCCTCAGGAGCGAAACCACCCATGACCGCCTGCCGTCGAGCAATACGGCCAACATGAACGTTCACCTGATACAACTCTGTAGATAGTGTATCAAGGCGAGCATCCATGCGCTGAAGCTACGCCATGATGTCTCCGAGTGACATATCGCTCGTAGAAGAGGAGGGAGCGGATGTGGATGGAGCAGATCGAGATGGAGCCGAACGGGAGGGAGGAGCTGCTGACCCAAACTGCCTCGACCTAAACTGCGCCTCGCTACATTTAACAGTAGTGTAGTCTATGTCACACATGAAAGAAAAGTGGTCGGACGCTGGAAAGGGAACGAAAAAATGGCGTAAGATCCTCGTGATAGCCGAAGGAAAGATGAGCTTATCATGGGACGCTGAATCCCTATAGACATCTAGGATAAATAAAGTGAGAAGGAAAATCTATGGTAAGATGCTCAAGAAGGGACAACAAAAATAGAGCACGAGGCTCTGTGATAGAGTTATAGTGAGAAAGAGGGTGAAGAACGAATGTCATAACCATGTTCAAAAACTGAGGACCTTTTGCAAAGTCTGAACAGTAAGTGAACTGATGCTCACTCCAATTAGAAGGGCGCTCACAAAAAGCAGATTTGAACTCATCTTTAGACACAGTCCTTAGACGTTCACAACCAAGGTAGTCAGGAAACTCTACCCTAGGAACATGAAGCACATCCGCAACAAGCTGCGGTGTGACAGTAATGCGCGTACCTCGAACGCGAGTGTGAAAGAGAGGTACTGAAAAATCAAATCCATGCATGTTGGATTAAAACTCCTGAATCAGCACGAATGGACAAGTGACCGGGACGTCACATAGTGACTCCCAACCCCGACTGTGAATGACATCGGGTAGGTCAGTGTCGGCGAAGTCCGCCAGAATGACTCGGCGTTCAGAATGAATGCCTCTTCGAGAAAAGTTCTCCGAGAAAGCCTTTCGAGCATCCTCATCATGGAACCGAATATGTGATGGAGTAGGATCAGAGGAAGTGGATGCCCCAGAATGAAGAGGGTTCTGGGACGGAGTAGACTTACGTTTAGGTGCCATAGACATGACTAACGTAAACGAAAAGAGAGGGAGAGAGAGAGAGACAATCAGAAAAGTCTCAAGCAGTTCAAATATATCAAAATTTATTGAAAAGAGAGTACGTATGCATGGGAAATTCATGAACATGTGACATGCAAAACAAAAGGCATCATGGGCTCAGCCCAATCCAATCCTACTAGCACACAATCAATTTGCACACATCTAAATGCATGATAATACAGTTATAATGCTTATGTGATGGAATGTATGAGATTTTAAACTCATTTAAACAAAAACACATCCCAAAATTTCAACAAAAACTCATCAATTTTGAAAAACCCCAAAATTTTTCAAAAACCCCAAAACCTAGGTTTCAAAACATGAAATGCATGTAAATGAGAGATTCGAAGCTTACCAAGTGAAGAAAAACTTGTAAAAGCTTGAAGAAACCTTGAGGAAGAAGTTTGGAGTGAGTAAGAGAGGTTAGGGAGGTGAAAAGACGAAGCTATCAAGAAAGAGATCGAGAGAAAATGAAAATCGGATCTCACAGAACCTATATATAGAGGTTCAGTAAATCTCGACAGATAGAGGTGTCAAGAGGTGTCGAGACATCTGTCGAGAAAGGTGTTGAGAAAACACAACGTCGACAGATGCAGCTGTCAAGGATCTGTCGAGAGACAAATCAACAAAAAGCTAAAGGAGGCTCGATCGATCCATTAGCTGTCGAGAAGCTATCGAGGATCCAAAAGAAATCTCGATCGATCCACCTAACTGTCGAGAAGCTATCAAGATTGCGATAAGAGGAAGATGAAAAGCTCGATAGATAGCCAGGTGTCGAGAAGCTGTTGAGATTGCTTAAAAAAATAGTTTTTCGAGAAGGGAAAAACACAGATGTGAATGCAATCAAGTATGCAACTCAACCAAGGATCCAAACAGCATTTTAAGTTCTCAAAATCATCTCTCAACAACAATTTTAAGCACATAGATCCCAAAAACACACACACACACTAAACAAGTCTAACCAATTTTATATTTCAAAAACAAGTTAAGACAGTTTAGTGAGCATACATTAACACATGTAAAACCTTGTGATGGCCAAATCACATTGTACCTGCACATGTATCAATAGTAGCAAAGAATATTGTGTGTTGTGTGTGAAAAACATCGCAAAATTGCATAAGTGTGTACATGTTATGACGATT
Organism: Notholithocarpus densiflorus; assembly: GCA_030021035.2. Classification (NCBI taxonomy): domain Eukaryota; kingdom Viridiplantae; phylum Streptophyta; class Magnoliopsida; order Fagales; family Fagaceae; genus Notholithocarpus; species Notholithocarpus densiflorus. The sequence continues at coordinate 1,110,556 of JARYZH020000104.1, forward strand.
TGAGATATGAGAAAATCACTTTAACTCACACACAATCATAACTGTTTGATGGGGACTATCACCTTCGAGGTACATCCTATAACTCCCACATCTCCTAGAATACATGCTTGCAATCATATTTAAAGCATTTTGATCTTTTTGCTTTTTATTTTTCTTTGCATATTTTTCTTTTAGTCAAATCATGCATGGGCATATAAGAGATAGAAAAGAAATACCTAAATATGTTAAGCATTTGACATTCCAATTTTGCTATGCTGAAGCACACAAATGTCATTGACATTGCACTTTTGCTATGCCGAAGCATACAGATGTCATTTCATGATTGGCGGGCAATAGTGGTGAGATGGTTATTTATGTCTTTCTCTTAGGATTTTCTAGTCCTTCCTATCAAAAAGAGTGATACAAGTGTTAAGTACAAGAGATTACTTAATCTTACTCATTACAAACAAGAGCCACAAAGCTCACTTGCTTAGTTGTGCATAGAGATGCTCATTTAAGTTACAAGAGATACAAAGTTTAGAAAATTTTGTTTCAATGGCCATCCAAGGTATACAAGTACCAATGTACACAAACACACACTGTTTTTGTATTTTTCTGATTTTCAATTTTTTTTTTATTTAAAAAAAACAAAATAAAGAAAAACTGAAAAATAACCAAACAAAAACATGTTAAACAAAGCAAAACATAAAACAAGATGCAAATGCATGAGGAAGAAAGAGGAGAGAAAGAGATCAATCCATGGAGATAACACCAATGTTTTGACGAAGGAATTCAAAATGTTTGCTATCAAGAGGTTTGGTGAACAAGTCAGCCTTCTGATCATCAGTGTGAATAAATTTAAGAGTGAGAATACCATCTTCGACAAGCTCCCTAATGAAGTGATGTCGAATCTCTATGTGCTTGGTTCGAGAATGTTGAATTGGATTCTTAGAGATGTTGATGGCACTGGTATTGTCACAATAGATGGTGAGATGCTCTTGACGAATACCATAATCATGGAGGAGTTTTTGCATCCATAAGAGTTGGGTGCAATAGCTACCGGCAGCGATGTACTTAGCTTCTGCAGTGGATAAAGAGATGGAGTTCTGCTTTCTGCTCATCCAGGAGACAAGATTGTTACCCACATAAAAACAACCCCCCGATGTACTCTTTCTATCATCAGCATTCCCAGCCCAATCAGCATCAGAATACCCAGCTAAGACATCATTTGTGTCCTTGCTGTACCACACACCGAACTCAGCAGTGTTTTTGACATACTTGATAATTCTTTTTAAAGCAGTCGTATGAGATTCTTTGGGATTAGCCTGATATCTAGCACACACTCCAACACTGTAACTAATGTCAAGCCTACTAGCAGTAAGGTAAAGAAGACTACCTATCATGCTTCTATATAGAGATGAATCAACATTTTTGCCTAACAAGTTCACAGTGAGTTTAACATTTGGGCTCATAGGGGTTCTAACATAACTAGCAGATTCCAAACCAAACTTTTTCACAAGATTCTTAGCATATTTAGATTGAGATAGGAATATACCTGAATCTTGTTGACGAATCTGCAATCCAAGAAAGTGAGTCAGCTCTCCAATCATGGTCATCTCGAACTCAGCTTGCATGAGTTTTGAGAAGCCATGAGCAAGTTCATCCTTAGTCGACCCAAAGATGATGTCATCAACATAGACTTGAGCAACTATCAACTCGCCATCTTCCTTTTTTATGAAGAGAGTCTAATCAGCTTTTCCTCTTGTGAACCCATGTGACACCAAGTATTGTGTGAGCCGATCATACCAAGCTCTAGGGGCTTGCTTTAAGCCATAAAGTGCCTTCTTGAGATACAACACATGATCTAGAAAGTGTGGATCAACGAATCCTTTTAGTTGAGCCACATAGACATCTTCTTTAAGTAGCCCATTCAAGAAAGCAGTCTTTACATCCATCTCATAAAATTTGAACTTCAAATGACATGCTAGAGCAAGGAGAATTCTGATGGACTCCATACGGGCAACTGGGGCAAATGTTTTATCATAGTCTACTCCTTCCATTTGTGAGTATCCTTGAGCTACAAGCCGAGCCTTGTTGCGGATCACATTGCCCTCCTCATCAGTCTTATTGCGAAATATCCACTTTGTGCCGATGATGTGCTCACCCTCCGGTCTAGGTACTAAAGTCCAGACATCATTCCTCTGAAACTGAAGTAATTCATCATGCATTGCTTCAACCCAACTTTCATCCTAAAGAGCTTCCTCAACTTTTGTGGGTTCAACCTGTGACAAATAACAAGAATAAGACACAAAGTTAGCAACACATTTATCAACTGTACGTTTCCTTAATGTGAGTTCATTCATGTTTCCCACAATAACTTTTAGAGGATGATTCAGTTTAATCTTAGAGGAAGGTCCTTTCTCTTCATGAGATTCAGAATTTGGTGAAGTAGGTATATCTGCAAAATCTTCCACAACACTAGAGTACCAAGAGTACTTGGAGATGCAGGTTCTTGTTCAACAATTTCTTGAATTTCTTAGGCTCAGGAGGAAGAATTTCTTTGGGGAATTCCTCAATACCTTTCTCAGAACCGAAATCTGAAGACTTATCAATAACAACATTCACTGTCTCCATTACCTTCATAGTTCTTTTGTTGCATACTCGATAAGCCTTGCTTGTGGAGGAGTAGCCCAGAAATATATCTTCATCGCTTCGGGAATCAAACTTTCCCATATTCTCTCTATCCTTGAGGATGAAACAAGTACTTCCAAAGATTCTGAAATACTTCACATTCGGCTTCCTTTCCTTTCCATAACTCATATGGAGTCTTCTTCGTGCCGGGTCTGAGGTACACCCTATTAACCGTATGACATGCAGTGTTAATGACTTCTCCCCACAAGTTTCTAGCCACATCCTTGTTGTGTAACATGGCTCTGGCCATCTCCTGAATAACCATGTTCTTCCTTTCTACTACATCATTCTGCTGAGGAGTAATAGGAGCAGAGAATTCTTGAGATATACCTGATCTTGTGCAAAAGGACTCCATTTACGAGTTCTCAAATTCTTTACCATGGTCACTTCGAATTCGATCAATCTTTAAGATCTTCTCATTTTGCAGTCTTGTGCACAAGGCTTCAATGTGCTTAGGAGCATCAGACGTGGATCGTAGGAGAATGACCCAAGTATACCTAATGAAGTCGTCTACCACAACCATGATGTATCTCTTACCACCAAGAGACTCGGTTCTAGGTAGACCCATAAGATCCAGATGTAGAAGCTCCAATGGTCTAGATGTAGCTAATGTCTGAGTGCCCGGATGCTTAGCTTTCGTCTGTTTCCCAAGCTGACATAGTCCACACACTACATTGCTCATTCTACTAAGCTCCGGTATCCCCAAGACTGATTCATGCTTAGATACAATAGAAAGATGTTTGTAACTGGCATGTCCCATCCGTTGATGCCATAGATCTTCATTTGGCAAACGAATGCTATTGCACACAATATCAGCATCAGGAACCAATCCATAACAGTTGTCTAGAGTGCGAACGCCACTTATGAGTTTCTTTCCAGATTCATCCATGACAAGACACTTTCCTTTTGAGAATAGCACCATAAAGTCTTGATCACATATCTGACTTATGCTCAATAGGTTCACCTTCAAACCTTCCACATATAGAACATTTGCAATGTCCAGCAGACCAGGTAGAGATGTTTCCCTTTCCTTTAATTTGTGACTTGCTCCCATCACCAAAAGTGACATTGCCACCTTTCTTAGACTCGAAAACCTTGAAGAGAGATCGGTCTCTAGTCATGTGTCTTGAGCAACCGCTGTCAAGGTACCACAAACACGTGTCCATAACTTTAAATGCGGACTTCATCATAAAACACACTTCGTGCTTAGATGACAGATCAGTAGGAATGGTGCTTTCTCTCATATGCCTTTTACGAGCTAAACCTTTAACTTTCACTCTTCTCAGACGAACTCCTTTGCACATTTTCATTCTGAGACAGTCTAGTTTCTTTTTAGACAAACTGAGATCTTTTACAATAGTCATCATAAGAGAATTCAAATAACTTTTAGACTTGTATTTTCTGAAACACTCAAACAAATAGAGATTAGAAAAACAAGATGTATTTGAAAACAAAGATCTCTTCAAGCCGGTTACAGCCACGACAATAAGGGTCAATGGATCAACACAGCAAAGATTAAAACCTAATCAGAGTGTGCCTACTCTGATACCACTTGATAGGCCAAAAACGAATTGACCCCTTGTGATGAATTAATTAATTAATTAGCCAAGTTTATTAATTAATCAAATTAACATACAAACGCGTGGTAGCACAAACAAATCACCAATTAAACTAAGTATGCAGCGGAAAATAAATTGACACGGTGATTTGTTTACGAATAGGGAAAACCTACAAGGCAAAAACCCCACCGGGTGATTTTCAGGTCACCACTCCCGAAATTTCACTATTATCACAACAAGCGGTTACAAGTAAATGAATCCCAGTACCTTATACCAACCTACAGTTGAACCCTTACCCCAATACCCAACTGGACTTGTTTTGTAGTGAAAATTTTCCCTTTTGATGCACGGCTCCTAGTACGGGACTAACCAATTACGCGGATCCCAGTACGCGACTTCAATCACCAACTAGAGAAGGTTGTTGGCTGCAAAGTTCTTTAGGTCATCCCAACGATGAAGATCAAGAAGATGCTTGCTCACAAAAACCCAATGGTGTACAAACACAGCAACTTCTTCACAAGAATGATGAACTAGGGCAAAACTCTGTCTCTGGTCACAAATTGCTTGGACAAACTTTGCTCAACACTTGAGCAACTTGTTCCTTCTTTTACGGCCCTTAAAATAATCCTTTTATATGTCTAGGGTTGTGAGAAAAGAAAGCTCAAACACATAATCACGGATTATAGTCAAAACAGAACTGAAATTTTGTTTTTCATAAACCTCGATAGATGCCCTATCTGTCGAGCTGCTGTCGAGACACGAGGCTGAACAGCTCTTCAAGCTCGAAAGATGGCTAGCTGTCGAGCTTTAATGACATGCACTTTTCAGCTTGAATTTTGGACAAACTTGCATGGCTTCAACACTTGATCTTGAAACAAAGTTTTTTGAAGTATTAAACACATCCTAAATCTACCCAAATACAAGTAAAGTGCGTTTTGTCAAAGGATTAGCCAAATACATAAAATAGTGACATATGTTCCTAACAAGTGAATCACATATGTCCTAACAAGTAGCTTTGAGTTCATGAACATGGCCAACTATGGGTTGAAGAATGAAAAGTATGATACCGATTTGTTTCTATATTGTAGCCACGAGGTGATTGCAATGATGAAGAACATGGGATATATGCCTGGTATGGGCCTTGGAAAGGAAGGAAAAGGGGTAGTTGTGTTCCCCAATATCAAGACTCAAGTGACCAAAGAGAGTCTAGGATTCCTTGAAGGCTGCGATGTGTTAGGACATATGTGAATCATGTTAGGAACATATGTCAATATAGAATTGGCTAATCCTTTGATAAAACACACTTTACTTGTAATTGGGTAGATCTAGGATGTGTTTAATACTTCAAGGAACAAGATTTCAAGATCAAGTGTTAAAGCCATGCAAGTTTGTCCAAGAATCAAGTGAAGAAGTGTTGAATTTTAAATCTCGATAGCTAGCTCGACAGCTAGTATCTATCGAGGCATAAAAAGCTGTTTTAGCCCGAGGCTCGACAGCTGCTCGATAGATAGGATATCTGTCGAGATTTATGAAAATTAGTTTTCCAGATCTGATTTCACTCCAATCCGTGAATAGATGTTTGGGTTTTATTTTCTCACAACCCTAAACATATATAAGGATTGTTTTAATAGCCGTTGTAGTGGATGCAATTGAATGAAATGGTTCCTCACAAGCATATTGTGAACTGGAGACATATGCCCTAGTTCATCTTTCTCTTCAAGAAGCTGCTACGTTTGTACACCGTTGGGTTTTGTGACTAAGGAGCTTCATGATCTTCATTGTGTGATGAACTGAAAAACTTTGCAGCCAACATCTTTCTCAAGTTGGTGATTAAGTCACGTACTAGGATCCGCGCAATTGGTTAGTCACTTACTGGGAGCCATGCATCAAAAGGAGAGATTGTCACTACAAAATAAGTCCAATTGGGTATTGGGGTAAAGGTTCAACTGTAAGTTGGTATAAGGTACTGGGATTCCTTTACTTGTAACCGCTTGTTGTGATAATAGTGGATTCTCGGGAGTGGTGACCTTAAAATCACTCGGTGGGGTTTTGCCTCGGTGGTTTTCCCTATTCGTAAACAAATCACCCGTGACATTTAATTTTTGCTGCATATTTAGTTATTTGGTGATTTGTTTGTGCTACCACGGATATTGTATGTTAATCTGATTAATTAATCAACTTGGTTAATTAATTGGTTAATTCATCAAAATGGGTCAATACATTCTTGGCCTATCAAGTGGTATCAGAGTAGACACACACTAATTAGGTTTTAATCTTTGCTGTGTGATCCATTGACCCCTGTTTGTCATGGATAGAGGACAGTCTCTAATTATACCTCCTTTGTTTGATGGTACTTACTATGCATACTGGAAAGTACGCATGAGAGCTTTCTTGCAGTCTTTAGATGAGAAGGTGTGGCAAGCTGTGGAGATTGGCTGGACTAACCCAAAGGAAGCGTCGGCCGATTGGGATGATGCTAAGATCAAGGCGGCAAATTTCAACAGTAGGGCATTGAATGCTTTATTCAGTGTGGTCACAAATGAGGAATTCAAAAAGATATCCTCCACTGAAACTACTAAGGAAGCATGAACCATTCTCCAGACAACCTATGAGGGAACTAAGGCTGCCAAGGACTCAAAGCTTCAAAGGCTCACTGCCAGCTTTGAGGAGATCAAGATGAAGGAGGATAAGTCGTTGGATGAATTCTATGCCAAGCTCAAGGACATAGTGAACTAAGTCTTTAATCTTGGGGAAACCATTCTAGAACCCAAGATTGTTAGAAAGGTGCTTAAATCTTTACCTGAGAGATTTCATGCCAAGATCACCGCGATTGAGGAGTCAAAGGATATTGACAAGATTCCATTGACAAAGCTAGTTGGCAATCTATAAACCTATAAGTTGGGTTTGTCTAAGATCGGGAAATCGAACAAAAGCAAAAGCATGGCACTGAAGGTCAAGAGCAGTGACACAGATGAGTCTTTAGACGATGAAGATTTTAAAATGAAGTCCTACATCACAAGGCAATTCAAGAATGCCAATGGGAAAGGCTTCGACAAGGACCGTAGGCAATCTAGTTCTTCTCAGTCTAAGTGTCAAGACAAAGGAAAGAAGGGTGCTAGGGATGGGGGTCAGTACACTGTTTTCTCAGGACCAAAGTGCTTTGGGTGTCAAGACTTCGGTCACATGAAATAGGAGTGCCCTACATATCTCAAGACCATTGGGAAAAGCAAGGCACTTACTGCTACTTTGAGTGACACTAAGCCTGAGGATGATTCGGACAATGAGGATGATGGGATCCTAAATGTCTTCACTGCCACTATAAATCCTACTGAGGGGATTGTTGAAGATGTGGATGAAGAAAAGAACTTGGTAGAGTCTAAATTTGAGAAGACGGATGAACAAGATGACATCCACATAGCCTATACAAAATTATACAAGGTCTCGAAAAACATGAAAAGTTGTATAGGTTGGCCACCAAGAAGCTCAGTGAAGTGGATCTTGAACGAGAAGAAATCTCTACAAAGTTTGATGAAGCCAATTAGATCATTGAAGCACTGCGATTTGAGAACAACTTCTTGGCTAAAAAGACTAAGAAGCTTAAGGCGGAGCTATTCCAAGTCAGAGCTCAGCTGGAGAGGACTTCAACTGCAAACCTTGATGAGATGCTCAGTTTACAAAAATCTGCTTCTGATCGAACCGGTTTAGGGTATGATTTCTCTTCTTCTAGTATTGCTTCTGCTAGTACTACTGTTTTGTTTCTCCTACTAATAATGTTGAATCTAAGAACAATGATGTGAAAAATGTGTTAGCTACTGAGAACATAGACAAGGGTAAATCTATCTTAGGAGCACCCCCTAAACTTGTTAAGAAAGAGACTAAAAACCCTAGGGCTAAGAAGGGTAATACACAACAATCTAAACAGAAGAAGCAGCGTCTCTGTCATCATTGTGGAGCAGCTAGACATACTCGACCAAATTGCTATAAGTGGTTAGCCACTAAACAGAGCAACAATATGATCTTATCGGGAAACCAAAATCAGTTTCCATCCTCTTTCGCTCATCTTGGAGATTTGCTCAAAGCCCTCATGTTCCTTTCGAACTTGAATGGTTTCAATTCTTCCCCCTTACCACCAATTCAAGGGTTCGCGCAGAGGAAAGGTTCTTCCAAGGTGTGGAAGGAAAAAGGCTCCAAGTGATTTAGTCACTTCTTCTCTCTCTCCCCTCCTCTTGTTTTTGAGTTTGCATTACATGTGTGTTTTGTATTATTATTTTGAGTCAGTCTAGTTTTATGCATTGCTTTATTTAACATTTTTTTGTTTGTTTATTTTCAGTTTTGATTTATTTTGTTTTTCATAAAATTAAAAAAAATGAAAAATCAGAAAAATACAAAAACAGTGTGTGTTTTGTGTACATTGGTACTTGTGTACCTTGGATGGCCATTGAAACAAAGTTTTCTAAACTTTATATTGTTTGTAGCTTAGATGAGCATCTCTATGCACAAGTAAGCAAGTGAGCTTTGTGGCTCGTGTTTGTGATGAGTAAGATTAAGTAATCTCTTGTACTTAACACTCGTATCACTCTTTTTTATGGGAAGGACTAGAAAATCCTAAGAGAAAGGCATAGATAACCATCTCACCACTGTTGCCCGCCAATCATGAAATGACATCTGTATGCTTCGGCATAGCAAAAGTGCAATATCATAAGCCTAACATAATTGGGTATTTCTTTTCTTTCTCTTATATGCCCATGCATGATATTCTTAACAATAGAAAAATATGCAAAGAAATAAAAGCAAAAAGAATAAAATGCTTTATATATGATTGCAAGCATGTCTTCTAGGAGATGTGGGAGTTATAGGATGTACCTCAAAGGTGATAGTTCCCATCAAACAGTTATAATTGTGTCTGAGTTAAAGGGATTTTCTCATATCTCAAATCGTCATAACATGTTGACACTAATGCAATCTTGCGATGTTTTTCACACACAACACGCAATATTCTTTGCTATTCTTGATACAATGTGATTTGGAATACATGTGTTAATGAATACTCACTAAACTGTCTTAACTTGTTTTTGAACATGTGTTAATGAATACTCACTAAACTGTCTTAACTTGTTTTTGAAATATAAAATTGGTTAGACTTGTCATGTGTGTGTGTGTGTGTGTGGAATCCAAATGCTAAACATTTTTCTTGTTGAGAGATGATTTTGAGAGCTTAAAATATTGTTTGGATCTTTGGTTGAGTAGCATGCTTGATTGCATTCATATCTGTGTTTTTCTCTTCTTTGAAAAACTGTTTTTAAGCAATCTCGATAGCTTCTCGACACCTCTCGACAGCTAGGCTATCTATTGAGCCCTTTCAGCTTCTTTTATCGCATTCTCGATAGCTTCTCGATAGCTACTCGATCCATCGAGAAACTTTTTGGATGCTCGATAGATTCTTGATAACTTCTCGATCCATCGAGACCCTATTGTTATGGATACCTTTCGATAGATCCTCGATAGCTCTTCGACAACTAATTCACTCGTTTTTATTCTCAACACCTCTCGATACCTCTCGATCTGTCAAGAAACTGGGTTTTCTATAAATAGGGTCTGCGCGACATTTCTCTCATTTCTCCTCGATCTCTCTTGACTAAACTGTCTTTTCACCTCCCAAAACCTCTCTCACTCACTCCAAACCTCTTCCCCATTCATTCTTCGGTCTAGAGATCACTTTCTCTCTCTGGTATGACTCTCTTTCACTCATTGTATCATGCATTTCATCAGTTTTGACCTAACTTTTGGGATTTTTGATAAACTTTGGGGTTTTTCAAAATTTTGGAGATTTTGTGAAAATTTTTGGGATGGGTTTTTGTTTAATTGATTTAAAATCATCATGCATTGCATCACATATGCATTATAACAATGTTTCATGCATTTTAGATGTGTGTTTCCTTTGTTGCATTGTTGTATGCTGTTAGGTTTGGATTGGGCTGAGCCCATGATGTTTTTAAGTTTGCATGTCACATGCTCATGCATTTTCATGCATACATACCTTCATTTCTTTATATTCTTACATATATTGATTTGTTTAGTGCTTTTTTGTTTGTCTCTCTCTCTCTCTCCCTCTCTCTCTTTCTTGCGTTAGTTTGCTCTATGGCACCCAAACGCAAATCTGCTCCATCTCGGAACCCTCTGCGTTCTGGGGTATCTTCTTCTTCTTCTGATCCTACTCCTTACGTACGGTTCCGTGATGATAAAGCCCGAAATGACTTTTTGGAGAACTTTTCTAGACGAGGCATTCATCCAGAATGCCAAGTCATCCTATCGAATTTTTTCGATACTGACCTTCCCACTGTCATCTACAGTCGGGGTTGGGAGTCACTATGTGGCATCCCGGTCACTTGTCCCTCCATGATCATACAAGAGTTTTACTCCAACATGCACGGATTCGATACTTCTATACCCCAGTTTGTCACTCGCGTTCAGGGTATGCGCATAGTAGTCACTCCAGATCTTCTATTTGAGGTGCTACACGTTCCTAGGTGTTTAGACATATGTGATTCAATGTTAGGAACATATGTCATTATTTTATGTAATTGGCTAATCTTTTGACAAAACGCACTTTACTTGTAATTGGGTAGATCTAGGATGTGTTTAATGTTTCAAGAAACAAGGTTTCAAGTTCAAGTGTTAAAGCCATGCAAGTCTGTCCAAGAATCAAGTGAGAAAGTGCTGGATTTTAAAGCTCGACAGCTAGCATCTATTGAGGTTTAAAAGCTGCTGAAACCCGTGGCTCAACAGCTAGCTCGATAGATGGCTATCTATCGAGATTTATGAAAAACAGATTTTCAGTTCTATTTTGCATCCAATCCGTGTGTGTATATTTGGGCTTTCTTTTCTCACAACCCTAGACATATATAAGGATTATTTTAAGGGCCGTCAAAGGTTGCACGAGTATAGAGCAAAGTTTTGTTCATGCAAATTGTGAACTGGAGACATATGCCCTAGTTCATCTTTCTCTTGAAGAAGTTGCTGTGTTTGTACACTTTAGGGTTTTGTGACCAAGAAACTTCTTGATCTTCATCGTGTGATGAACTGAAGAACTTTGTAGCCAACATTCTTCTCAAGTTGGTGATTAAGTCACGTACTGGGATCCGCGCAATTGGTTAGTCATGTACTGGAAGCCGTGCATTAAAAGGAGAGATTGTCACTATAGAACAAGTCCAATTGGGTATTGGGGTAAGGGTTCAACTGTAGGTTGGTATAAGGTACTGGGATTTCTTTACTTGTAACCGCTTGTTTTGATAATAGTGGATTCTCAGGAGTGGTGACTTTAAATTCACCCAGTGGGGTTTTGCCTCGATGGTTTTCCCCATTCGTAAACAAATCACCCGTGTCAAATTTATTTTCCGCTGCATTTGACTTAGTTGGTGATTTGTTTGTGCTACCACGCGTATTGCATGTTAATTAACTTAATTAATTCACTTGACTAATTAATTGGTTAGTTTATCACAAGGGGTCAATACATTTTTGGCCTATCAAGTGGTATCAAAGCAGGCACACTCTAATTAGGGTTAATCTTTGCTGTGTGATCCATTGACCCTTGTTGTCATGGCTGCAACTGGCTTGAAGAGATCTTTGTTTTCAAATACATCTTGTTTTTCTAATCTCTACTTGTTTGAGTGTATCAGAAAATTCCTAGTCTAAAAGTTATTTAAATTCTATTATGATGACTATTGGAAAAGATCTCAGCTTGACAAAGAAGAAACTAGACTGTCTTAGAATGAAAATGTGCAAAGGAGTTCGTCTGAGAAGAGTGAAAGTTAAAGGTTTAGTTCATAAAAGGCAAATGAGAGAAAACACTGTTCCCACTTATCTGTCATCTAAGCACGAAATGTGCTTCATGATGAAGTCCGCATATAAGGTTATGGAGATGTGTTTGTGGTACCTTGACAACGGTTGCTCAAGACATATGACTGGAGACCGATCTCTCTTCAAGGTTTTTGAGTCTAAGAAAGGTGGTAATGTCACTTTTGGTGATGGGAGCAAGTCACAGATTAAAGGAAAGGGAATCATATCTCTACTTGGATTGCCAGACATTGCAAATGTTCTATATGTAAAAGGTCTGAGAGTGAATCTGTTAAGAATAAGTCAGATATGTGATCAAGACTTCATAGTATTATTCTCAAAGGGAAAATGCTTTGTCATGGATGAGTCTGGAAAGAAGCTCATAAGTGATGTGCACACTCTAGACAATTGTTATGGCTTGGTTCCTAATGCTGATATTGTGTGCAATAGCATTCTTTTACCAAATGAAGATCTATGACACCAAAGGATGGGACATACTAGTTACAAACATCTTTCAATTGTATCTAAGCATGAGTCAGTTTTTGGGATACCAAAGCTCAGTAGAGTAAGCAATGTGGTGTGTGGACCATGTCAGCTTAGAAACAGACAAAAGCTAAACATCCAGGCACTCAGACATCTACTACATCCAGACCATTGGAGCTACTACATCTGGATCTTATGGGTCTAACCAGAACCGAGTCTCTTGGTGGAAAGAGATACATTATGGTGGTGGTAGACGATTTCACTAGGTACACTTAGGTCATTCTCCTACGATCCAAGTCTGATGCTCTTGAGCACATTAAAGCCTTGTGCACAAGATTGCAGAATGAGAAGAGCCTGAAGATCGATCGAATTTGAAGTGATCATGGTAAAGAATTCAAAAATGCATATATGGAGTCCTTTTGCATAAGATCAGGTACATCTCAAGAATTCTCAGCTCCTATTACTCCTTAACAAAATGGTGTAGTAGAAAGAAAGAACAGGGTTATTCAAGAGATGGCTAGAGCCATGTTGCACAACAAGGATGTGGCTAGAAACTTGTGGGAAGAAGCCGTCAACACTGTGTATATGGTTAATAGGGTGTATTTTAGACCCGATACCAAGAAGACTCCATATGAGTTATGGAAGGGAAGGAAGCCAAATGTGAAGTATTTCAGAATCTTTGGAAGTACTTGTTTCATTCTCAAGGATAGAGAGAATGTGGGAAAATTTAACTCCCAAAGTGATGAAGGAATATTTCTAGGATACTCCTCTACAAGCAAGGCTTATCGAGTATACAACAAGAGAACCATGAAGGCAATGGAAACAGTGAATGTTGTTCTTGATGAGTCTCCTGACTCTGGTTCTGAGAAATTTAGTAAGGAAATCCCCAAAGAGATTCTTTCTCCCGAGCCCAGGGAAGTTCAAGAAATTGTTGAACAAGAGCCCATATCTCCAAGTACTCCCGGTACTCCAAGTGTTGTGGAAGAGTCAATAGACATATCTACTTCACCAGATTCTGAATCTCATGAAGAAAAAGGACCTTCCTCCAGGATCAAATTGAATCATCCTCCTGAAATTATTGTGGGAAACATGAATGAACTTACACTAAGGAAGTGTACAGTAGATAAATGTGTTGCTAACTTTGTGTCTTATTCTTATTACTTGTCGCAAGTTGAACCCACTAAAGTTGAGGAAGCTCTTCAGGATAAAAGTTGGGTTAAAGCTATGCATGATGAACTGCTTCAGTTTCAAAGGAATGATGTCTGGACTTTGGTACCTAGACTGGAAGGTGAGCACATCGTTGGCACAAAGTGGATATTCCGCAATAAAACTGATGACGAGGGTAATGTGATCCTCAACAAGGCTCGTCTTGTAGCTCAAGGATAGTCTCAGATGGAAGGAGTAGGCTATGATGAGACATTTGCTCCAGTAGCCCGCATGGAGTCCATCAGGATTCTCCTAGCTCTAGCATGTAACTTGAAGTTTAAGTTATACCAAATGGATGTAAAGACTGCTTTCTTGAATGGGTTCCTTAAAGAAGATGTCTATATGGTTCAACCAAAAGGATTCATTGATCCACACTTTTCGGATCATGTATTGTACCTCAAAAAGGCACTTTATGGTTTAAAGTAAGCCCCTAGATCTTGGTATGATCGGCTCATACAATACTTGATGTCACATGGGTTCATAAGAGGAAAATATGAGCAAACTCTCTTCATTAAAAGAGAAGACGGCGAGTTGATAATTGCTCAAGTCTATGTTGATGATATCATCTTTAGGTCGACTAAGGATGAACTTGCTCATAGTTTCTCAAAACTCATGCAGAGCGAGTTCGAGATAAGCATGACTGGAGAACTGACTCACTTCCTTGGCTTGCAGATTCGTCAACAAGATTCAGGTATATTCCTATCTCAATCTAAATATGCAAGAAATCTTGTGAAAAAGTTTGGTTTGGAATCTGCTAGTTCCGTTAGAACCCCTATAAGCCCAAATGTTAAACTCACTGTTGACTTGTTAGGTAAAAATGTAGATTCATCTCTTTATAGAAGCATGATAGGTAGTCTTTTTTACCTTACTGCTAGTAGACCTGACATTAGTTACAGTGTGGGAGTGTGTGCTAGATATCAGGCTAATCCCAAAGAGTCTCATATGATTGCTTTGAAAAGAATCATAAAGTATGTCAAAATCACTGCCGACTTTGGTGTGTGGTACAGTAAGGACACAAATGATGTCTTAGCTGGGTACTCTGACGCTGACAGGGCTGGGAATGCTGATGATAGAAAAAGTACATCGGGGGGTTGTTTTTATGTGGGTAATAATCTTATCTCTTGGATGAGCAAAAAGTAGAACTCCATCTCATTATCCACTGCGAAAGCTGAGTACATCGCTGTCAGTAGCTGTTGCACCCAACTTCTATGGATGCAGAAACTCCTCCATGATTACGATATTTGTCAAGAGCATCTTACCATTTACTGTGACAATACCAGTGCCATCAACATCTCTAAGAATCCGGTTCAACATTCTCAGACTAAGCACATAGAGATTCGACATCACTTCATTCGAGAGCTTGTCGAAAATGGTACTCTTACTCTTGAGTTTATTCACACTGATGATCAGAAGGCTGACTTGTTCACCAAACCTCTTAATAGCAAACGATTTGAATTCCTTTGCCAAAACATTGGTGTTATCTCTATGGACTGATCTCCTCTTCTCCTCCTCCTTCCTCATGCATTTACATGTAGTTTTATGCATTGCTTTGTTTTATTTAACATGTTTTTGTTTGCTTATTTTCAGTTTTGCTTTATTTTGTTTTCATAAATTTTTTTAAAAAAATGAAAAATTGAAAAATACAAAAACAGTGTGTGTTTGTGTACATTGGTACTTGTGTACCTTGAATGGCCATTGAAACAAAATTTTCTAAACTTTGTATCTTTTGTAACTTAGATAAGCATATCTATGCACAACTAAGTAAGTGAGCTTTGTGGCTCGTGTTTGTGATGAGTAAGATTAAGTAATCTCTTGTACTTAACACTCGGATCACTCTTTTTGACGGAAAGAACTGGAAAATCCTAAGAGAAAGGCATAAATAACCATCTCACCACTGTTGCCCGCCAATCATGAAATGACATTGTATGCTTCGGCATAGCAAAAGTGGAATGTCAAATGCTTAACATAATTGGGTATTTCTTTTCTATCTCTTATATGCCTATGCATGGTTTGCTTAAAAGAAAAATATGCAAAGAAAAAATAAAAGCAAAAAGATCAAAATGCTTTATATATGATTGCAAGCGTATATTCTAGGAGATGTGGGAGTTATATGATGTACCTCGAAGGTGATAGTCCCCATCAAAAAGTTATGATCGTGTGTGAGTTAAATTGATTTACTCATATCTCAAATCGTCATAACATGTAGACACTCATGCAATCTTGCTATGTTTTCACACACAACACACAATATTCATTGCTACTTTTGATACATGTGTAGTTACAATGTGATTTGGCCATCACAAGGAATACTTGTGTTAATGTATGCTTACTAAACTATCTTAACTTATTTTTAAAATATAAAATTGGTTAGACTAGTTTAGTGTGTGTGTGTTTTGGATCTAAATGCTTGACATTTTTGTGTTGATAGATGTTTTTAAGAGGTTAAAATGTTGTTTGGATCTTTGGCTGAGTAGCATACTTGATTGCATTCATATCTGTGTTTTTCTCTTCTTTCAAAAACTGTTTTTAAACAATCTCGATAACTTCTCGATAGCTAGGCTATCTATCGAGACCCTTCAGCTTCTCTTTATTGCAATCTCGATAGCTAGTTCGATCAATCAAGAAACTTTCTGTCTCCTCGATAGCTTCTTGATAGTTACCTCGATCCATCGAGCTTCATTGTGTTGAAATCCTCTCGTTGGATCCTCAATAGCTGGTTCGACAGCTGAAACACGCCTTTTTAAAGCTCGATAGCTCTCGATCGATCGAGCTTTATGAGATTTCTATATATACGCACCTCTCGATTTCAGATCTACTCTCCTCGATCTCTCTCGACAAATTTCAATCTTTTCACCTCCCAAACTCACTTTTATCTCTCTAAACCTTCACTCCACGTGATTTTCGGCCCTTTCTTGTCTCTAATCACTTGGTATGATCTCCTTATCTCTCATTCTTCATGCATTTCATGCATTTAGATCTAGGTGTGGTTGTTTTTGAGAAATTTTGGGGTTTTTCAAAATTGATGAAGGTTTTGTGCAATTTTTGGGATGGGTGTTGCTTTAATTGGTTTAAAACCTCATGCATTGCATCACACTTGCATTATAACAATGTTTCATGCATTTAGATGTATGTTTATTTTGTTGCTATGATGTGTGCAAGTAAGTTTGGATTGGGCTGAGCCCATAATGAATTTATATTTGCATGTCACATGTTCATGCATTCTTATGCATACGTACCTTCAATTCTATATATTTTGATATATTTGTTGTTTGGTACTTTTTTTATTGTCTCCCTCTCTTTCTCTCTTTCTCTCCTTCTTACGTTAGTTGCATCATGTCACCTAAACGTAAATCTATTCCGTCCCGGAACCCTCTTCGTTCCGGGGCATCTTCTTCTTCTTCTCCATCTGAGCCCACTCCATCTCACGTCCGGTTCCATGATAAGAAGGCCAAACCGAACTTCTTG
This sequence comes from Notholithocarpus densiflorus, assembly GCA_030021035.2. Classification (NCBI taxonomy): domain Eukaryota; kingdom Viridiplantae; phylum Streptophyta; class Magnoliopsida; order Fagales; family Fagaceae; genus Notholithocarpus; species Notholithocarpus densiflorus. Next base: position 1,127,772 of record JARYZH020000104.1, read on the forward strand.
GAGAACTTTTCACGACGCGGCATTCATTCGAAACGCCAAGTTATTCTGTCAAACCTTTCTAACACTAACCTGCCCACTATCATCTACAATAGGGGTTGGGAGTCACTATGTGGCACCCTCGTCACATGCCCTTCCGTGATCATACAGGAGTTCTACTCTAATATGCACGGATTTGATTATTCTATACCCCAGTTTATTACTCGCGTTGGGGTATACGCATGGTAGTTACTCCGAATCTTGTATCTGAGGTACTACATGTGCCTAGGGTAGTGCATCCTGACTACCCTGGCTGTGAGCGTCTGAGGACAGTGTCCAAAGACGAACTCTCGTCTCGATTCTGTTGGACACCTTCTTCATGGGGTGACCGTCAAAACACCTCATGCTCAGCCTTTGCTAAAGGTCTGAGAATCCTAAACATGGTGATGACATTCGTTCTCCATCCATTGTCTCACTATAACACTATCACAGAGCCTCGTGCTCAGTTTTTGTTATCCCTCATTGAGGATATCTCTATTGACTTCCCTTCACACTTCATACTCTCCCTTATAAATGTCTATAAGGACACGGCGACTCATGATAAGCTCATCTTTCCTTCGCTATCACGAGACTCCTTCGCCACTTTTCTATCTCCTATCCTGTGTCTCCCTACTTCACATTCATGTGTGCCATTGACCCCGCTACCGTTAAGCAGAGTCTTGCACAGCTTTGCTCAAGGCAGCCCCAAACAAAGAAAGCAGCTCCTCCAGCTTCTACCGCTCCATCCACCTCCACTCCTTTTTCTTTAGCGGGTGGAGTGACACTTGAGGCCATCATGGCACTGCTTGTGCGCATGGATGCTCGCCTTAATACTCTCAGCAATAAGTTGTGTCAGGTGAACACCCGTGTCAGTCGTATCGCGCGACGACAGGTTGTGATGGGTGGTTTCACAGTGGCTTCCTCTCCCTCTCCCAAGGTATTTAAGGATGAGAGTGTCAATGGCTCCGGCAGTGCTGATGATGCTGAGGATAATGATGATGGCTCGCCTAGTGATAATGAGATGTCTACTTGATTTACTTGCCCTTTGTCACTCGTGACAAAAAGGGGGAGTAGTTTCGAGATGAGAGTAGTCATACTCATAGGGGGAGGGTTAGTATAGGAGATAGAGGGAGTGTATATTGAGGGATGTAGTGAGGATACTTGTATCTTTTCTTTTCTTTCTTTTTTAGATAGATTATCTCTTATACATTGGTCTTGTGACCATTTTGACATACATTGTACTTATATTTGGTTTATATAAATTTTGATGTATGTTCTTTCACCTATCTCTCCATGTGTTGTTTCTTTTCTATCTTTATACACATGTTTCTTATTTATTATATGCAATCTATTATTTCTGTTTCACACTAAGATGCCTTGATGAGGTTTGTTTAAAGTGTTTCAGAAATACAAGTTGTCAAAGTCTACTTGCCATAAACTCTCTTCTTACAAAGTTTTTCAAGAGTTTGTGTTAGGATAGATTTTATTATATTCAACAAGTGAATATGAGTTGAGTAATTTATGACTTCTCTCATATGTTCATTTGTTTGTTGTGGTTTTGTCACGGATTGCCAAAGTGGGAGATTGTTAGGACATATGTGATTCAATGTTAGGAACATATGTCACTATTTTATGTAATTGGCTAATCTTTTGACAAAACGCACTTTACTTGTAATTGGGTAGATCTATGATGTGTTTAATGCTTCAAGAAACAAGGTTTCAAGTTCAAGTGTTAAAGCCATGCAAGTCTATCCAAGAATCAAGTGAGAAAGTGCTGGATTTTAAAACTCAACAGCTAGCATCTATTAAGGTTTAAAAGCTGCTGAAATCCATGGCTCGACAGCTAGCTCGATAGATGGCTATTTATCGAGATTTATGAAAAACAGATTTTCAATTCTGTTTTGCATCCAATCCGTGTGTATATATTTGGGCTTTCTTTTCTCACAACCCTAGACATATATAAGGATTATTTTAAGGGCCGTCAAAGGTTGTGCAAGTATAGAGCAAAGTTTTGTTCATGCAAATTGTGAACCGGAGACATATGCCCTATTTCATCTTTCTCTTGAAGAAGCTGCTGTGTTTGTACACCGTAGGGTTTTGTGACCAAGCAACTTCTTGATGTTCATTGTGCGATGAACTGAAGAACATTGCAGCCAACATTCTTCTCAAGTTGGTAATTAAGTCGCGTACTGGGATCCGCGCAATTGATTAGTCACGTACTGGGAGCCGTGCATTAAAATGAGAGATTGTCACTACAGAACAAGTCCAATTGAGTATTGGGGTATGGGTTCAACTGTAAGTTGGTATAATGTACTGGGATTCCTTTACTTGTAACCGCTTGTTTTGATAATAGTAAATTCTCGGGAGTGGTGACCTTAAATTCACCCGGTGGGGTTTTGCCTCAGTGGTTTTCCCCATTCGTAAATAAATTATCTGTGTCAAATTTATTTTCCGCTGCATTTAACTTAGTTGGTGATTTGTTTTTGCTACCATGCGTACTGCATGTTAATTAACTTAATTAATTCACTTGGCTAATTAATTGGTTAATTTATCATAAGGGGTCAATACATTTTTGGCCTATCACTAGGGTAGCGCATCTTGACTACCCTGGCTACGATCGTCTGAGGACTGTGTCCGAAGACGAACTCATGTCTCTATTTTGTGAGACACCATCTTCATAGGGTGATCACCAAAACACCCGATGCTCGACCTTTGCTAAAGGTCCGAGATTCCTTAACATGGTGATGACATTTGTTCTCCATCGTTTATCTCATTATAACTCTATTACAAAGCCTCGTGCTTAATTTTTGTTATCCCTCATTAAGGATCTCTCTATTGACTTCCCTTCTCACTTCATTCTATCCCTTATAAATGTCTATAGGGATACGGCGACCCGTGATAAGCTCATTTTTCCTTCGGCTATCACGAGGATCCTTCACCATTTTTCTGTCTCCTTTCCCGCGTCTGATCACTTCTTCATCATGGGTGCCATTAACGCTGCTACCGTTAGACGGAGTTATGCTCAACTATGCTCGAGGCAGATGCAGACCGAGACGGCAGCTCCTCCGGCTTCTTCAGCTCCATCCACCTCCGCTCCTTCTTCTTCTGTAGGTGGAGTCACTCTTGAGGCCATCATGCCACAGCTTGTGCGCATGGATGCTCGCCTTGACACTCTCAGTGATGAGTTATGTCAGGTGAACACCCATGTTGGTCTTACATTGTGATAGCAAACCTTGTTCTTATGATGATATATATATTATGAGGTTGTTATTACAGTTCTTTCACCTATCTCTTCATGTGTTGTTTCTTTTCTCTCTTTATGCACATGCTTCTTATATCTTGTATGCAATCTTTTATTTCTGTTTCATACTAAGATGCCTTAATGAGTTTTGTTTAAAGTGTTTCAGAAATACAGGTTGTCAAAGTCCTCTTGCTATAAACTCTCTTCTTGCAAAGTTTTTCAAGAGTTTGTGTTAGGATAGATTTTATTGTATTCAACAAGTGAGTATGAGTTGAGTGATTTATGACTTCTCTCATATGTTCATTTGTTTGTTGTGGTTTTGTCACGGATTGCCAAATAGGGAGATTGTTAGGACATATGTGAATCATGTTAGGAACATATGTCAATATAGAATTGGCTAATCCTTTGACAAAACGCACTTTACTTGTAATTGGGTAGATCTAGGATATGTTTAATGCTTCAAGGAACAAGGTTCAAGATCAAGTGTTAAAGCCATGCAAGTCTGTCCAAGAATCAAGTGAAGAAGTGCTAGATTTTAAAGCTCGACAGCTAGTATCTATCGAGGCTTAAAAAGCTGTTTTAGCCCGAGGCTCGACAGTTGCTCGATAGATAGGGTATCTGTGGAGATTTATGAAAATCAGTTTTCCAGATCTGATTTCACTCCAATCCATGAATAGATGTTTGGGCTTTCTTTTCTCACAACCCTAAACATATATAAGGATTTTTTTAAGGGCCGTCGTAGTGGATGCAACTGAATGAAAAAGTTCCTCACAAGCATATTGTGAACCGGAGACATATGCCCTAGTTCATCCTTCTCTTCAAAAAGCTGCTGCGTTTGTATGTCGTTGAGTTTTGTGACCAAGGAGCTTCGTGATCTTCATCGTGTGATGAACTGAAGAAGTTTGCAGCCAACATCTTTCTCAAGTTGGTGATTAAGTCACATACTGGATCCGCGCAATTGGTTAGTCACGTACTGGGAGCCGTGCATCAAAATGAGAGATTGTCACAACAGAACAAGTCCAATTGGGTATTAGGGTAAGGGTTCAACTGTAGGTTGGTATAAGGTACTGGGATTCCTTTACTTGTAACCGCTTGTTGTGATAATAGTGGATTCTCGGAAGTGGTGACCTTAAAATCACCCGGTGGGGTTTTGCCTCGATGGTTTTCCTCATTCGTAAACAAATCACCCGTGTCATTTAATTTATGCTGCATATTTAGTTATTTGGTGATTTGTTTATGCTACCGCGCATATTGTATGTTAATCTGATTAATTAATCAACTTAGCTAATTAATTGGTTAATTCATTAAAAGGGGTCAATACATTCTTGGCCTATCACGATGGAATCAAGAAAAACCATGGCACTCTCAATGGGAATTTCGTGAAAGAAGGAGGAGACTTCCCCTATTGTGGCTTCCCCGAACCTTGGGTGGGGAAAGATGGAAGGGTGTATCCGGGCCGGGTGATGTTCTTCAATGAAAAACTCACTTTTAAGGAGAAGCCTACCATGGTGATCAAAGAAGTGCAAGAAGAAGTCGATTGGGTGAAATACATTGATGCTGAAGCAATGAAGACCATGATGAAGACGAGTGGGGACGTGTTCGCCATCACCAATGAAGAACCAAGTGATCCTTCCAAATTCATCATGCCTACTATGGGGCCCATTAATAATTGGACTTGGGTTGGGTTTTCTGAGAAAATGGGGAAAGAGTTTTGTAATGCAAGTTCCAACATACTTTTCAATATTTTCAATAAGATGAATTATGATTTGGCTTACTTTGATGTGTCCCGTAACATTAAAATTCTGCACTTAAATGATTCAAATGAATTTGAAAATGAAATTAATAAACAATTGGAAAAGAAAATTGAACCTATGGAACCAACTCTTGAAACCATTAATTTGGGCAATGATGAGAATCCACGCTTAGTTAAAATTGGCTCAACTCTAAATGAAAAAGAAAAGAAAAATCTTTAAGAACTCCTTATAAAATTTCAAGAGGTGTTTGCATGGTCCTATGAAGATATGCTTGGAATTGACCCCGAGATAGCTCAACATCACATTGATACTCATGACCACATGGTGCCGTCAAGCAAAAATTGAGAAGAATGAGGACCAAGTGGCTCTTAAAAATCAAAGAGGAAGTCACCAAGCAACTAAGGTAGAGTTCATTAAACCCGTAAACCAAGCCGAGTGAATAGCCAATGTCGTGCTCGTACCTAAGAAGAATGGAAAGGTAAGAATGTGTGTGGATTTTAGAGACTTGAATAAGGCATGCCCTAAGGATGACTTCCCCCTCCCCCACATTGATGTCTTGGTAGATAACACAGCAGGAAGCGCCTTGATGTCCTTCATGGATGGTTTTTCGAGATACAACCAAATCAAGATGGCTCCTAAAGAGATGACCAAAATCACTTTCACTATCGAATGAGAAATTTATTGTTACACGGTAATGCCGTTTGGCCTCAAGAATGCTAGGGCAACTTATCAAAGGATGGCTACAACCTTACTACATGATATGATGCATAATGAGGTAGAGGTGTCTGTTGATGATATGATAGAGAAATCTAAGGATAAAAAGAACCACACCACGAACTTGAGGAGGTTCTTCAAGAGGATTAAAGAATCTAGATTGAGATTGAACCCACAAAAGTGCACCTTTAGAGTAACCGTTGGAAAATTGTTAGGGTTCTTGGTGAGTGATAGAGGAATAGAAGTTGACCCATCCAAGATCAAAGCCATATTGGAGATGCCTCCACCTAAAAGTGAGAAAGAGATTAGAGGTTTCTTGGGTTGACTACAATACATTAGTCAATTCATTGCCAAGCTCACCTCCACTTGTGAGCCCATCTTTAAGCTCTTAAGGAAGAATGAACCACATACATGGAACGATGAGTGCCTAAAAGCCTTTGAACTCATCAAGGAATATCTCCTCCACCGACCTATCCTAGTACCTCTACAACATGGGAAACCCTTACTTCTATACCTTTCCATCATAGGGGATGCAGTTGGTGATACAACCAGCACTTTGTGAAAGCTCCAATCATTCAAGAGTGATTTGTGGATCTTGTTGATCTCACGGACTACTTCATCCCAAGCTGTTTTGTGGAAAGAGGTTGGGAAAAGCTACTGAGTGATCTCCTAGGGATTTGTGAACCACTGATTCGAGAATTCTACACCAATGCCATTATATGAGATGATGTCATAGAATGTTGGGTTAGAGGCCACGAATTCACCATTGAAGTGGAGGACATTGATGAGGTTCTCAGATTTGGAGATATAGAACATGACTTCACTCACTTTAAGGACAGAATGCTCTCCATAGAGACGGTTCAATCCCATATTGGTGGTGTTAGAGAGGGGAGATGTCTCAACATAATTTCTTTTCCACCAGATTTGTGATGTCTTACCAACATCATGGTGTTCAACCTATATCCGGTAAGGAAGATGACCACCATCAACAATGCAAGAGCCATCTTCGTCATAGAGCTTTGGGAGAATACCTACATTGACATCAATGCCCATCTATTCTCCATTCTTGTCGATGAAACAAGGACAACCTCAAGGCCTAAGCATATCCTCCCTAGTCTAATCATGAGGATCCTTCATGAAAAAGGCATAGAGACTCCCCAAGACATTAGCCTCATGCCTACACCTCCTTCTATCAATGCTTTAACAATCACAAGGAGCAAAGTTCGTCTTCCTGGTGATGAGGAGGAGGTTAATCCTGCACAAGAACAGCCTATGGACACCGAGATTGAAGCGGAAAGACAACCATCTTTGTCCCAAAGAGTTGGTGGTAAAGGAAGAAGCAGAGCCTCATCATCTTCAGCAGTGCCTCCAGATGCTTTTCAGATCATTCTTGAGAGGATTGACGGATTGAGAGAAGTCCAAAATGAGAACTCCGATAGGCTGACTACCATTCAAGAACAAATCAACTTGCTTACAGCCAAGTTTGATAGCTTCACCGACCAGCTTTAGCCCTTGGCCATTCCGATCAAAGGGGGAATAGATGGAGTAGCTCTTGAGGGGGAGATCTTTTATAAGTTTCTATAGCTTGTTTGGTTTTAGTTTCTATTATGGGTTTTCATAGAACTTATATTAGTACTTGGTTTGGTTTTTAAGTACTCTATAACTTTAGTACTTGGTTTTAAAATATTTGGACATGGTGTGTTATGAATGCTTGAATGTTTTAGCTATTTAAACTATGCGTTATTATGTACTGTTTCTTTGTAGCTTATTAGTACTTTTAGATTATGTATGCATTATCTTAAGTACTCTACTTTTGTGCCCTTGTTGGATCTTGTATCTTTGATGCAACTACCTTAGTGTTTTTGTATCGGTTGAGTGTTGGACATGAAAATGTTACTTTGCATTGAGCTTATTAGATTGCATGTCTGGATGTTCATTCCTTGTGTGAATGATCATTGTGATCACTATTTATAGTGATTGTTCATGTTTGGTCAAGCCATGCTTGCTCCATATGCATTTCAAGATTTCTACTTACAATGATCTTCTTGTGTTATTGTTTTCAGGAAACTTGTCTGTATGGTTCAAGATCTCCACAGTATCTAGAGTTAGGTGTGAGTGAGTTTTGGCAACTGTTCCCAACTCACATTTTAAGTCTAGAGTCTGTTTTAGGGTTTTGTCACGGAATAGCCAAAAGGGGAGATTGTAAGGTTGAATTTATTCAATCATGTGTTGGCTTTATTCCGTGCCAAATTTGCTTGTAATTTAGCAATTAGATACCCTGTATTTAGGTGGGAATAATGTAAGGGTTGTGTATGAGAGAGTGTGAAGAAATTTAAGTGTGTGTGCATTGGAGGATTCTCGTGACTGGCAACTCGCCAAAATGCCACATGTGTGAAGCATGCAGGAAGCTGAAGGGTCACGACAGTTGGACTACAAGACAAAAAGTATAGTCTGGCCTAGCAGTTATCTCACGACTCAAACTTGCAACTTATCCCACTCGCGAGAGTAAGTCGCCAGAATGCCCTATTATGCAGAAAAATGACCTTTCACATTCCTCACGTACACTACTATAAATACCCTTATACCCACGAAATATAGAGAGCTTCCAGAGAGAATTTTGAGAGAAAAACCCTAGAGAAAAACCAAGATTGACTCATCCACAATCTTAGACATTTAATTCTCCAAATTCCTCTACTCTCACCCTCTCCATTAACATATCCTTGAGAGGTAAATTTGCCAAATCCTTATCTCACCATACCCATATCAGTGTGGAGGTATTTTGGTGCTTGGGAAGCAGTTTGGAGATGACCAATTTACTTGGTTGATGCAATGGGCTTATTGCGGGATCCGGGAAGCTAAAGAAGACACAGTTAGGCTTAACCCTGTTGGAGCAAGAAGCTTGGAGGGCTTAGGTGCATTGGGTAGATTAGGCTTGGAGGGTCTACTGCTATTCGTGTATCCCAACTTTATTCTTTAGTGAATCATTTTACCGCTCGGAGGGCGGCGGAGAGGTTTTTCGCCGAATTCTTCGGTTTCCTCTTCGATAACACATGCCAGTGTTATCTTTGTGTTTGCATCTCTCTAACCCTTACTCTTACCTTTTAATTGCTACTGTGTTGTAATTAATTATGGTGTAGAGTTGTTTATTTGTTTGGGCTTCTACTTGTACCTATTATTCCACACATATATTGTTTGGGTATAAGCTTGTGTTGGTTTAATTTAAATTTGGGGGTCTAAACATTCATTAGTGTTTTACACACTAATTGAACATTCAATGATATTAAAATTTGATAAGATATGAGTTTTTGGGTTTTTTGTAATAGTTTATATTGTGGCCCAATTTAGATGATGATATAGGAAATATTTATGGGCCAATGGGATGAGAAATATTCATGGAGGATCAAAATAATTTATGGGTGATATTTTTGTATTTTTTGGTGAATAAATAAATGTGATTAAATAGGATTAGGGCATGTGGTATGAGTGAAAAAAATTGTACCTCAACATATAGCAAGCTAAATATTTGTATCATTGTCTGTTGTTGACATCAATATTTTCTTGTTGATTTAATTTGTTGTGTTTTTTTTCTTTTTCTTTTTTCTTTTTTTGGTGCTTTGTTCCATGTAGTCTATCTTCTTTAAAAACAAAATTTGCTGTCAGCATGAAATTGGATACAAGAGAAAAAGAAGGGTCTAAAAAGGTTCTTACATGTGGGCTAGCTTATAATATTTTGCTAAATTAGATTTAGCAGTCCAATTCCTATGTAAGTCTTCTTTACTTAACTCCGTTTTTATTTTATTTTTTTATTTTCATAAATGAAAAATTAAACCAAAATCCAAATTCATTATTTTTTTTCATGTGTAATATTAATATGTATTCTTAATATACTCTTAGAACTCCTTCCTTCTCCCATACTAGGAGGTAGGGCAACGCTATAGCCCATGCTTTAGCCAAGAGAGTTAGGTTATCTTTTTCTTTATTAGTCTAGATGGAGGATGTTCCATCAGACATTTTTTATTTGTTGTTGTTGATTTTCCATTTCATTGACTAATATTGATCAGTCTTTTTCTCAAAAAATAAAAATAAATAAAAAATTTCTTAAAGGCTAAAAGCACAATACAATTAGAGACATTAATTACTCTAGTTGTAAGTTAGGGTGTTATATATATAAATATATATATATAATGATTATTGGTGATCTCATATTTAACTCATACTTGATACTGAGGAAACTACGTCTACTAGTTTAAGGGAAAATAAATCGTTTGACTTTATTAATTCAAGCCAAAGTTTTCTATCTTTCGCTAACTTTATTGGTTGGTCCCCCTTTCTCTGTGGAATATAATTCATATGTTTGTTGAAACTGAAGTTAATGGTTTTTAGTTTAACTTTTACTCAATTTCTTTTATAATAAAAAAAAAAGGGTAGGGGGCGACCTGAGTTGGTGTCTTCTACCTATAATTAATTTATATATAATAACTCAATTTTTTTCTTGTTTATTTGCAACCAAAAAAAATTCATGTTTACAATATAATTGAGAATATGAAATTCTTTACTGTGTATTCCAATACTTTTTTACACTTCCTTCTAGTGATGAATTACGAACAGTAATTGAGAATGTGAAATTCATTAATACTTAATTATATATAACTTAATTTCTTTCATGTTTACAATATAATTGACAATATGAAATTCATTGATATGTGCTCCAATTTGTTTTTTACACTTCCTTTTAGTGATGAATTTTGTACGATAACTTTTTTTTTTTAGGGGAAATTTTGTACGATAACTGAGAATATGAAATTCATTAATACTTAATTATCTTGTCACTGCTTTTATCGCAAGGTTCATTTGTTTTATAAATCCATGACAGATTATTTACCAAAGAAACAATCCATGGCAAATTTCGCAATAAATAAAAGAGTGATTGCAAATCAATTGAACCTTTTCTTGTGAAGTCGGTTGACTCTAGAGTCTTTTATTGTCAAATAATGAACCTAAAATCCAACCATGTTTATTAATGGCTAGAAAGAATTATATATATATATATATATATATGTATGTATATGTATATATAAAGACTTTGAATATAAACCTATTTTTGAAAACTTTAAATTTACTTGATTCTTAAAATTTTTAAATAATACTTCAAACACTTATTCTTATTCGAATTCTCAAAAATATTATAAGTATAAATTTTCTTTTTTGATACTAGGGAAGGACTTTTGGACACTGATAAATAGGACAAGGGACTCATAGAGGCTTTCATTTTGCCGTCGAGCTTCTTTCAAGCTTTCAGGCTTGCTTCCTAGAATTGATACTGTGATTCACCAAATTGTATAGTTTGAATTGTTTGAATATGTGTGGTACGGACGTGTGTTGAGTCTTACATTGGGTGTTTATTAGGTGGATCTTGGGTTTACAAATGATTATGAGGAGCTCCAATTGTAATTTAATAGTCATTTTCGAGTATAAGTGCAAATGTGATTGACACTTTCCTCGGGTTGTTACAAATGGTTTCCAAGCAAACCCGGTAACATCATGTGGCTAAAAAAAGAATGATTGATACTTTAAATAAAAGGTTGAACAAAATTGATTCAATATCAAACGTAATTATTGCAAGTCTTTTATTGCAAGTCTTCATTAATACTCCACCAAAAAAATGCCCAAAAAAGAGCGATTGATACTTCTGCAAAGCTGATACCACACAGTGAAAAGGTTGAACAAAACTGATTTAGTATCAAATGCAATTATTGCAAGTCTTCAATAATTCTCCACCGAAAAAAATGCCCAAAAGGGAGTGATTGATACTTCTACAAAGTTGATACCACAAAGTGTAAAAAGGTTGAACAAAATTGATTTAGTATCAAACGTAATTATTGCAAGTCTTCAATAATACTCCATCAAAAAAAAAAAAAGACCCTTGTAAACTCAGATTGTTTAACCTAATTTATTAAACAAGTTGTTACTTAGGTTTATTATGCAGATCTAGGATAAACAATAAGAAATCACATCATACACAAGGCAAACCAATGAAACCGTCAATCCACAAGGCAAAAATTCATGAAATAGAATGGAAGTGTTTACAATAGATTTTTCCCTAAATCTAATGCTACCTCTTGTAGTACTTACTCACGTGATCACACGCAACTCCGAATCCACAGACTCTTCTATATATTCTGAATCTGTTGCACACAAACACTCTAGCTTGTGACTTTGAAATCTCCACTAAAAGGTTTAGATCATCAGCAATAGTTGATCTTGTATGCAGTAACTTATCTCCACCGGTTTATACAATATCAATCTAATCTCCAGTAGATGCTTATTGAGTTAGAAGGTTACAAAACCTCTCAGATCTCATAGAAGTAACTCACAAGTCTTGGAAAACGTGTATTAGGATTTTGCCTTTATATCTTGCAATGTTAGACTCAAACTCTAAATGTTTCGCGGGCTTTCAAGCTTTATTTAAAATCTACAGAAAACGCATCTCGATCGGTCGAGAAAGGCAGATTCTGAATTCTTCTTTCTGCAGCTTAACTGTTCTTGAATCTTGACTTGAATCAACTTAAGCAATGTCTAAAACTATTCTAAGACATAAATACCTTATACCAGACATGTTTTTGTACTTGATTTTCTAATATACATAAACTTAGAACCTAAACATTTAATCCTAAATATTTAGATCCTAAAAAACTGATACTTTTGCAAAGTTAAAAGTCTTCAATAATAATCAAATGTAATTATTGCAATTCTTCAATAATACTTCTTCCCGCTAAAAAAAATTGATTGATACTTTTGTAAAGTTGAAAGTCTTCAATAATACTTCTCTATGCCCAAAAAAGAGTGATTGATACTTCCGCAAAGTTGATACCACATAGTGAAAAGGTTGAACAAAATTGATTTAGTATCAAATGTAATTATTGCAAGTCTTCAATATACTCCACTGAAAAAAAAAATAAAAAAATAATGATTTAAAAAATAATTGTTGCAAGTCTTCAATAGTACTTCTTCAGTTCTTCTCGCCAAAAAACGAATAATTTAAACAATGGCGGCTCTCGGATTTTTTTCCTAGGAGGGTCAATAGTGTTGTAATTTTTGTGTGCTAAAAGTGGTAATTTTTTGCTAATGAAGAAGAAAAATGCAGGGAAAAACAATTTCATTCCGCGGCCAATCATAAAGTAAGTCAGAGTTCGGAGAGAAGGTTTATTTATTTATTTATTTATTTTTAAAAACGAAGCAGCAACTTTAAGAGTAGAGCTTCTGACACAACACTATCACAACAAAATCTAAGTTGCAAATTGTTAAAGATATGTAAAAAAATGATGTCATTTGTGGGTCAAGATAAAAATCAATTAAAACTTGCCTCTTAACTTTTATTGTAAAATCATTGTGAAAATAATATTGTGAAAATAGCACTAAGATGATCATATTCAAGTTTATTTCAATTGGGATTAAAACAAATTTAGGGTTAGGGTGTTCAAAATTTTATTTTAGGGATTAGAACCAAAAAAAGAAAAAAAAAATTGTATATAAATTTTTTTTTTTTTGGCCAGGTCAAGGGGCTCCCCTAAACTGGCGGTAGAGCCGCCCTTGAATTTAAACATTTGATTGATAACATAGCTATTAATATTTGATTTTCTTGAAATTTGAAAATGTGGAGAATATAATAAGAAATTGTAATTTAATGATAGATTTGTCAAAATTTACATCTAAAAATGTATGTAGTTGAAGTTTGTTGCCATTACCTACTAGTTTACTAGTTTGTAGGTAAACTTTCTTCACATTTGAATCTCACTCCACTATATAAAGTAACATTTATTATGAGATGCTACTATAGTAAAAATGCATTTGCTTCAGTATATATGCATGTCCGCGCGTGTTTGTATGACTTTCACTTCTCAGTTTTCATTTCACACTCGTCTCTCACTCAGAAAAGGAAAATCTTCCTCTCTTATAAAGTCAGTCAATCTCTCTCACTTTGTATGGGAACAATGTGATCACCAATTGTCATTATGCAGCGCCTCAATTTTTTTGACTCTCTCTATTCCCTTTCAAATTGAGCTACTAGATAAGTTTGTCCATGTGACACCCTGAGAGTTAAGAGAGCAGAGTGCCTGATGAGTCACATGAAATTTCTCTGTTATTTCCTTTCACTTTCTCAGTCTCTCGTTAAGAGAAAGAAATATTCCCTCTCTCGATCAGTCAGTCAATTTCGGTCCCTCTGTATGGAAACATTTGTGATCACCAATTCTCATTCTGCAGCGCCCTCGAAAGCTGTTAAGAAATGTCGTTTTTCACTGACTCTCGAGTCTCTATTCCTTTTCAGTCTTCGTTGACATCAATTTTCCAAAAACTAAAGACTTTTATGGCAGGAATTTACAAGCTCATTAATTGAGCTTTTGACACAACTGAGTTATGGAATACAATTTTTTTTTTTTTTTAATTTTTATAAGTAATTTATAAAGCTCTTACTCTTTTTTCGTCAATCTCTGCCTAGAAGGTTTTTATTTTTTTATTTTTTATTTTTTTGTCTCAATTTTCTTTTCCTATTGAATGGCAGTTCTATTAAAAGAATAAGGAAATTAGATAATGTTTTTTTTTTTTTTTTCAATTCTTTGAGCCTCACTCGAGACCTGGGAGGAAAATTGCTAGAATTATTTTAAAAGTTTCTAAATTAATGTCTAAAATATGATTTGTGCTATTTAAACTACATAATAAATTAATATTTAAAATATTTTTTGGTGATTTTGTGATAATAAGTTTTATGTAATAAAATTTGTAATATTTTCATTATGATTCATTTATTTATTATTTTAAATTTATTTTTTGCCACATTAGTTTGTACTGTCATTCCAGTTTGTGAAAGTTATATAATAAATTTTGCAATTTTTTGTTACTATTCATAAGTCTTATTGCACTTTTTGGTACTATTCATGAATCTTACTGTATTATTTCAACTACCTTTTAACTTTATTTATAGTACTTTTAACAAAAAAATTTCAATTTCGACTAAATAAGCTGTTACCAAATAGACACTAATACACACTTTTGTGCACATAAAAATTAACTATGTTTTAATTTTTTTTGCTGAATAACTGTGTTTTAGTTATTACTAAAAGGCCAAAGACTGTGTATTAGAGCATCCGTAGCAGCTGGTGCAAAAATTATGTCATTTTGCCACACCAAATGCCTACTTTATTATTTTACCACATCATTTACAACATTTCATTTATCAGATGTTTTATAATTCAATTCTATACATTAAAATAATATTTACTACACATTAAAATACATTAAAATACATTTTTTAGTTTACCACATATGTCCGTACCGTTGCAAATTTGCAACGGTACGGACACAAAATGGTATATGTGCCAAAAAAAAGTAATATATACAATAACTACTAAAATCCTATTTTTTGTATTTGGTGTGGGATATATGCCAAATATTTAGCATTTGGCACATATCCCACATCTATTGTGGGTGCTTTTATTGAGTAACAAACGCCAATGGGTTATTTCAAAGATTCTGACGCTATGCTGTAGAACAAGAAGATAGCAGTAAATTTTTTTCTATGACGTTGGGTATATGACGTTGGGATGGTGAGGTGGGCATTTTCTGTATGGCTGAGCTGTACGTTCACATCAATGACTGTGAGATTGAGCGTGATGCACAAGTAATAAGGTCTGATCTTTTTTATTCTTTTGCTCTCGCCCACACATTTGAAGTTTTTCTGTTATTTCCGTCAAACTTCCCAGTTTTCACACTCGGTCATCTTCTCACTGAAAATTTGTCGGTTCATATGATAATAAATTGTTATTTATGGTTTCTTGATGATATAATTAAATAGGCTTATTGTAGTAAAAATTCATGGAATTTTGAAGAGGTGAAATGTTTTATTCATAATTTTAATTTCACATTACATAGAAAAAATAAATTAAAAAAAGTTTCAAATTATCCAAACTTTCAATTTTTTTTTTTTTGAAAATTTTTCAAAGAATGATTTTTTCTTTTTTTAAATATATAAATGAAACCTGTTATTTCTTTCTAAAAATCCCATGGGACTTTTAATTTTCAATTTCAGATATCAAGAGACAAAGAAGTAGCGTAATTTTTTGCGTCACTAAATTTTTCCTTTTTACTCTTTTGCTCTTGCCACACATTTGATTTGAATGTGAATCATGTGATTTAACTACATGAAGTTTTTCTGTTATTTTCCTTAAACTTCCTCAGTTTTCACAAAAGTCCTTGCCCATTAATATGTAATAAGTAATCAATTTTGTAATATTTTTATTACCTTTAATTTATTTATCAAGTTAAAATTTATTAGAGATAATAGAAATATTACAAATTTGATTACAAACAGACAATAACAACGGCATAAAAATAAAAATGTTATATAAACATAACAAAATAAAATAGTCACATCTATCTACATTGATAACATATAATGACAAATGATAATGAATTGTCTTGTAATAATTTTGAAATATAAAAACTTGTAGAATGACGTTGTAAAACTTAATGCATTTGCATTTTTTTTGTGTTGACAACTCGATATATTCAAATTATCTTTTTATTAAATTTTGTTTAATTAAAATTTTTTAATGATCATCTTAAAAAAAAATTCCTAGAGCCACTACTAAATAGAGTGGATGGTGTTAATGAAGCGTCAAGATAGATAAACAACTAAAATATCAAAAAAATTTAATATTTTAATAAAATAGACAATATAATAAATAATGGTTATGTAAAATTTTTTTTAAAAAAAAAAAAGTAAGTTCTTATCTAAAATAAAAATAAATTTTTGGACAAGCTAATAGAAATGTTCTCAGCAATAAATTCATATTTATTCATTTTTAAAGAAAATAATAAAATCTAGTAAATACATTATTATACATGCAGGTACATCCGCATGAGAAGACAAAAAGAAAGGATTTCATTGACCTCATAATTGATGAATTGAATGAAGCTAGGAAGTGAAGGTGCAGGGTGTGGAGTCGACTTCATGGTTATTTCAAAGATTGTCTGACAAAATGCTATAGAATCCAATCCACGAAGATAGCAATAATTTATATAACGGCATTTCTTGTTTGGCTGACCTGCTTTAATCAGTCATCAATGAGATTGAGCGTGATGCACAAGTAATCAGATCTGATTTTTTTGACTCTTTTGCTCTCGCCTACATATTTGAAGTTTCTCTGTTCTTTCTTTCAAACTACCCGGTTTTTCAAAAAGTAAAACACTTGTGACAGGAAATGACATAGCTCATTCATTGAGCTCTTGAGTCTTTGACAAAACCGTGTGCTGGAATTCAAAGTTTTGTTTTTTTTAATAAGAAATCTTTTACTGTTTAATGACCAAATTGTTTGGTTTTGCGCTTTACCGAAAATTATATGTTGTACCTGGCATATATGCTGGGTCTCTCACACAGAGGCGGGCTCCACAGTGTGTGGAACCTGTCAGTCTGTGAGTGACCCAGCATATATACCGGGTACACCATATACTTTCTCGCGCTTTACCATCTACATTTACGTCATTTTCAGCCGTGAAGTATGACAATTTTTATTGAAAGAACAAGGAAATTACTAGTAGATAGTGATTTTTTAGTTTGAGTTACATTGTTGGGGTGTTTTTGATATATGTGTGGGTGAAAAAGTGTGTAGAAATATGTGTAATGTTATTTAAAATGTGTTAGAACTAGCTTGCCAAACACCCCCAATTCTTTGAGCCTCCCTAGAAACTGTGAGTATTCTAAAATTACTATTAAATATTTATAAATTTAGGTGTCTAAAATATGATTTGTGTTATTTAATCATCATAATTAATTATTGTTTTGTGATTTGGTGACACGTTAATATGTTATAAGTAATCAAATTTGTAATATTTTTCTATTATCTATAATTTTTTAATAATGTTAATTAAGTTTATTTCTTGTCACATTAGTTTATGATACCATGGCAGTTTGTAAAATTTTATGGTATCTTTAACGATTTCTAGTTTTAAAGTGTTAGTACATTTATGATTACAAATTTTCTTTTAATTAATTATTGCAATGTTTATTAGATAGAATTCTATTTTATCCATTTACTATTCTAGCTCAATATAACAATATTTTCTTCAAATTCAGTTATTTTCACGCATGCTGATGATGCCGTGAAAATCACCAGTGAGCTACACGGTCTTCGCACGCTCGAAAGAATACCTGCACAATGAAAACAGAAGAGACCTAACAGAGAGCACCGGTGTGGTGTCGGCCAAATACCCTCCGAATGTCAAGTTAGAACTTATTCTTACAGCTCTAGAGTGCTAGAGAGGGTAAATTATGCGTACCTCGATTTATGAGAGTATTGAGCTTTTATAGTAGAGAGTTGTCACCTCTTCCTTTATCTCGAAGTCTTTTCCTTCTAGGACTCTACACGAGTAGTCCCAAACGTGGTCAACAAGATATTTCCTTGTAGAAGAGATTTGCAAGTATCTTTCGGAATCCTTGTCGCATTAGGACTCTATTTACCCTAGGATTCCACGGCGATCAAATACTTGTCTTGCAAGTATTTTCCATCAAAGGCTTTTGCTATTTCTACCCATAATGGACCTCTGGACAGGTTGGGCTTGCCCTCTATTGACCCAGGAACATGGATCCGTCAGGCCCACTTTCAGGCCTCGACAAGCTACATTCTAACCCTCATCAGTTGCCCCCTTCACCCTGCAGGTCCGTCATAGTTGAGGGACAGGACCAGTGGGGTGACGGTTAAAAGTTAAATGGGAGACGGTCCTATCATCAATGGCCAGACGGATCCAAGACCAGCGGGTCGACGGTCTCAGCGCAGATGCCGTCAACTGCGCAAATGCTTGACAGGTTGTCCAGAAGTCATTAAAGCGCATGACACGTGTCGCCCTCCGATTGGTTTTTATCTCGGATCGAAGCGTCGCTTCGTCTTCCGTGCACTCCCTTTATAAATACAGGGGTTTATCTCCTTCATTTCATCATTTTCAGCGGAAGTATATTGTCAGAGCGCCATCCGTCATCATTGTCAGAGACCTTCCCGTTCAACTAGGTACATCCGTCATCTGCGCATTTTCTCCGTCCATTCACAAAAATTGGTAAGTATCATCTATCTGTGAATACTGTAAATATGCCACCCTTATTTTAATTAATTTAACTTCCCGAACTCTATACACCCGTCACAATTTCTAGATCCGTCTGAGTCTTAGGTTTTGTCGTCACATGTAGGCGATGTCTAGTGTGTCAAGTAACCAGTCATTCGTCCGTGACGGGGTGGATTACGAGGGAGTATATCCGTCCGGTCATAGAGACTCAGAGAGTCCAGATGAAAAGAGGACCCCGTCTACCTCTTCCTCGTCCTCAAAAAATGAGGATATGGAGATGGTTGACCAAGAAGAGGTTTCTGATAACGGTGAGGAGCGAACAATAAGATCCGTTGTGGGTGCTGATGGACTTAGGGAGTTTATCATGTTGCCGGAGTGGACGGTGAATAATTTCGTGTCTACTATCAAGGAGAATCACTTCAAAACACTTAGGGATATTTATCAAATTCCCAGTAACATCCCCATCCGTCTGTCCTATAAGTCAGAGAAATGCTACTATGAAGGGGTAGAAGGTGTCGGAGTGTATGAACAGATGCTGAAGGCGGGACTTAGGTTCCCTTTAAGCTCTTTCCATCGTGAGCTTCTCAAACGTTTGGGCCTATCCGTCAATCAAGTGTCACCGAATGCTTGGAGGGTCTTTATAGCAATGGAGATCCTGTACGGTGCCATGTCTGGCGGTGCCAGAAGTCTGACAGTGAGAGAATTCCTTCACTGCTACCGTCCGGACGAGATTGACAGGTCAAGAGGGATGTATAGCTTTGTACCCAAGAGTCTGTTGTTGAAAGTTATATACGAAACGCCCGACTCCAATAGGGATTGGAAGAGCCGGTACTTCTTCTTAGAAGGTGACAACTAGATGTGTCGCCCAGGGGAGACGGAACACATGCCCGTCGACACAACTTGGGGCATATTGAACCTGTCCAATATGAACCCGTCCTAGCAAGTTTTTTTTTTTTTTTTTTTTAACTGCCGTTCAGTATATTAATCCCTTCCTTTTAGGAATTTTGACCGTTCTTCTTTGCAGTTAGATGGCGTCCACAAGTTGATCTTAAGGAGTTCAGTTTTCTTGAGAATATTTTTTCAAAGACCCAGGCTGAAGAAAGGGCTTGGGCAAAGCTAGTCAATCTCAACACCATTCACTGGTACTGCGACGGACCCGAGCCTACACCAGCAGCCGTAAAGTACGAAGAAAAAACACGTAAACGTGAGTCCGTCGTTTTCATTTTATTTGAACGGTCTCCATTTTTTATATCAGTTAATTTTACCCGTTCTCTTTTTTTTTTTTTTAGAAATGGACGACGCCAAGAGGAGAGCACTGATTAGGTCGCAAGCTGCAAAGAAAAAGGAGTCCGGCGACGTGGCACCAGAGGCGATGGTTACAACTAACCCGTCCTCAAAAAGAAAACTTCCGCCTAAGGGAGACCGTCCGGCCAAGAAACACAGAGTTCCTTTGGAACCCGTCTTAGGGCTAATGGCTGATGTCGTGAAGACGGATCCCCCAGTGAAGCACGGGGCAGGAAAAGGCTTTATGAAGGCTCCGTCTAATCAAGAGAAAGCGCTCGTCCTCCTTCGTGAGGACTCTAAACATGCCTTAGAGCAGATCTCGTCCATAATTTCGACAGAGGATTATGAGGACTTGGGGAACCACTCCACGGAGGCCATGGGGGAGTCGGGCCTTTTCGCGGTTGCCCAGGTATCCTACCCGTCATATATGGGTCCGTCTTCTTTCCTCGTCCGTTTTATCAGTTATGCCTTCAATCTAACCCCCTTTTTTGCACTTGCGTTTTTAGGCAATGGTGATGATGAAAGGATTGATGGGACGGTGTCTCAAGCACGAGGCGACCCTGGAACGTGTACGGACGAAGTCTCAGCAGACGGAGGATGAGCTAAACCAACTACGGAGTTGGAAAACAAAAATGGAGAAAAAGTTTGAACTTTCTGAGCGGGTGAGAAAAGAACTCGAGCAGAGTATGGAGGAGGCGAAGAAGACCCTTGGGGCGAAGGACCAGGAGATTCAAGACCTGAAGGATGGGCTCCGTCAGGCTAAGGAGTTAGCGATCCGTGAATATCGCGATTCCGACGCCCTTCTGTCTGAGTTGGGTGACTCCTTCTTGGAGGGTTTTGACGACGCCGTCCGTCAAGTGAAGAAAGCCAATCCCGACCTGGATGTTTCAAATATCAAAGTGGGTGACCAAGTCCAAGCTTTCGTCATGCCCGTCACTTCAGAGGACACTGACGACCTTTTTGCTGACGGTGGACTTACCGGTGACGGGGAGTCTGCCCAAGTTGAAATCGTTCAGTCCAAACATGTTAATGAGGGAGACCATCAGCCCGTCAACATTGTTGAACAGCCGGCGGAAACTCCAGCTGCTGAATAGTTGTATTTTTTTATTTTTGTACTGTTTATTATTGGAAAACAGTTTGATTCGTCATAGATGTTATGTAAATACTTTCTTCAATGGTTTATTTAATATTTATTCGTGGCTTTGTTTGTGGATCTCCTCCGTTCATATTGTTTTGTTATTTGCCCACTCATAATGGATCCGTCTACATTGTGGACGAATTTTACATTTTAGGGGGTTCGTCCACTTTGTGGACTCGTGTTTTCAGCCCTTTTTGTGTTGTCCGTCGACCTTGTGGACTATGCCTGTCTGCTTTTTGGTCATGAATTTTCATTATTTTGGGCGAGCCGTCCAGTTTTCGGATTTGATAAATTTTTTTTCTTCAGGGAGTCCGTACAATTTGTGGACTAAGTAAATTTTTTTCCGTCAAGGGTGTTCGTCCACTATGTGGACTATCATTTTCAAACCCTTAAGTTGTTCGTCCACTTTGGGGACCGGAATTTTCAGCGTTTAGAGTATCCGTCCACTTTTTTGGATTTGTTAATTTTAACCATTAAGTGGTCCGTCCACTTTGTGGACTTGTGGATTTTTCACCATCCAGGGTGTCCGTCTACTTTGTGGACTTGATAATTATAACCGTTAAGTGGTCCGTCCACTTTGTGGACTTGTGGATTTTTTCACCGTCTAGGGTGTCCGTCCACTTTGTATAACCATTAAATGGTCCGTCCACTTTGTGGACTTGATAATTTTTAACCCTTAGTGGGTCCGTCCACTTTGTGGACTTTGGATTTTTCACCGTCCAGGGTGTCCGTCCACTTTGTGGACTTGGTAATTATAACCATTAAGTGGTCCATCCACTTGTAGATTTTTTCACCGTCTAAGGTGTCCGTCCACTTTGTGGACTAAGTAATTATAACCATTAAGTGGTCCGTCCACTTTGTGGACTTGTAGATTTTTTACCCTCTAGGGGGTCCGTCCACTTTGTGGACTAGAGTTTCCACCCACTAAGCAGTAGAACATAGTTGAGTTTGAATGTTCTTCCAAAAAATTAAAACATGCATTTGTAGAGAAGTACCTGCCCCCTCGGGCTTAAAAAGGAGCATAAAAAACATTGTAGCAAAATTTGTCCAAGTAAAACTAGTAGTAGTAGTCAACTAAATAAACTGGAAAATTGGGGAGCATCCTTGTTCTTTATATTATCTTTACTGGTAGTATTTCCGTAGGTGCTCCGTGTTCCATGCAGGTTCACATTCAACCTGCGAGGGCTTGACGCATTGGCTGGCTGGCCAACATCCCTATTCTAGTCACCTGTTCAGGTCTTGATTCATCAGGGGTTACCTCTTCCAGATCTTCAACTGGCTCCGCTATGGTCCGTTGCTCTTCTATGCACATGGTTTGGTGGTGTTCTTCCATCTCCAGCATGGCAATGTAGCATTCGCGTGTGGCCACCTGATTCCCTCGTAACTCGCCGACCCCATAATCCGTAGGGAACTTGATCATTAGGTGGTATGTTGATGTTGCAGCCTTCCACGAGTTGAGAGTGGGTCGTCCGAGAATGGCATTGTAGGCGGACGAGCAATCGACCACGAGGAATGTCACCTCTTTAGTGATCTGCTGAGGATAATCGCCTACCGTTACTGTAAGTGTGACGACGCCCAATGAGAATACCCTTGTACCTCCAAAGCCAACTAGCGGAGCGTTCGTCGGTACCAACCGTTCTTGATCAATCCTCATCTGCTGGAACGCTGGGTAATATAGGATGTCTGCCGAGCTCCCGTTGTCGACCAGGACCCGGTGTATGTTGTAGTCCCCCACCTGTAGGCTGACTACAAGTGCGTCGTCATGCGGATGGTGAAGTCTACGAGCATCCTCTTCCGAAAACCCGATGACGGGTTATCAATTTGCACCATCTTAGGCACGGAACCTGTAAGTTGGACGTTATGGACCATTCTGAGGTAAGTTTTGCGGGCTTTCTTGGAAGATCCTACAGCGGTCGTGCCCCCTACGATCATTCTTATATCTCCTATGGGTGGTCTAGGGCGCTCATTCTCCCGTCGCAGGGCCTGCTCTTGATCAGTTCTTTCCTTGCTAATTAACCTCTGTAGCTTTCCTTGTCTTATGAGAGCCTCTATCTGCTACTTCAGATCGTAGCAGTCGGCTGTGTCGTGTCCGCGGTCACGGTGGAAGCGGCAGTACTTGTTTCTCGACCTCTTACTGGGATCTCCTTTCAGCTTGTCAGGGAACGTCAGGGCTTCTTCGTCTTTGATCTGCATCAAGACCTGGTCTATCGGGGCTGTTAATGGTGTGAAGCTTGTGAACTTCCCAGTAGGGGGTTTGGAGCACCTATCATCCCGTCGTTCCCCGGTTCTTGGCATCTTTCACTCCTCATCCTGTCGTGTGTCTTCCTGTCTTTCCCTCTTTCTAGGTTTCTCTTCGCGTGCCTGCAACGCATCCTTCGCGTTCATGTATTTGGTGGCCCTGTAAAGCACATCCGACATGGTCTTTGGGTCGTTCTTATATAGTGAAAATAGGAACTTGCCCTTCCGTAACCCATTAGTAAATGCTGCTACGAGTATCTTGTCGTCTGCTTCATCAATCGAGAGGGCCTCCTTGTTGAAGCGGGTTATGTAGGACCTCAGAGTCTCGTCTTCACGCTGCTTAATGTTCATCAGGCACGCAGTAGACTTTTTGTACCTGTGCCCTCCAATAAAGTGCGAAGTGAACTGGGCACTTAGCTCCTTGAAAGTACTGATGGAGTTAGGCGTCAGCTAGCTGAACCAGATTCTCGCAGCGCCCTTTAGCGTTGTGGGGAAGGCCCTACACATGATCTCATCCGCTACCCCTTGAAGGTGCATCAAGGTTTTGAAGGTTTCCAGGTGGTCCAGAGGGTCCTTCGCTCCGTCGTAGCTGTCGATCTGTGGCATGCGAAACTTATGTGGTAGAGGGAAGGAGTTGACGGCCGCAGTGAATGGCGAGTCGGTGCGGTTGACCAGATCGTCAAGGTCGCTGGACACTCGTCCCTTGAGGGCGTTCATCATAACCTCCATCTGCTCCTTTATTGCCTGCATTTTCGCGGCAATATGTGGTGGAGTTGCATCTGTGAGGGATGGCATGCTCAAATTTTGTCGCTCTGGTTTGCTTGGAGCATTATTGCCTTCTGGCCCCTCTCCTTCTCTCCTATTGGCACTGGTGCCTTCTTGGTCCAGCTCTTGAATGCCGTGACCTGCGTTTTTCTGGCGTAACTGCCCCTCCAGATCGTGGTTCTCCTTAATGAGCCTCTCCACGGCGATGGCTAAGGTCTGAACCTGCCTCTCGAGGGCCGCTGCACGAGTTTCCTCTCCCTGAACGTTGTTCGTAGTTGCCATCGAGCGAGTCAGCACCATGCAACTCTTTTGTCCGGGAAGCTTTTGTTATGGCTTACGAAAACGATTTTCGATTCCCCACAGACGGCGCCAACTGATGATGCCGTGAAAATCACCAGTGAGCTATACGGTCTTCGCACGCTCGAAAGAATACCTGCACAATGAAAACAGAAAAGACCTAACAGAGAGCACCGGTGTGGTGCCGGCCAAATACCCTCCGAATGTCAAGTTAGAACTTATTCTCACAGCTCTAGAGCGCTAGAGAGGGTAAATTATGCGTACCTCGATTTATGAGAGTATTGGGCTTTTATAGTAGAGAGTTGTCACCTCTTCCTTTATCTCGAAGTCTTTTCCTTCTAGGACTCTACACGAGTAGTCCCAAACGTGGTCAACAAGATATTTCCTTGTAGAAGAGATTTGCAAGTATCTTTCGGAATCCTTCTCGCATTAGGACTCTATTTACCCTAGGATTCCACAGCGATCAAATACTTGTCTTGCAAGTATTTTCCATCAAAGGCTTTTGCTATTTCTACCCATAACGGACCTCTGGACAAGTTGGGCTTGCCCTCTATCGACCCAGGAACATGGATCTGTCAGGCCCACTTTCAGGCCTCGACAAGCTACATTCTAACCCTCATCACATGCATAGCTTAGGAACCAATAAAACATGAAAATTGTTAATGAAGTCACTCTATGTATTGCTTATTATATATATATTGGTTATTAGTTACCCATATATGATTAGTTATTCTATTCTACCTTTTGTATTTTTTAACATTTAATTGTTATTTGCATATAATCACGAACTCAATGGATTAAATTTGCCTCTAATTAGTACATAAAATTCTTGTTTAAGTCATGTATCGCATGGGCATGATACTAGTATATATTTTATATTAGATAAATATGATTAAAATGTATAAAAGCAAAAGGAAAAACATAAATAATTAAATAATAAAAAAAAAACCGAAATTGCACCAACCAAATCACATAATGGGTCTAAAAGAAATTAAGTCATACCAACTACCGAGTATGAGTTAGGTCACACCCAAAGACAGGATATAATAACAGTACTGTGCATCAAATTGGTGCGCTAATAATTAAGTTATTAGATCGTATAATTTTATATTATATAGTATATACTTCAATGTTTATTGAAGCTAGTGTTAGCCTACTAGGTATACAATGAAGTAAATGCATGCATGAAATGAATTCAGTGGTCACCAGCAACACCAAATCCCGAGGCTTATCAAATCGATCTCACTTCTATAATGTTGACTATGTTCGATTATATTTCTGGTTGAATCATAATTTAGGCCTATCTTTTACCCCCTTCACTACCCTACGGGATATTTTAATCATACATTAGTGTACTCAATTTCAATTTATTCATAAGTGTAGTTTTTGTTGTTTCTAATACGTTTCAAAGATATAGTGGCAAAGTTCTCTCTTTTTTAACTTTTGCTTTTCAAATATATATATATATATATATATATATATATATTAAGTAGGGATGAGAAATTTGAACCATAGAGGTCTTAGCCAAAAAAAACCAATAAATGTGATTTGTTTTCCTCCTAAACACGTTTTTTTTCAGGTGTTAATAAATTCAATAATGTTTATTAGCACACACGAAGGCTATCATTTATGTATATTTGGGCCTTTGTTCTCTAGTAGTATGCGTGGGAAGGCAACATTCAAGGCATAAGTTTCGGGCAGTGGCTTTTTAGTTGGTGTAGGGACATAATCTTTACACGTATTTCGACGTGATTAGCCTCTCCTTAACTCGTAATGATGATTTCCCTGAACAGCATCTTCAGGAAGGAAACACAAACATCCCCCACAACAAAGATTATTCTTTTAGAAAACTTGATTACTATTATCATTACATATTCCCTGCTCTACTCCCCACTTGAACCTATATTAAAATATATGTATGTATAGTTATAGCTTTTATGTAAATGATCATCAAAATATTTGTAGAAACGATGCCACAAGACTTCTAATATAATATTAATTTGCATCATTAATTGTATTTGATTGAAGGAGTACGTAAATGGAAATATACTTTTTATATATATAAAAACTCTAGAGATTTTTTAGAAACCGAGTTTTAGCATTGTTTTGTGCAATAGAGGAGCATCATAATTGTGGTTTTGGCATGGCATGAACCAGATGAAGAATTATGAAAGAAAAGGTGCTTGTAATTTACAAATCCGTTACTATTACTAGGCTTCTCAAGGCCAACATGAAGAATATGAAAGAAAAGTTGCACATATATAGGTCTTAGCTATAGCCACCAATTTGTTGATCTTTCTTCTGACTGTCATTGAATCATTAGGGTAATAATGGGGTCTTGTCAAATTAGATTTTCATAAGAGAAATGCATGATTAAAAAGAGGAGACTGGGAAATGGACAAAAGAGACCACTTCCCCCCAAAAATCACCAACAACCAAATTCCAAAATCCAAAAAACCACTTGTGTATTAAAATAGTCTAAAGTAGTTGCTTTATTTCACATTGCATGTTTCTTCTATATATTAAAGCTTCCCCACCTCCAAGCCTCTATTCTTTTACACCCACCAAAAAACTGGCCAAACAACAAAGCCAATCACACTGAACTTGCAAAGGCAAGCCATGTAATTCAACCTCTCTCTCTCTCTCTCTCTCTCTCTCTCATACATAGATGACACATGCACACTAATACACAACAAAAACTACTTTCTTTAGCTTTTCCACTACCTCAAAAAGACTAACCCTTGTTTGCTTTTCTTGTTTTTGGATTGTTGTAGATCTACAAGAAGAAAAGATGATCCAAGAACTGTTGGGAGGTGCAGGCCTTATAGCAGGAGAGAGGAAAATCTCTACTAATGGAGTAGTATTACAAACCAGTACTCCACCTTCTTCTCCATCTCCTGCACCATCTCCTTCTTCCTCAACTACAACAGCTACTACAGCTACAACAACATCAAATTCTGATAACCAAAACTTGAGGTGTCCAAGATGCGATTCTTCCAACACAAAGTTCTGTTACTACAACAACTACAACCTCACTCAGCCTCGCCACTTCTGCAAGACTTGTCGCCGTTATTGGACCAAAGGTGGTGCCCTCCGAAATGTTCCAATTGGAGGTGGTTGCAGAAAGAACAAGAATGGTACAATCTCAACCTCAGTTTCCAAGTCAAGCTGTAGCAAGATCAAGACCTTAACATCTGAGTTTGGAAGGTCAGGCCTCGGAACTGGCTTCGATCATGACCTTTCATCAAGCCCAATTCTGTGGGGTTCGCCACAGAATTCTCATCTCTTGGCTTTACTAAGAGCTACTCAAAACCCTAACCCTAACCATAGCCCTAGTCCCTTGTCTAATTCTGTTCATGTGAAGGAAGAAGGAAATATGGTTGGATCCCACTTGATGACTGAGCCAGTGGTTTCAACTGGTACATTAAATGCTCGAACCCTGGGCTTGGACCCTCTTGGCCATGGCCAGGTCCCTTCTCTTGGTCTATGCAGCTCTTTCTGGAGAAACAATCAACATCAAGCTCAACAACAAAATGGGTTTGTAAGTAATGGTGAAGTTCAAAACAGTAGTTCTGGGATTCAGGAACTATACCAGAGGCTCAGATCATCAAGTAATTACTATGGTCATGATCACTCACCAGTGGTTCTAAGCAACTTGGCTTCTTCATCTTCAGCTTCCTCATCTATTTTGGAGTCAGCTTCTGTTGCTGGAGGTGAATTGGGATACTGGAATCCAACATTTTCTTGGTCTGATCTTCCAACAACTAATGGTGCATATCCTTAGAAATCTTTTCTTTCCTTTTTTTTTCCCTTTTTTTTCCTTCTTTATTAGGATTGTCGGCACCTTGTGGTGTCTGTTTGGGTTGTGGTATATGAAAGTGGCTGTAGCATCAGTACTTTTTTTTTAATCTATCTGTATGTGTGTTTTTAGGTGTGTTTACTTATGAGGGTGTACCAAGGACCAAGAAGTGATAAAAATGGAAAATATTAGGTTTTTTGAAATGTTTCTTGATGTTGCAAATTCATGTCAAAGGGTTTTTCTAGCGATTCAATTTTTGATGATTTCAACGAAGATACTTAAATTCGGTGTTCAAATCTTCCTCCACTTACAATGTATTAAAAAAAAAAAAAGTATAAGGTATTAGTATCTCTTATATATCTTATGAGACCCAAGAAAAAATATAATGGAAAGAATAAGCTAGAATTGGAGGAACGAATATCGTATTGATAGGCTCAAAAACTTTAGGGTCTGGTTTTTGATTAATTAAGATGTGGTGGTGGTGTTATGGCTGTCATATGAAGATTCGTTCAGTATTTTGTTACGAGAAAGTGATGAATGAAGTGCTAAAGCAGCCTTTGGAAAGAGTTTCCTTAAACAGCAATTTGATTCCCAGTGTTGGTAATAAGGATTCCATGTGCAGCCTTATGGTAAAGATCTGTCCTTGCCCTTCCCTTGCTTCTTTAATATTGGCTTTCCATTTTATTCCCTTCCAGTACTCAAACCTCTATCTCTCTCTTATTTTGGCAGCCTATTCAATTTGCTAGGTTGAGCATGCATAGTACTAGGCCTGATTTAAAAATATCTTTAATAGTAGCTCTGAGTTTCATTTAAATCTTTTATTTTTTCTAGCAGAAAATTAATTAAGATACTTCTATCTTGACTAGGGTTCTAGGAAGATGTGGATTAAGATGGGTGAACAAAAATTTAGTTTATGATTTTAGGGGACTGATCACTGATTTTATAGGCTCCGGACCTCATCGCTATAAGGATTAAGTGAGAAAATGTTTTTGTATCAGTACTAGCCTATCACTTAGAGATGTTTGGAATCTCCTTTCCCATCTCCCCAATCCAAATATATGATAAGTTTTGGTTCTTTTCTGTTGCATAACCATGAAGACTGGGACTTGGTGGTCAACAATAATTGAACGGCTGAAGAACGTACAAGTTTTAGAAGTAAATTTAAAAAAAAAAACAAAAAACAAAAACAAAAAATTTATAGCAACCCATGAAGGACGTTCTCCAAAAGTGTTGTGGAATTTAATGGAGAGAAAAGCTGTTTTGTGTTATATAAACATAGTGGTGGGGTTTGGGATACAAAAGTCTTTTCAATTCTATTCCTCTAAATATTTTACATGTCAAAACTCTTATAAATTGTAGGAAGTTCATCTTAATCTCATCTCATTTATTGAAAAGTTCAAACTTACTTCAAACACTCCCATTTATTCATTTATTTTATAGAAACAAACACACACAAAATGGAAGAAAATGGGGTTTCTCATTTATCTTACTTTTGAGTTTAATCAAACATGCCAAATTGAGGTAATTAACCTAAGATTGAACATATAAAATAATATTTAACTACATTTTAAGCATTATTTTTATTTCACTCTAAAAAAAATATTAGAGTATAATTAATCTAAACATAATCAAGCACTATGATGACTACATAATTGTCTTCATAATTCATAATTATTAAACTAATAAAAAATTCTGGAAATCCAATATAACTTTATAAAATATTTTACATCACATAGCTTTAATTAAGTTCTAACCATCCAAAAAATTATTTAGAAACCAAAACAACACCTAAATTATTATAGAAGCCTTAGTTTTGGTTTAAATATGATTATGACATGGTTATTTTAGAAATTTAAACAAAGAAACAAGACACTTAAGGTGTAACATATCATCCAAACTGAAAGTTAACCCAAATTAATAACCCAAAAAAATGAATAATATGTTTCAACTGATAAAGTCTATTGTTATCGAATAAGAGATATGAAGTTTGATCCTTACTTACACCAAAAACTAATTGGTGTCTTGATTTGATGATAAAATCAATCATTAAGAGCGGAGACGTCATAAGTTGAAACTATCTCTAAAAAGAAAATCCCCCCCTCCCAAAAAAAACCTCTTGATTAACATAGTGCTATTGGTATTATCTTGATTAGCATTTTTTTTTTATAATCCAACTAGTACTTCTTGGTATTTTCAGTTGAAATATCTAGAGCTCAAATTATTGTAATGATGTCATAATTAATTTAATAAGTACTAGTTAAATTATTAATCAATATATATTTATAAAAAATAGAAATTTTTTTAAAAAAGGATCTGAGGAAATTAATAACTTTCGAATAGTGATAATAGAGAATAATAATATTAGAATACCTAATATTATTAAGAACAAATAAACAAGGATAGTTATAAATAAAATCAAGGATATGGATATCCTATTCTAAAATTAGTCTCACTATCTCCTGTAATCAAATAAACCTATCCATGTAACCAAACAACATTCCACTGTCATCATACACCTCATTTAGCAGCGACAGGCACCTTTGGAGACGATGCTCATGTATGGCAACATACTAGATAACATTGGAGTTTGTGGAGAGAGAGTTTAAGAACTGTTTGAACTTACAATGATTTGTCAAATTGGCATGTTTGATCATCGTACTAATGGTAATGAAAATTATTTTGATTTTTTCGGGTTAAAAAATTGGTTTGGTGGTTGGTTCTCGATTAAACTAGTCAATCTAATAAGCCAAGTCTAATTTTCAAAAATATAATTATAAAGGACATAATTCTAGAGTTCAAAGGGGGTAAATAGAGATGAGAAAGTGTATAGGTGTTGGATAATAAGAGAATTATGAGATTCGAATAGGACAAACATATTAAGATATGGTTTTGCTCTTTATTATCATAATAGATTAGAATGTAAACTCTATATACTATAAAGCATGTTGGAACAGAGTAATAGGTCCTGTAATATTAGTTATACTTTAGGAATAACAATTTAGTTATTAATTGATTCCTTAGGAATATAGTTATTCTTTAAAATAAAGAATACTTATTCTTTCCTTACTCAACTAGTTATAAAATTAAAAAAAAAAAAAAATCCTAAAAAGCCCACGCAAAGCAGCTCTCTCTCTCTCTCTAGAGTTTTTTTATGCCTTTATCGATCATCACAACAATTTTAGTTGTATTGGCTTCATCTTTTTTTCTCTGGCTTTATTCTTGTTGGCATATTCTTTGAAAATGAGGTAATATTTTATTTTTTGCAATTTGGTTTTGTTTTTAATGACAAATTGTATCTTCTAAGGGATACTGAGGTTCTTTTTATATGTGGTTAATTTATATTTATATTCTTGTGAATAGAAACCGGCCGGTGTCTATATTGTTGTGACTCGTGACTTTTAAAAAACATTGTTGTAGAGATATTGTCATTTTTTTTAATGAAGATATTAGTTTTGAAAAAATAATATTAATTATAATTTTTTTGATGAAAGCATTTTAGGAAACTTAATACATAGGACAATTGAATACTCCATGGATGTATGCGTTATTGATTGTCATACCTAAATATTCCTCCATTGCACTTTAATTACAATGCCTGCCACTCTTCTTTGAATTTTTACATCTGTATTTGCACAAATTAAAGTGCTTCTGGATACTCCACCCCAAACTACTCAAGCATTTTCTCCTTTTGCTAATGGCTAAACATGGCCTTCATGCAACCTAGCTGTCAATGGGATCGGCAGAGAGGATAGAGCTATTGGAGGAGAAGGTGATCTTTGTGAGAGAAGGCGAGGACTTTCGGGATAAGGGAGAGGTGTGGAATTTTAGAAAATAAAGAATTACTTATCTCATATATGTGTGAAAAACTTATATTATGTCGACACTATCTACTTGATTAGTAAATTAAATGTATAAAAGGGCAACAACTTGGTCTAATCCAGAGAAATGGGTCATTAAAATTAATTGTGACACCACTGTTGGCTATGACAGATCATATGTTGCTATTGCTGCTAGAAAATAGAGATGGACATTGGTTTTTGCTCTCTTAAAATGAGTAGAAACCAATATCTATGTCCAAGCTAAAGCTAAAGCTAAAGCAATCAATTGGGCAACTCAGAAATTGGTTTCACACAATATTAGCCAAGTTATTATTGAAAATGACACAAAGGTTTGTATAGATGCTATTAATGGACCATCCATTGCATCTCCATGGAGGATCCAGGTTCTATATTCAAATACAACCAAGTTGACAGCTCTTTATCAGTCTATTCAGTTCAAATGGATTCTTAGAAAGGCAAATTAAGCTGCCCATATTTTGGCTTCCTGGTCTTTTAAAAATAAGTATTTAGGTTGTTTTGTTCTTGGTTCTGCCCCTTCAGTTTTTTGTGATGTATTAGCTCTTGAGCAAGTTTAGATTTTGGTTTCTTGTTTGTAGTTGATGGTTCATTTGTTAATAAAATTTGTTGATTATTAAAAAAAATTAAATGTATAGGATGGCTGATCCAAAATCTCTTTTTCATCAAAGATATGGAACTTGTGAGATCCAAGAGAGAGAAATCATTGAAACTTCAGGCAAAAAATAAAAACAAGGTGGGGAAACGTTTATTATAATCATGATTAGGAATAATCTAATACAATGTTTCCTTACCCTCACTCTAAAGCCTATTTCCCCTCTAGCTGCTTCTTCTTCTTCTTTTTTTTTTTTTTTTTTTAAATAACTTGACAGTCACACCCTCGTAACTGAAATTTAAAACTAAAAAAAAAAAAATAGAAAAAAAAAATGTTACAACAATCAATGAAAAATCTTTCTATGATGAGGGCTTGGCCTTGCCACAAAATAATGCATTGGGAGGGATGTCAGTCTCAGTAAAGAGGCTTTTTTCATTGTTCCAAACTCTGACATACAATTGCTGTCCTAAATAATTCCTTGACCAGATTGCGGACCTCAAGTTCCACATGCCCTTGTTGTCCAAAGATACCATTACTGCACTCCAGCCCGAGGGATACACCTGTCATTTGGATATGAGTGTCCGCGAGTCAATAAACATAGCAATGCAAGCACACAATTGACATTGGAATGAAATTAATTAAAGTAAAATCTTGATGTTCAACGAGAGCCTGAATTGTAAACAGCAACAAAATCTTCATTTACCTGAACAGTGTGTCTGGGGATACCGTCGTTCAAATTGTAGCGTTTTCTAAATTCAGGTGTCCACAGACCAGAACCATATCTGAATTTTTTTAGACCAATAGAGGGTAAATAATTTTGTTGTTAAGCAAATCATACTCTATAAATTTAACAATATAAATGTATAAAGTAAAAAAATTCCCTTTATATCAAGGTGCATGGAACTTACTATAAAGTATCACATAATTTTAAATTTTAAATTATGAGATTTTTTTATATTTAAAATATAGATACAGGGACGGACCCAGGTAGAAGGCAAAGGGGGCACAGGCCCCCCCTGGGTCCAAAATTTTTTTTTTTTTAGTATGTAAAATTTTCAAAAAAAAGCTTGGGTCCCCTTGGTTTTTAGCTCGGCCCCCCTTGATTTTTAGCTTGGGCCCCCCTCACCTCAACCATCCCTATTCCAGCCGGCCAGCCCAGGAGTTTTCAAAGCCCATGAAAACCTTAAATATATATATATATGTAAAAAAGAAAAAAAAAAAGAAAAAAAAGAAGAAGAAGAAAACCCAGCAGTTAGTAAGACTCCAAAACCAAACGGAAAAGCCAGAAATAAAGGAAAAAAAGAAAAAAAGAAAAGAAAAGAAAAGAAAAGGAGAGGCGAGAGCGAGACAAAGAAAGTGAGAGACCCAGCCTTCACAGTTCACAAAGAGAAGACAAAAACAAAGATAAATAAAGGCAAAGACCAAAGACAAAAGAAAAAAACAAATCATATAATATAGAAAATTGTCACACATCACAAATTTAAGAAAATAACAGTGATTCACTTGCGCCTATTGTTAACTCATAATGCTAAATTAAATAAATTTATAAATTGAAAATAAGTGAGAAATACTAAATTTATAATTAAATGCATCATGCATATTACCTAGATTCTAGTATTTATCTTTAGTTATTAACAACAACCGTTTGTGAGATAATATATATGATTCTTATTTTATTTGTAGATCATGAAAAAATCAACTACAATATTTGATTTTTTCAAAAGAAAATATTCAAATTCTTCCGAAGTCAACGTGAGATTGCCAATAACTAATGTTGCTATTACAATTCCAAAAAATGTGAATGTTCCAATTCTAGAAAATATTCATTCCCCAATTCCGGAAAATGTCGATATTCCAATCCCAAGAAATATTCATTCCCCAATTCCAAAAAATGCTGATATCCCAATACCGGAAAATAACCATATCTCTCAAACACAATTTCAAAAAGTTGATCTTGATATATTAAGAAACAATGATTTTTGGGTATTTGTCTTGGTTGATAATTTATTAATACTATATGGATGCGTATTTGAAAAAAAAAAAATTTGCTTATCTTCGGCCCCCCCAACTTGAAATCCTGGGTCCATCCCTGTATAGATATATATCTAATATCATGTTATTTAAAATTTAAAATTATGTGATACTTTGTATACTGTCGGATAATCTTAATCATAAAATCAAGGCCTACCCAACAACGTAGAAACTGTATCCATCCAGATGCCAAGATTGAATAGCGGTTTCATTGTTTTGGAAGATGATTTCAACAAAGTCATGAAGGGTGGTTCCAATGACAGAAGCGCCAAGGATTGCAGGGCCAAAAGTTGGCTTGTCCTTGATTGTGTTTAAGTCAAAGACACCAGGGATGTTAAACCAGTCAGCGAGCTTCAATGGGGTAGCTGGATCTTCGTAGGAGATGCTATTGACAGCATAACGTAGCTTTCCATTTATCTTAGCTTGTGTATTTTCTAAAATAATTGTCCTCGCAACCTGTATGGTCCCATAGTGGAATGACCCTTGAGGGTTTGGCCTGGCTGCATTGGCTGTCAAATTCAACCTTCCAACACAAAAATTGAAAAGCATTGAGACAATTAATACCACTAAGTCATATATATGGCTCACAAATAGGTAAAAGAAAAAAAAAAAAAAAAAATTCTTAAGAAGACATATATACCTGATGGTCCTGGCTTGCTTCATAGACCAGTGAATTTGATAAGTTGGACCAATAGGCAATGGTTGAGAGGCAGCAATGTTGGAACCAGCATAGCGAAGAATTGCGGTGGTAGTGAGAATAGGCTTTGTGAAACGGGTAGAAGCAACAATGAAGTAATCCTTGGGAGACCCATGTAAGGTAACCAAAACAGCTACAGATTGACCCACATGAATGTCAAGAGACTCGTAAGTCTCCTGGAGAGTATGAGCTCCTTCTACTTCAATAAGCTTAAGTACGTGACCCTGAATTCTAAAGTTAATTGAAGTTGCTATGCCCACATTTGACACTCTGAACTTGTAGGTTTTCCCTGAAATAACCCAACAAAGCCAAAACCTCAATATTTAGTTGACCACTTTCCTTGAATAGATAAATGCCAGTTCACTAAGATACAATAATGAGAGAATCAAAAGCTAATAGAATTGATGGTGATTATAACCTGGTTCACCCGTGAAGGTAGCTGCCTGATGAAGCCCATTTATGAGAAGACCATCAGGGAGAGGAAGAGGATTGCCTGAATCCAATTTTTGCTGCAATACCTGCAAATAGTACTTGTATTAGAGCAATCTTGCACTTGAAGTAAAAAAGTACAAGGATTATTGATCCTTGGAATTTCGATAATGAATCCAAATGTAAATTGTCTTTGTAGCTAGCTAGTCACTACAATTTTATGTTCCTTCCCTAAGAAAGACAGTGCTATAACCATTCTGAATGAAATAGTACAAATTTAACCATATATTTATATGATTCTAAAGAAGATATATAGAAGATTTTTTTTGTGTGACAAAATATTGAAGAAACGGAGGCAATATATCACATACAAACCTTGAAATTAGTCTTGTACCAATCAGCAACAAGCAGTGTAAATTCTCCATCAGGTTGAGGATATGGGATTGATATGACGGACCTTTGTGCAATATTGAAACCCCCAAAACCACCAGCAGCTCTATGCAGCTTAGTGGAAGGGAAGTAGTTGTAGGTTCCAATCTGATCCTTGGCTTGAAACTTGTATGTCCAATTTGAGTTTGGAGGGATTGGGCAATTGGTCCCAAGTACTCCATCTTGCCATGATGTCTTTCTCTGTTTGATACCATTCCTGATGTCCCACCACAAAACTAATGCTTATGAGCCCCCATCATAGTCTCTTATTAATACATATGACACCAAATTAAATAGGAAATAACAAACAAACAATCGCCAACAGTCGACAATTTTAGTTAAAAAAGAAAGAATATTGGAGGTTATTAACAACCAACCATGGCAATGAAAAAAAAAAATTTGTACATACCATACATCACATAACATATTTATTTTTAAAAATTTACTCCTCCTTCCCCCCTTTTTACCCTTGTTTTATTATGTGTAACTTTTCTTTTTTTAAGAAGAAAATATCAATTTTATTATAATAGATTTATAAACTGACATGGTAATGAATATGCTAGATTAAAAGCACTTTTAATCTTAACATTTGGATCAAAAAATATAACCTCTTAGATTCTACTTTTTTTGGGGGGTAAAATAGATTCTACTTTTTTATCTCTTTACTTTTTTAACCTTCCTCTCTCACATTAAAGTTGGTATTACATGGTGTAATAACCTTAGCTATGACATCGGATTCAAATCCAATAACACATATTAATTTGTAAAACTTATGTAATAAAATTTATAATATCTTTAACATCATTCTTGTCACACAAAATTTCATGAGACGTTTTCCATGTAAGGAATTGTATTTTCTTTAACCTATTACATTGCTTTGCAAGAAAATTACTAACCATGTAATGAGGAAAGGTTCGTCCAGCTTGTTGATGACATTTACAATAATGTTCTCATTAGTCACGCATTCAACATTTGGCCCAGGAAATAGTCCATTGATGAGAATGCCCTGCAAAATTATACAAACAGATTAAGATATGCATTCAAAGCAAACGTATATATATATGTAATTAACAATGACAACATATATTCACCAACCTGTTGGGGTACACCAAGAGGAGAAATTGTCCCGTATGTAACTTCCCATGTAAAATATCTATATGCGTCTTCTGCATTCACCCAGAAGCCACTCAAACAAGCCAATATTCCAAGAAAAAAATGGAGGAAAATGGCCTGCTTCATGGTATCAGATATATATATTCCTTCAAGCTTCTGTGCAAAACAAAACAAGCAATCAAAATCACTCAACTATAATTCTGTGAAACAAATCCTATGTAATTGGACTAGAAACACACTTTTTCGTCCAAAATATCCTATATGGAACGATGTTGCATTGACTATAATTTAAATGTGAACGGTTGTAACTTGTAGCTATAAAATATATACAACATGATCAATCTCTAACTTTGTGATTGATATCTAAAAATTCTATAGGGAAGAAACGAATTTTTCTAGGAGTTAGTTAAAAGAGTTAAAAAAATACAATTCTTTAACCATACAAATTAACATGAATTTACGTGAATGAAATTATAAAACCAACCAACTTCCAAAAACGAGGACTGCCAAATAGAGCAGCACGATTATACATACACCAATTGCCTAACTTGGGAATAGCAATAAACTAGTAGAAGCTTACCACAAGTCGAGAATATGAATTTCCTCAACGAAGGAGCTAGCAGGTAGAGTTGTTGTACATGTACTACAACTACGTATCATAAAGACCTTATATAAAAGGAAATGCACATGATGAAGAATTGAAAGATCTTGGCGGTGCCAGCGTGGACACGGGTACCAAGGAACCCAGTGTGTCATTTACGCCGCACTTCATGCTCAAATATACTTCTCACTACAACTGGTACAAAATAATACGTACTCTTTGTGTGATCAAAAAAATACTCTTTCACAACTCATCCAAGCTGAAAAATATTAGTATAAAATATGAGTTGCCAATATGATTAAAATTTGTACGTAATATTTAAATTTCATAACTGAGAAAAAAAATTTGTTGTTTAATTTTGCGCCAAGTGTCTTTTCTTTTTTTTTAATAATTCTAAGTAAGTTAATGTTGTGCAAAAAACAAAAAGTCTAATTAATATAAATAAACTATCATAAACTCAATAAAAGTGTAACTCATGTATATATTTATAGCTTAAAAAATGTGTAACTCACTAAGTCTTACACTAAATATAATTTGAACTTTTTCTATAAAAAAAAAAATTGCACTCATATACTTATATAATTGTGATTGTTTTTAGTTGTACTGTACATATGCATGAGTTATACATTAGTATATAATTTTTCTTATTATATGATTTGATTTGGTGTGTTTAGTGAAAATGTGAATAATTTTGCTTATTATATGATTTGATTTGGTGTGTTTAGTGAAATTGTGAAGGAAGTATATATGTGGAGCTGGTACTTGGACGTAGATTTGTCGGTGATGGATTAGAGAGAAAGAAAGATGTAAAGAAAGCGGGAGCGGCGGAGACGAGAGCGGATCGTCATTAATTGCAATGCTAGTTATTTAGTTCTATTAATTCAAGTAAACGCGGTGAGAGAAATTGAGTTTTCCCAAAATATTCTTTTTGTTTGTTTGTTTTTTGTTTTGTTTTCTTTTTTTTCTTTTTTTTTTTTATTGAAGTGTCACATGAGGGAAGCAGAAGCCGAAGACAAAGGAAGAGTAGCGTGGATCGGATCTGTCTTCAATTTTCATTGCTTTCTTTCCTTTTGCAGGTTCTTTAAATGCTTTTTTTTTTCTTACACCTTTCCCACCCCGTGGCTTTTTACAAGATCAAATTGATTTAAGTTTGTTTTTTGTTTATCATTTGCTGGGATCAATTAACAAGAGGGTTTTTATTTATTTATTTATTTATTTATTTTATCTTTCTTTTGGGTCAGAGATGAAATAAAAAAAATATTGTGGTGAGTAGAAACATAAAAAAGAAAGAACACAAAGAATCGTGGTTTAACATGACGGCTTATATTCACGGAGAAAGCTCTTGACAACTATCATGTTACTTTATGCTCAAGTTGATTGTACAATGAACCCTAATATGGTCTACAAGGGAGACTAGGAGCTAAGGTTAAGTATACATTGGCTACATTCTCAAAAAAAAAAAGTATACATTGGCTAGGTTATATATTTAGGCCTCTTAGTTTATACATAATAAACTAATATAAATAATATTATCTTTAACACTTCTTTTCAAATTCAAGTTAAAAGCTTGACTAAGTCTTGAGTTTGGAATAAAAGCTTGTGAAAATCCCTTGAAGATACCTTCAAAGTGACTAGATTGATTGGATGTAACGTGCAAAGTACATTGGAAGAAGGTTGCAAAGGCCTGAAAATAGCTACATCAATGACAAAGGAAGGATTGCTATGGCTTGAGTACAACGACAAGGGCCAAAGAACAACAACATTGATGGCTTTAGGAAGATCAATGAAGGAGGATGATGTGATGAAGCACATGTAAGTGAGTTGGTGAATTTTGTGTGACCAATTTGAGTTATTTAGGAGCCTTAAATGAGCAAATAGACCTTAAAATCGGAATCCCTGCAAAAATAGGCATGTCAATGTAGTCAAATTTTGATCAACTAGTTGGTTAATGGTTTGATTTAGCGAACCGATTTTGCTAGGTCAAGAATAGGTTTAGCAACTAGGCGGGTTTCATGTTCCCCGCACCCACCCTACTCCAACTTTTTTTTTGAGGCAATATTTTTTATTTTTGCTCCACCTTATCTTAGTGAGCATCAATCAATACCCATTCCGTCTCACCACAATTAATTTTTTATATAATTTGCTAAACTATTATTTGAAATATATCATACATTAAATTTAAACTCATAAAACGTTAAAAAAAAAAAAAAAAAAATTCTAACATTACAAAACATTCTCAAAGTACAATAATACAACAATTGAGTATTAAAAAACACAAAAAAATTCAAACATAACTGTAGCGTAACGAATTGGTGCACCTCAGTCCAAAGCATGCAAGACCCGGGCCCAATA
Organism: Notholithocarpus densiflorus; assembly: GCA_030021035.2. Lineage (NCBI taxonomy): Eukaryota > Viridiplantae > Streptophyta > Magnoliopsida > Fagales > Fagaceae > Notholithocarpus > Notholithocarpus densiflorus. Next base: position 1,168,228 of record JARYZH020000104.1, read on the forward strand.
AGTCCACTGCAATATGTATTTGTAGAGAGTGGGCTTAAGAATCAGATTTGAATGGTGAGGGCTTCGCTTTACCTATTCTTAAAAATGAACTAAAAAGCAGATTAGAGGGCCCAAAGCACACCGAAATAACTTGGAACAATTCTGTTTTATTTAGGTCCGAGGAGGATTCCTTTTATATTGTTCACGTTATACTCTTCCTTTTCAAAAGACCGATCCCCCTCCAATGGAGGAGGAATGGCATTATATAATCACATTCTAAGCATCCTATCCTTACACTTGTCATTCATCTAAGGTGCCCCTTGATACTTATCCCTCCCAGATCTTTTCTTTGGCCTCCCTGTGAGAGGTCATAGTCTTGGTAGCACTGTTCAGAGGTCTTCTCCACATAAATGCGGCCAGAAAAGTAGTTGCAGGGTATTTAATGTGGTGGTAGCAGCTTTTCTTCAGATATTTTTGGGGATCTTTTCCTTCCCAGTAAGCTCACCGAGTTTGTTTCTGTCATTGGGGATTCCAGGAGGATTGCTTTAGCCACTGGGATTCTTCCTTGAACCGAAAACTTTATATCCGAAGACTATACCCTCCTCGGACAGAATCGCCGGTCCTATGTGCGAATCTTTTGAAAGTAGAATGCTTTGATAGCTGCCACATTGCTCGGCCCATGAGACCTCCTCGGACCAAGCCCACGGCCCAAGATGCGTGACTCTTGGTTATTTGTCCCCATAATAACAATACAAAAATTAAATCTTAAAACATAAAAATATAAAATTCAAAAATACAACACCAAAAAGATGTCATAAATTTAAATTTGAAAGCTGAACACACACACACGCCTCATAATCCTTGCCCAATTAGGGGGGCACGTGAGATGGATTTAAATTGGCATCCCTACTCAACCGGTCTATAGGATCTACTTAAGAGGTCCAGTTCGCGGTTCGGGTGTACCTAAGAGAGAAGAGTTGCTAGCTTGGCATGTGGCACATCATTGATGACATTAGGGATTTGTAGTGGCATAGTGAACCTTGTGAGGTGCGTGGGGACTTTTCAAGAGTGTGCGAGAATGCATGGAGTAGTTTCTGACACTAGGTTTGCTTGATTGAGGCCGAGGAAGTTTTTGGTGTAGTTCATTTAATTTTGCGTGAAAGTCAATTAAATTGCACTAATTTGAGAGAGAGGTGGTGCAACTTTGTGGGTTTTCAATTTGTGATAGTGACGACATTTGAGGCTGGTTTGGTGACTTGAGAGTGGCTATGATAGGGAATCCGAGATGCTAGCTGGAGGAGGAACCGATAAGGACTTGCTTGGTGAAGACAGTGGTGCAATTGTGGGAGTTTGATTGGATATGTGATTTCTTTTTACCGAATTTGGCTGATTTTCGAATTCTAAAACTAGGGTGAGTTTGGTGGATTAGAAGGACAAGATAAGATTATTGGCTCTGATACCATGTTGAAATTAAAGATGAAAAAGAAAGTATTGTAGTGAGCGAAAGCATAAAACAAAAAAAAAATATACAAAAAATTACATGATTCAGCTTGATTGCCAACATTTACGAAGAAAGCTCTTGATTGCTGCATTGTTACTATATACTCAAGTGATTGTACAATGAACCCTAGAAGGATTTATATATATATATTAGACAATAGGAACTATGGTTATGTGTATAGGGGTTGGGTATATAATTGGGCCTCTTGCGCCAAATGCATAATAAATTAACATAAATAATATTATCTTTAACACTTTTCAAAGTAAATTTTACGAACATCCCTTATGGTTTGGTGAAATGTCAAAAGCCCACTTCTATTTTTAGAAGAATAAAATTTAGCTACAAAACAAGTTGTAGTCTAAGGCTACAAACTGCTCTAATAAACTGACATGTGTAAAAAATGGTACATGCACTGCACATGATTACTTAAGTAATCTTAACCCAACTAACCCTAGTTAACTACACCACCTATTAAAAATATATAAAATAAAAAACCTATTACCTATACGTACTCTCTCTCTCTCTCTCTCTCTCTCTCTCTCTCTCTCTCTCTCTCTCTCTCTATGTAAGTTGTAACCCAGAAACCTAGCTCTCACTGGTCACCCTAGGCCTTCTTCTCCCTCCACCTTCGATCACCCCAAACCATCCTATCTCCACCGCCAGCATACCCAAACCCTCCTCTGTCTCCACCACCGGCTCACCCATTCTCCGCAGCTCAAAGCCACCTCTTGCCACTTCATTGATCAAAACTATAAATTTCCCTTTTTCCTTGATAACCATGATTCCTTCAAGAATTGAAGAGGATTTGCTAGCTGTTTTTTTTTTTTTTTTTTAAGTTTTGTTGAGGTTTCAATCTGATTCCTCATCAAGTCTCACTTTCTTCAATTTGGTCAAGAATGATTTAAGTCTTAGACCCACTATTCAGAATTACTATATTATTGTTCATATTCTGATTTGGTCTAAAAAAATTTATCAAGCCACGAACTTGTTGTCAAAATTGATAGAAATGGTTAAGGTTGTTTCACCAGATGATGGTGATGTTTTTGAAATTTTGGTTTTGTGCTGTGAAGATTGTAATTGGGATCCAATTGTCTTTGATATGCTTATTAAGGCATATGTGAAAGCCAACATGATTGAACAAGGTTTTAGGACTTTTAGGAGGTCTGTGGAGGTTGGTTTTGTCCCTAGTGTAGTCGCTTGCAATTTTTGTTTGAATGGGTTGGTGAAGCTCAGATGTGTTGATCGGTGTTGGGAGGCATATGAAGAGGGATTGGGGGCGCCAGTAGAGTTTTGGATTTTCTGGTTTTGTTTGAGAGAAACAGAGAATACGTATAGGTTTAGGTTTTTATTTTTTATTTTTTTTAATAGGTGGTGTAGTTAACTAGGGTTAATTGGATTAAGTTTACTTAAGTAATCATGTGTAGTGCACATGCAATTTTTTACACATGTCAATTTATTAGAGCAGTTTGTAGCCTTAGGCTACGACCGGTTTTGTAGCTAAACTTTGTCTTTTTTAGAAATGACATTTACTCCCTTGTGCTTGTTATTTTTGTTTTGTTAAAAAAATTCTCATCATATAACCAATTCAATCTAGTTAAAACTAAAAGGGTGTTTTAATTATTTTATGTGATTTAATTATTCACATTCTTTTGTTTATTTGTTTCCTTTTTGTTTTTTCTTTTGGTTGTTTGTTTGTTCTTTAATTTATTTATTATTTTCTTAGGAATGAAAATATAATCAAATAGGGGTGGCAAAATTGGACACGACTCGCAAACCCGACACGACACGACACGACACGAAATTAGTAGATTATGGGTTGAGGCTTAATGAGTTCGTGTCATATTCGGATTGACATGATTAACTCGTTTAATAAACAGGTTGGGTTAGTGTTCAACATATAGAACCTGTTTGACCCGTCTGACTCGTTTAATTAAATGACATTTTACTAATATACCTTTTAAACTCTAGGTATATAAACTTATTAGTTGTTGTAATTTATTTTCTTTGACATATTATGATTAATTATTTGTGATATTGGGATATGCTTTAATTTTGAATAATTATTTGTGATGCAATTACTCGTTAGTTCTGATTTTTATATTAAAAATATTTATTTGTTTGTTTTTTCATAAATTTTATTTTTCATTTTGATAAAATCTGATAAACAGGTCGACATGACTGACCCGTTTAATAAATGGGTCGTATTGGGGTTGAGAAATCTTGACTTGTTTAATAAATATGTCGGGTTAGTGTTGACCTATATAGTCGAATACTCATAAGTTGACACGATACAAACCCGATACGTGAACACGAATTGCCAACCCTATAATCAAAGTAAAAAAATTTCACTCGAGGGTCAAGTATAATATAGAAACATTAAATATATTTTACACACATATATATATATATATATATAACTTATTGACCCAATTTTTTATCTATATAACTTTTGATTAGATATCTTATTTTTATGTAAGATTATATAAATTTAATAAGAAAATTTATTTTCCAATGTTGAATACTTTCTTTTATGTGACCAGTATTGAATACTTTAAAAGTCTAAATTGGATGTAAATTGAATATTTGTTTGAGATAGTTTGAATTAAACAGTAGATTTTCATTTAATGGTGAAAAATGCTCTACTTTTTTTTAAATCCAAAAAGGCTCTACTTAATGCCAAGTCATTGATATTTTAAAAATGGATCTATTACCCATCTCCATCTCACATTATATTATATTTTTCAAAATTTTCACACCTTTCCCCCTAATCCAGAAAGTTCTCACTTAACTTTCTCTCTCTAATTAGCTCACCTCCTCCTCCACCAAGGCTCCACCCTCTCTACCACCATTGCCAATAGCTAGCGTAGGACCCCAATTGGATATATATATATATATATATATATATATATATATATATATATATAACGTATTAACAGAAAGATATCACATATATGGATCAATTAAAAAAAAGTGAAAGTTTATAGACATAATTTATGTGTCACATTCCAAGTAAAATGGATAGTTCATCAATTACAGTCACACATATTATCAAATTGAGACAAAATCTGTAATCGTAGAAAGACTAATAAAAAATAGCTGACTTTATAGGCTTTAAGCAAATTGCATTAAGATTAGTACTATCTTAATCATATTGGCCAGTGTTGTGTCTTCCGCATTGGACTCACGTTATGACATAAAGCTATTGGAATGTTGCATATGTCAAGTTGTTTTTACATATTGTACGGATTGGTGGAAGAAAATATGATAAGAGGAACCCTCTATTTAACTCAATCTTCAACCATATATTAGAAGCTTTATTCATGGGCAAGTCAACTAGATATTTCATTATTGCATCCCAAGAACAGATCTCATGGGGAACACAAGATAAAATTACAAATGGTGTATCCTAAACACCATGGTAGACCAATTTAATTCCAAACATGTGATCTTAAATTCTCATCATGTGCCTATGGTGGATTTTATGAATACCAAATACTATCATATTGTTTTGTAATCTTCCCTATGGTATTCTCACTTTCTTGCGTTTACATGGGCGCTTTTGAATGTGCATTTAGAAATAACTCCTGCTAATGTGCCAACCTGTAGAAAACTAGAAATAACTATTAAGTATTAACTTGTTGGCACTAAAGGTAGCAACAATTCAAGACCGGTAGAATAAAGAAAAATAGTTAAAGATGATGCATTGGAAGACTTGTGGCTATGTGGATTTTATTTAACTTAATTAAACAATAAAATTTCTTATCGTTGGATAGAGCAGGGATTAAATCTTGCCTACGGTAAAAAAGAACTTATTGGTATCTTATTGTGATAATAAAAAATAATCATCATGAAGTAGATACTATTAATTCAAATCATATCATATTTGTTCCCAAAAAAAAAATGGAACATTTAAATCACTTATTTACAATAATTATTCATACTCTGTTTGGCTATAGCTAAGGTAGGAAGAGAAAAGAAAAAAAGGAAGAGAAAGGGAAAGGAAAAAGCAAATTATTTTCCGTACATGTATTTGGATATAAGAAGAAAAGGAAAGAGGGATAAAATCTAATCCATCTTTCCTTAGTTTGTAAAGTAAAGTAAAAGGAAAGGAAATATGTATATTTTTACCATTATGCCCCTTATGTATATCTGACATATTTTCATCTTTTGGTTTAGAAAAGTTAAGGGTTGTAAATTTATCCCACATCATTTTTAAATTAGTTATCCAATATTTTGTCTTTTCTGGTTTCCATTCATCTTCTGTCCAATTTAGGCTACGAAGGATTGTGGTCTCAACCACAAGTTATTCTCTCCAATTCTTCCACATTTCTTTTCTATCATTCCATGGAACTAAACAATGGAAATTACTCTTCCAACCCCCAACGTTTTCCTTTCTCCCATTATTGTGAATTGTGTAATGTTGTTTAAACACTAATTAGCCTAACTTTTCTCTCCTTGACTCTCTGGAGTCTTGAGAAGTAAAAGAAACTAACTTACATTGTCCAACGTAAGATTCAAACCTCTCTGGTCTACTCTGTTGATTGTAGTAGGAGATTTTTCTTTTCTTTTTATCTTTTTTCATCCCTTTCTTTTATTTTCCTTCTTTTCTTTCTTTAATACACTTGTCATTATCAATGGATGCGGCGATGGAGGAGATGTGGAGGAAATTTAATCTCTTGGATGAGGAAAAAGGAGTTTTGGCCGTGAGCTCCCAGAATGTGTCAAACTCAAAACAACATGCAAAATTCAGTATCCTGTTCAAGTTACAAACTAGCAAGGAATTTAACAAGGAGGCGTTTAAATCCACAGTCCAAAAACTTTGGCGTGGGTTGCATGATGTTACAATTAAAGAGGTTGGAAACAATATTTTTTTGGCTATCTTTATAAGTGAGGAGGACATGGTGGAGGTTCTAGACAAAAGTCCTTGGTCCTTTGATAGGAGATTGATTTTACTGAAGCGATTTACAGGTGATCTCAGTCCAGGTAATATTCTCTTCAAATACTCTCCTTTTTGGATTCGGGTCTTCAATATTCCCATTAAAAGTATGAATTCATTTGTTGGTTCCCGGATTGCCAATGAGATTGGAGTTCTGATTTTGGTTGATGCCCCGAAGAATGGATTTGCTTAGGGTCCCTTCCTCAGGATTCAGGTTGATATTGATGTTATCAAACCCCTTATGAGAGGAAAAATGGTTCATATTGAAGGGGCGGAGGAAGGTTGGGTGTTCTTTAAGTATGAAAGGCTGCCTACCTTCTGTTATAGGTGTGGTATACTTGGTCATCAGGAACGGGAGTGTCAAAAGGTACATAAGGGCTATCTGTCAACAGATGAGGATGAATTTCAATTTGGTCCATGGATGCATGTAGTTGCTCCAAAAACCAAACAGAGAAAAGAAAGCCCCAGCCAGTCCAGATTCAGTGATGATGATGAAGAGGAAATTCAAGTTACCGATGGGGATGAGGATGGAGTTGTAGGCATTGTTTCATTAGGATCTGACTTAACTATATAAAATACTAGTCGCAGACTCACACAATGCATGAGAATATTATTAATGGTTATTTTGTGGTTAAACTTAATTATTTGAAAGAAAAAAATTTATAATAAAAATTTGTTAAGGATCATTTTAAAATCGCCTAAAGAAAATTCTTACCACATAAATCAGTAAACTACCATTAATAAAAATAATAATAAAAAAGCCCAAAAATATATAACATAATTTATCAAATTATTCAAACAAAATTTTGTGAAGAAATCATTTAAATCAGCATACGCTAATGTAGGGTAACAAATTGTGCACCCAAGTCCAAAGCATGCAAGACCCGGGCCCAATAAGTCCGCTGCAATATGTATTTGTAGAGAGTGGGCTTAAATTAGATCTGAATGGTGAGGGCTACGTTTTGACGATTCTTACAAATGAACTAAAAAGTTGATTAGAAGGCCCAAAGCACATCAAGATAACTTGGAATAAGTCCGTTCTATTTAGGTCCGAGGATGAATCCTCTTCTGTTATTCACGTTCTAGTTCTTTCTTTTTCTTTGTTTTTTCTGTTCTCTTACAAAAAGACCTCCCAATATCTGTCCGAGTACGTTTTCAGGGTTTCCCCCTCCCGCATGGACAAAGATAATAAAGAATCCGAAGGACGAGGCACCCTACTGCACGTGATAAAACGAGAACCAAAAGCCTGCGTAAGTTCCTTAAAGGAATTTATGGAGTTAGGTTTCAACCCATCGAACCACCTCATGGCCACGGGCCCCAAACTGGAGGGAAAGACTTTACACATCAAAGCCTCGTCCCTAGAGTAGACGGCCATCTTCTGGTTGAATTGGCTTACGTGTTCTATTGGATCCGTTCGGCCGTAATAAGTGATGAAAGTGAGTTGATGGAATCGCCGGGGAAGTTCTGCCCTTTCGATGCGATGCGTAAAGGGGGACCTAGAGATTTGATTCAACGCCTTGCTCATGACATCATTTTCCAGCCCCTTCAGAGGTGGACTCTTACGTTTTCGCTTATGAACATTTTCCTCGCGATAGGAAAAAGGCTCGCTCGACGGTGTCCTAGGGTCGCGTTTGTACGTAACATCATCTTCATCATTTGAGGAAACACCAGAACTAGAAGGAGCTCGTCGTCGATGCGCATGGCGTAGCTCTCGCTTTAAATCATCGATCTCCCTTTGCATGGCTCTGTTACTCCGCTCCTGAGGAAAGTGTTTCCCCATTTGCGGGTGACTTCCGCTAGTCTGTGTGGTATGTGGGCTACCCTCCCTATCTCTCCTACGCTCAAGATTGTGGAAGGCGTCTTGTTGATGGGAGCCCCTGGATTCCTGCTGATGGGGACCTGATCCTACCATGGTGAAACGTCGCGCTCACTATTATACAAATTCTTCCCACAGACGGCGCCAATTGTGCTTTGGGCTTTCTAATCAACTTTTTAGTTTATTTGTAAGAATCGGCAAAACGTAGCCCTCACCATTCAGATCTAATTCTTAAGCCCACTCTCTACAAATACATATTGCAGCGGACTTATTGGGCCCGGGTCTTGCATGCTTTGGACTTGGGTGCACAATTTGTTACCCTACAGCTAAAATTTCATAATTAAATATAGTGTAGAGTAAATATGGCTTTTACAAAAACAATGAATTCAAATTGACATATTAAGAATAATAATAATAAAAAGTAGAAACATAAAAAAGAAGAGAAACCTTAGTGTAAATTTTTGTGCAATTGAATATTTCTCTCTTGTTATGGTTTGTTCATATGTGTGTGTGTGTGTGTGTATATATATATATATATATATAGAGAGAGAGAGAGAGAGAGAGAGAGAGAGAGAGAGAGAATGTAATTATTATTTGAATGATTATTGTGATTTGTTGATAATAATTAATAAAAAATAATAGAAACCTAAAACATATTTTTTTCCTAATAAAATAGAGGAGCCTAATTTATTGTCATTTAAAGTAATTAAAACAATAGAGAATATACTCATAGAGTTAGACATTTGTATTACCTAGAAGCAAACAAAGAGTCATTCTTATAGCATTTGATGACTTTTATATTCAGGAAACTCATTTAGAAAAGACTTTGATTTTTTTATTATTTATTATTATTATTAGAGTCACAATTTTTAGATAGTTTATTCTGTTTTGGCAAAGATGACGTGGTAATGAAAATGAAGATTAATTGTAGTATAAATATATTATATATTTTGTCAATTTTTTGGTATGATGCATCCTAATATGAAGTATTCATTATGCAAATTATTGTTCTTTATATCAACTTCAAAAATCCAGGTGGTAATGAAAAAAAAAAAACCCCACAATTGTTAGAACATTTGAATTTTTTTATTATTAAATATTTTTTTTTTCTTTCTTTCTTTCCGTTGGAACTGATCGGTGAAGAATTTGGGCTCTTATCATTGCCTAAATTCGTTTTACTGTCGTCATTGCTGCAATAAATCCAATGAAACACACCCATTTATGAATGAAGTTTACTAACATAATAGTATTCTTAAATATTCATTCTTCCTTTTTTTTTCCCTACATGAACATGGCCATCTTTGTTTTTTTTTTAATCCTTCTTTTAGTCATTTTATCAAACACGTGGAAATATAGAACTGCAAATATTTGGATTACCTTCAGCATTGAAATAGAGAGCAAACCACTTTCTTGGCAACATTTCATTGTAAAAGAGACAAAAAAAAAAAAAAAAAAAAAAAAAAACACACACACACACAACACTGCAATATATAAAATACACTTGACATACCATATGGTTTGAAGGAACAGAACGATATCCCCATTTAAGAATATAGGCTTGCAGTTCTAAAAGGAGCTCTATACTTGCAGGAGTTAAATCCAAAACCATTCCCTTTCTGGTTAAGAGAAATCGATGACGTCTAACGGGTTTATATATCTTCTGTTCCATTTATCTTTTTAATTTTATAGGGGCAGTGACAATTGAATATTATGAACTGGTTGGATTCAATGAGAAGAATAAGAGGCAATAAAGGAGGAGATGGAGAGTTTGAGGCATTAAAGAGCTTACATGGGAAGTTTAAAATAGTGGAGATAGAAAGTCATAAGTGTTATGGAAGTTGAAGTGAAAATTGTAAAAGCGTTATGGAAGTTGAATTGAAAACTGCAAAAACATTAAAAGACTAAAAAAAAAAATGGAAATAAGATACAATTTTTTATTAATGAAAATAAAATAATGATATGGTTGCTGATGTGGCTAAACTGGAGCGTAGAAACAATAAATGTTACATTTCAGCTTTTAGATATTTATATATATATATATATATATATATATATATAAATGAGACATTTATTTATTAGATGGGTGGATCATGGTCCACTCAGTGCACCCAATAATTTCTTGGATCAATGGAATTGCATAGGTAGTTGACATTGTAATTTCAAAATTATAAATTTATAGAACTACAAACTTCCAGAATAAAATGGATCCAATCATCCAAACATTTACAAATGACACAATCATACAAGCAAAAGTAAATTCATCTAAAATAATTTGAGACATACAAATAGAGCCCCGTACAACTAAATAACCCTATTTTTTCTCCCTTCTTTGTGTGTTGTCTTGTAGTCAAACCCTCATGACTGGAAAATAAAAATATTTTGAGAGGAAAAATGCTTCAAATAAATAGTGGGTCGTACTAAGGCTTCCTTCCCACGGCTTTGCCACAAAGTAAAGCATTAGCAGGAATGTCATATTCATTGGCAAGGTTGTGGGCTGCATTCCAGACTCTGAGATACAATTGTTGCCCAAGGTACTGCCTATCCCATATTGCAGACCTGAAGTTCCACATACCTTGATTGTCCAAGGAGATCAATATTGAGGTCCAAGAGTTTGGATACACCTGCAGGAAGATGCAAAGCATATTAGGAAAAGTATATAAAAGAATCATATAAAAATAGCCATACAGTCATTTAATTACTTCTTGTGACCTTTATAGCTAATATCTAAGTTGAACAGTCAACGGATAGCATAAGGATGATACTGGATCTTCCAAGCTATATTGTGCACTGTCTTATCCTCATGGTGACTGATATTGGTGGAAACCATCTAATGTGCTATTCTTAACAAGTATCCAAAGGACATTTTTATAAAATGACTAGACAGAGGTGCCGTAGATGTTTACTCAAGCAAGTATTTCATTTTTTTTTTAAAGTTTTGTCAAGAACAACTTGTGCTCTTAGCAAAATATGTTGACTGATATATATGTCTTGTCCAATGCAGTATATGAAGCTTCCAACAATTCCAAGTATATATAATATATTTTTTGTTTACATAAAAATATTTGTTGAGTCAATTCAACACAATATGAATTATCTATTATATTCTATATTGGTCGACTTTGACTAGTAAGTAGATATTCCATAGTTGATACCAATAATTTTGGGAATAAGACTTGGTTGTTGTTATGTGTGTATGAGGGTGTGTTTTCTATGGTTTATTTCTCTGTTTCTGAATTGAGGATGATTAGATCCCTCCTCAAAGTGCAGAGAGTATCTAGTGAAACCATTGTATGCAACAAGTGGATTTCACACAGCCATTTACATCCCCTATTGTGAGGAACCCTTAGCGTGCAATGTGTCTACTAGATACTGCCTCCCCAAAGTGATTGTGTTGAATTTTCACTTTCAGTCAATAAAAAAAAGACCCTTTAATGCAGCGAATAATAGACAAGGCATTTCCCACTATGATCTGGAAAAATATCAAGGGAACAGTACATCAAGATTGGTTAATTTACCTGAGCAGTATGCCTAGTTAGAGCATCAACCAGATTATAGGTGCTTCTTTTGGCTTGTGTCCACTGTCCGGAACCATAACTGCATTTGTTTAAATGATAATTAGTACAACCTACCTAAACTCACAAGAATTAAAAGACCAATGAAGAAACTAACTTACCCAACAACCCAAAAATCATAACCATCAAGATGCCAAGACTGAATGGTTTTTTCATTGTTTTGGAAAACAACTTCAATAAAATCATGGAGGGAGGCTGGAATAACAGAGGTACTTAAATATGCTGGACCATCAGAGGGAAGACTTTGGATGGAATCCAAGCTGAAGATGCCAGGGATGTTGAAATAATCAGCAAGTTTCAGAGGGGTGTCAGCATTAATGTAGGAGACCCTGTTAACAGCATAACGCTGTTTTCCATTAATCAAAGGGGCTGAGTTGGCCAACACAATCGTCTTTACAGGTGTTATTTTCCCGTAATGGTATGAGCCCTGAGGGTTAGGCCTAGCTGCACTTGCTGTCAAATTCCACCTATAAGGAGAACAAAGTTTAGAACAACAAAACCAAAGCATTACACTATAAAATCATTATACTCTTAGGCTTATTTTGCAAAGGTCTTCTTATTGCATACCTGAAGGTTCTGGCTTGCTTCATAGACCAGTGTACTTGGTAAGTAGGACCAGCCGGCAAGGGTCCAGAGACGGGGGTCTGAGAGTTCGTGTAGTGTAAAACTGCACTTGCTGAAAGAACACGCTTAGTGAATCGTGTGGATGCAACAATGTAGTAGTCCTTTGGAGGCTGATTTAAGGTTACTAAGACAGCCACGGATTGGCCAACATGTACATCAAGAGAGTCATATGTGTCTTGAACGGTATGAGATCCTTCGACCTCAACTAACTTCAGTGAATGGCCCTGAATTCTGAAGTTCAATGAGGTTGATAAGCCCACGTTTGAGATCCTGAACATGTAGGTTTTACCTGAAAACATAAGAAGCAGATAGATGTTAGAAAAATATTTTTGATAAGAGTGTATGTGAGAGTTACTTAAGAAGTCGAAATAGGCCAAGTGCTAAATTGTTCTTCAATGAATCAAGAATATAGCAAATCATTTATCGAGGATGACCTTGATCACCGTTGAAGGTATTTTGAGCCTGGCCATTTATAAGGATACCATCAGGGAAGGGAAGAGATTTCCCTGAGTCCAAAGATTGCTGCAATGTCTGCAAACATCATGAGAATTTATTATGAGAGGTCTAAACAAGCCATTAGGAGTATTACACAAAAGGTAAAAGTTGTCACATTCTACTTTTTCCAAGTAGCACGTAGCACTTAGCACTAAAGCAATGTTTTCCTTCAGAATTAAATGATGACTGGCTATATGATCTAAAGACCCAAGTAGGCTCAAAATATTCACCTATACTGTATTGAATGCTGAGATGTCAAAGGAAAAGGAAAGAGAAACTTGGAAGATTAAAAACACATTTCAAACCTACATTATGTCTGGCAGTTTCTGAACTACCACACAGGGCTCAAGTCCAAGGAAAAATAAGAGAGAAATACTCGGAAGAATGGTCTCTTTGATAGAAATTTTGCAAGAAAAGTGGGATGACCTACAACCAATAAGCTTAACTAGCTAGCAGCTGTTTGATGTGCAATGCTTCTGTCACAGGTGAAGAGTAAGAAAAAGCTTTACACAGCTTTTATTGGCTCAAATGACAGAAATCCGTGGCCCTGGATAGATTCACAATTCCTATTGAAATGTTGACATCCTAGAGTATTGTTTTGGCATTTTCTGGACTGATTATAGAAAATTCTTGGGCAAAATGGCTAGGAGAAGTGGATTTTTGGTAGTAAACATAGAGCCTAATGCAATCATCCTTCAAACAAATGCACATAAAGAGTGCCATTTCTATAAGATAGCAGTGTCAATGAAATATGTGTGCATTCAAACAAAGAAAAAACATTATATCTTACTGACCTTACGGTCGGTTTTGAACCAATCACCGGCAAGTAAAGTGAAATCTCCATCAGGAGTTGGAAACGGGATTGGTATCAGAGGTCTCTCATAGACATTGAGTCCTCCAAACCCTCCAGAAGCTTTGTGCAGTAGAATAGACGGGAAATAGGTGAAGGTTCCAATCTGATCCTTGGATTGAAACTTGTAAGTGAAGTTCGAATTTGGAGGGATAGGGCAATTGGTACCTAACACTCCATCTTGCCATGAGTTCTTCCTTTGTTTTATACCATTCCTATTTGTCATAAAACAAGTTATCAGTACTATGCCACAACCACATTATCTGGTATGAAGGTAAAGAAACTGCAAATGCAAATTTCATATCATACTAGTACTACTCCATTTTACAAAACTACAACATTTTAACATTTTCTGTTAGTGAATTTCTCAATTCAATTTTACAAAGCTAAGCACCAAGTTAGAAAATAGAAGAAATTGGGATTTTGAAACAATCAGATTTTTAATCAAGTTAAATCCAAGAAAACAAAAATCTCTAGATATTCTTGGGTGGGGTAAATTATCAAAGGTCACTGGATTATTAAAACTAGCACACAGAACCGTCATTGTCAATTTTAAAGGTAGACTAGTATTTTAAGTTACTGAAAGTCTGAAACTTTCCAAATTTGAACAATGTTTTCCTCCTTATATACCAAAGAAACTATCAAAACTCAAAAGGCAAAGCTACTCAAAGAAGGTACATTGTTGCCTTTCCCCAAACTTCATAAAACAACAACCAAAGCCTTAGTTCCAAAATTTTGGGGTCGACTATAGATCCTTAACAAACTAATTAGGATTGGCCACACTTCCTAATAACAATTTATAAAACAAAAACCAAAACACTGGCATGTGAGCAGCATAGAAAAAATGAGAACCTTGAGCCCAGATCTGCGTAACATAAAAGGGGCAAGTCATAGACAGAGCAATACTCGGTTACTCACCATGTCAATAGGAAAGGCTCATCCAGTTTGTTAATGAGGTTAAGGATGATGTTGTCATTAGTTACCACATCAAGTCTAGGACCAGGAAATTGACCATTGATAAGGATTACCTTCAAAAATCAAACACCATAACATTAGAAAAATCAAAAACCCCCCAACTCTTAGTCAATAATCCAAGACTATAAGATTCAATACCAACCTGTTGGGGTACACCCAGAGGAGAAAGAGTCCCATATGTCACAGTCCATGTGAAATACTTATATGGGTCATCTGCTGTCACCTGAGAAACGCTGAAAAGTGCCAAAACTCCACAAAACACATGGAGCATTAGCAGCAAAGCTGATTTTTCCATTGGATCTGCCAAAACAAAGCCACCCCATTAGTCATAGTACAAAACAATACCAAAATTGGATACAATGTTATAACAGGGAAATGCAGCATCAACAGCATTACCAATTTTTTTTTTGGGGGGGGGGGTGGGGGGAAGAGTCAGTTGCTTTGGGTCACAGTGGAAAGTGTGGCTTTCAGTGGACAAGACAGGACAGCCTTAAATAACAACAACGCGGGAAAAAAAGCTTCACCGGGTATGTGTGAAATTTTTTAGTACTGTTTGCAACTTTTTTTTTTTTTTTTTTTTTTGAGAAACTACTGTTTGCAACTTGGTAGTAGCAAATTTCTTTTTTGACTAGTTATGCTTTATTTTTATTTTATTTTATTTTGAAATGTTCCCGTGTTGGGGGTGCACTTGACGCGTTTTCATGTGTGATTATTATACATAATAATAATAATAATTTGGGGTTTGCTTCGAACAAAAGCTTAATCCTCACCTCCAAACTCTATCTCTATCTCATTCATGCGTAGTGTGAAAGCGGAATAGACTAATTTAGTTGGACCGAAAAAGCGAAAACCCCTCTAATTTCGGCCTTGATTACTCATAAGTCATAACTATTACTTAACCTATCTTTTCAAGCTTTCTTTAATCTGTTTTCTTTTTCTTCCATACCTTTTTATTGATAAGTTGGGACTGTTTTTTTGTTTGTGTTTTGAGGATGGGGATGGGGCCCATAATTCAGAAAATAATAATAATTTTGGGAAGATATTAATAGGTGTCATATTTATGACTAAAGAGAGTATAGTTGGTGGTTATGGGGCACGCATAAACAGTGAGATTGGATGAACCAATTGAATGTGACACCCATTTTATATTTTGCGAAAGAAAACAAGCAAATGTCATCCTCACATGCGATCCGCGACCCAGTGATGGTCTAATTAATTTTTCGTGTTGTTTTCCCAAATTTCAGTTGGCTTTGGAAATTACAGAATTGGACTTAGCAGCCTGTAAATGCTTTATACATTATACTATTATTATTATCCCTTTAACATTTTTGTTTTTTTTATTTATTTATTTTTGTTTTGTGATAATTATTCTCTATCCTCGGCCAAAACACTAATTAATTTTTAGTGTAGATGAGTTTAAATTTCAAGTCTCAAAACACCAATTAGTTTTTGGTGTAGACACCTATAAATGCATTATACATTATTATTATTATTATTATACTAGTATTATCCTATGCTGAAGATGGCGGCCACTTGGATATGGATGGGACTAATTTTTGTGAAAGAATATGCATATTTTATTCACATTTCACAATAACAAATTACATTGGGTTTGCAAGGCAGCTTAAGCTTAAGATAATGCCGTCCCCTTCCTCGTTTCGCAATTTCAGCCAATTGCGGTACAGCTTAGTTAGTTCAACTCGATACAGAATTGACTAAAGCCCATCAGCAATTAAATGAACACCAAAAGAAATCACCTAGGATTTGTTCGAATAAATAATGTCACAAGTCCAAACCTAAGATATCGGACGTAGTTGTGATAAGAAAGTACTATATAATAAGACTATGATCATGTGCTCCACAGCTACCATTTTCCACTATAGCTTCTTTAAAATGCCATCTAAATTTTTTAATAATAGTAGTGGTAATAACTAATAGAAGCAAAGTCAACCAATTGCTATGGTAGAACTTAGAAGAAGCTGTAGAGAAACAGTTCTTGCAGGTTATTGTATTGAGGCATAGTACGTAAGAGGAACATTCTATTTTTTTGGTAATTATCTCGTCTGATGGTAGGAGGATATTCGCTGCTTGTTTTTTATGGCCGGTTAGATTACCCTCTGTGAAGTGTGAACTAATTGCATTTACCCTTTCCTATGAATAATTAGCATTTTGTGTTCATATCAATTAGATAAGATAAAACCAAAAAAGAAAAAAGATCGCTGTGACAATTAATGACCAATGATTTGAATTATAAAGTTGTTAAATGCCAATTAATCCAAAATCTACGAAGAGATATAAATGGATGAGTCTAAACTGTTGCACCTTGCAAAATGTTTTTTTTTTTTTTTTTTTTTTTTTTTTTTTTTTTCACGTTTTTAGAATCAAACATATTAGTTAAATAAAATCTCGAGTTTCTAGGACTCGAGTTCCTTTAAGTTTTGACCAAGTTCGTTTCTCTCCTCTTCTCTGATTTTATCTTGCTATCAAATCTATGCTTTGCTTTGATTCTTCTTCTTTCTCTGCTTTCTTCTTTGTTTTTTTAGAGCTTGAAACTCGAGTTTTAAAGACTTGATTTTTTTCACAGAAATCGAGTTTAAGAGATTCGAGATGCTAGTTTACAAAATAGTTTTAAAAACCAGTCAGCTAACAAAATTGTTACGAAAATCATGTTAAATGGCAAAAAAATCCTTGCAAAATTGTACAGCTCCTTTATCCATCGCATGAGCAGCAAAGTGAGAGAGGAAAGCAAATTGATAATAGAGATGAAAACAAAAAGGGAGTTAGTAGCAACCGGTACCAAGTTTTTTTTTTAATAGAACCTGACAGATTCCATTAACCTAGGCTAAACCAAATTGCACATGTAATGTAGATAAGACACTAAAATTAATTAATAAACGAATAGTCAATTAACCCATGACTCTGAATAGTGATTTAACAATAGGAATTCGAGGCAGGGATTACATAAGTATGCTAATGTAATCCATTGACTAAAGTTAAAGTAGCATCCAATTAGAGAGAGAGGAGGAGGTGGGGTCTGGTAATGATGGCCAACCACGTGAACAGCTGCTAATGTGTTATGCGTGGGTTAGGGCTTTTTGACTTGAGAGTTGAGAGACAATTATGGGGCACACCACACCGATTGCCAGTTTGCCACCGGCCCACCACGCATGACTCCGTGTTTCTTTTACTTTGGAAAGGATCCATAAAATTTTAATTATGCAAAGCAAAACTTGACGAGTTCCATTACCTTTTCCTTCAATTCAGTCACGGACTAACTATTGCCATGTATGGTGCATGCCACTGTAGTGTTGCTGCCAACATCATTTGGATTTGGAAGACGAACCTACTCCTCATCAAAACACCACCAACCAATATTGAGCCCAAAAAAATAAAAAAAAATAAAACTACCACAAGCCAATATGTTAAAAAGTAATGTGAAAGAATTCTCACTTTTTATATTGCAATTTATGTTCTGCTAATTACTGTATAATATGTGCTTGATTTGTTTTTTACATTGATTATACTTTTTTTTGAGTTAGAATATGTGATTAATTGTGAATTTTTTTAATGTATACAAGATAAATGTAAGGATGAATTTAATCAATCATTCTGTTGGCTTTATTCCGTGTCAAATTTGCTTGTAATTCAGCATTTAGAAACTCTGTATTTAGGTGGGAATCATATAAGGATAGTGTGTGAGAGAGTGTGAAGAAAATCTCAGAAGTGTGCATTCTGCAGGGACTCGCGATTGGATCTCGCGGCTGGCAAGTCGCCAAAGCAGGTACACGTGTGAAGCATGCAGAGGAGCTGAAGAATCACGCCAGCTGTTGCACTACAGGACAAAAGTCTCAGGTTGGCTAGGCAGTTAGCTCGTGACTTGAACTCGCGACTCAGTCCAATTGCGAGGCCAAGTCGCCAGAGCACTTTGTTTGGGAAAAACTGACCTTTTGTATTGCAAACACACACCAGTATAAATACCCCTTATACTCACGTATTGTAGAGAGCTTCCAGAGAGAATTTTGAGAGAAAAACCCTAGAGAAAAACAAGATTGACTCATCTACAATTTTCATCTTTGTTTCTCCAAATTCTTCTACTCTCACCCTCTCCATTGTTACATCCTTGAGAGGTACATTAACCAAAACCTTTTCTCACTATACCTATATCTGTAAGGAGGCTATTTGGTGCTTGGGGAGCAGTTAGGAAGGGACCAATTGATATTGGTTGATGCTATGGGCTATAGCGGAATTCAGTAAGCTAGAAAAGACAAATGTTCGGCGTAACCTCGTTGGAGCAAGAAGCTTGGAGGGTTTAGGTATACTGGGTAGATTAGGCTTGGAGGGTCTTCTGCTGTTCATGTATCCCAACTTGATTCTCTAGTGGATTATTGACCGCTTGGAGGGCGGTAGAGAGGTTTTACGCCGAGGACTTCGGTTTCCTCTTCGATAACACATCGCTGTGTTGTCTTTGTGTTTGCATCTTTCTTCCCTTTATCTTTGCCATTTAATTTCTGCTGTAGTTGTGATTTTATTTGGTTTAGATTGTTTTATCAATTCTGGTTTAGCTTATTTTCATATTTCGCACATACATTGTTTGATAATAAGCTTGAATTGATAATTTGTAATTTGGGGATCTAAACGTTCATAGGTGTTTTACACACTATTTGAACATTCAATAAATATTATACTCCCTCTTGAAGACTTGAACTCTAGTCTTTGCCTCTCACCTCACAAGAACTTTGTATTTGTGGAATAACCATCACGCCAAATAGATAATTGTTATTCAAATGTGAGATAATACACAAGCTTTTGGACTAAAAGTGTTTTTTTTTTTTTTAATAATCAATCTATATATAAAAACAAAGACCTCATATGGGAGAGTATGGGGTTCTACCAAGTGACACATTCTTTAAGTCTCTCGTTTAGGTTTCCTCCTCATAAAAGTTTACATTTATGTCAATTTTTTAGTTCATTGAATATGTCAACTGAGTAAACGCACATATTTATTTATAGGTGTGCACTAATATTATAATATAAACGTATTTTATATGTTTTTTTTTAAAAAATTTATAGGTTAAACACTTAGTGAAAATAGTAATATCCTACTAATAGAATTTTATTATAATCCAAAATATGTTAAAAAATGTGAGGTAAAGCTAAATGAAAAATTACTCTAACAAAGCACTACATGGCAAAATTGCATGGTCTCCTACATGAGCTTTTTGCTTTCTTACATACCACTATCATAAATTTTCTACAATATTTCCACAAGCCAACTAAATATTAACATTACATTGTAAAAAATTTATGCTAACTCCAATGCATTGAAGAAACAAAAACTATGATTAAACAAACAATCAACTTATTACACCATGTAATAACTAATTTCTAATTTTATGACATATATATTCTATAGTCTAAATTCTTCATGCCCTTAATTTTGTAGTACATTATTGATTTAACAAAAACCTTTTCATGTTATTGCAACATGACTTCATATTATTACTTTAAAATATTTTGATTATTTTATTAATCTTTTAATATAACAGCCTTTAGCATTATCCTCACATCGTGCGGGCCTATTTATTAGCTTTTTTTATTAGTTGAGGTATCGTGGGAAATTTAAACATTAGACATTTTAATTAGAATTAACAAAAAAAAGGTCAGTTAAACTATAAGATTTTGACTAATAAACTAAAAGTTAAAACCATCGTTTTTCAGGCTAAGTTTGGTGTTGGTCTTGGTTTGATTCTCCAGAGAAAAAAAAAAAAAAAAAAAAAAGAAAAAGAGTTTGATCTTGGTCTCCGGGAAAAGATCTAAACGTGGCTTTCTTTTTGACAAACACTTCATTTTTTCCCAGCTAAAACATGGTTTCGCTATTTAGGATAATGTTAGGTCTTGGTCAAGGGGAAAAGATCTAAGAGTGGCTTTCTTTTTTGACAAACACTTCACCTATTACTACTTTGGAATTGTATCACAACTGGCGGTCACAATTTATATTTATATTGTTCTTAAACTTCTTGCTTGTATCTAGTTGCAATACATTACATTCTCACCAAAAAAAAAAAAAAAAAAAAAAAAAAGTTGCAATACATTTAAGACTTCAGGTCGACAAAGTGTGTGTGAAGATACATAAACGTTTTCATCAAATCTTTAACGAATAGCAAGCTCTATCCTTCTAGCTAGGCTGTCGATTTTGCTTCAAATTTTTGTAAAATATTAGCATTGATACACCATGTTGAATATAATAGTATGGATGCGGAAGAGAAAACATAAAGTATAGAACACAATAACACACGAGGATTACGTAGTTCAGCCTAACGGCTTACATCCACGGAAGAAACCCTAAAGGCCTACATTAATAATATATTATAGTGTAGTACAACTCCTGTATTACAATGAATCATAACATGTGTACATATAGTAGACTAAACCCTATACTAATAAACTTCTAGTACAAGTAAAAGACTTGGCTTGCACACAAAGTAGAATTAGGTTTGGGCTTATGCTAATGGGCTAATATATCTCTAACACCCCATCTCAAACTCAAGATGGAAGTTTGATGAAATCTTGAGATTTGATAAGGTTGAGAAGATTTCTTGAATGAAGTTTGGCTCTGTGATGGTAGTTTGAGGAAAGCAATGGTCTTGCAGTGTTGATGCGACTTCTAACGGTGGCATGACTATACCGGAGAGTTTTGACGGCAGCAGTAGGAAGCCAAAGAAGATGAATGCAGCGAAAAAAACACCGAGGAAGACAAAGATTGCTCTTAAATATACCACAAGGACAGAAAACTATGGCCACAAGAAGATGGCTCTGATACCATGTTAAATATTAGCATTGATACATCATGTTGAATATACTAGTATGGATGCAGAAGCGAAAGCATAAAATATAGAACACAATAACACACGAGGGTTACGTGGTTCAGCTTAGTGGCAGAGCTAGGATTTCAGTTTAGGGGGGGGCAAGATTAAAAGAAAAAATATTCTAAATATGTTAATTAACAACAAATTAACAATAACAAAATAAATAAACAATTGTAAATAAATGTAATTACAAGTATATGTTTTGTATCATTTAAATAAAGAAAAAAAAAATAACCAATTCATAATTATTAACAATTAAAAGAAGAGAGTAATGTAAATACATAAAGTTTAGACATCTAATTGATTCATTAAAATAAGCTTAAAAAATAGATTCATCTGATAGTCTTAAGAGTATAGTAAATAGTAAATACCTGTAAAATTATATATATATATATTTCACCATCTTGATTGATTCTTAAAATATGTAGAATTCAACATTTATTTATCTATCCTTTTAAGTATCTAAAATTTGAGTTTATAACAAAATTTTCATATTTTGAAACCGCTAAAAAGCCAAGAGATAGAGGAGAAGAAAAATATAATGAAGGGTTGGAGGCTCTAGGTTTTTGGTACAATATAAGAAGATTAAATATATATATATATATTTATATATATATATCTATATGAGGCCCACTAATTGACTTGTATAATAAAAAAAGATTATCTTGAATTGTTCTTCGGTATTAGGTAATTTAGCTTCATCCTATCTTATTCTAAAAAAGTAAAAAGTAAAAAGCTTCATCCTATTCCTATCTAAAAGACTAAACAATTTTAACTGCATTTCACTATTCGTTTAACTACTATTATGAATCTATGATATATATTCATTTATGAGACAAGCAAGAAATTCAAATGCTTGAATAGTGACAGGGGTAAAAAACGTTACAAGTGGGACAGGATAAAAAATTCAGAAAAAATGATATGTTGGTTTGGTGGGTCTGGGAAGTTCATTTCCCTTATTTTTCGGTGTCTGTTTCTTTTAAGGATTGCTTCTTTGTTTTTTTTTTTCCTTCTATGTCAGAGGGGTCAATTGCTTAAGAATATCTGAATATATATCATAGTAATAGTACTTTGGGGCTGTTTTCACAGAGTCAGGGGGGTCAATTGCCCCCCTTGCCCCCTGCTGCCTCCGCCCCTGGTTCAGCCTAGCGGCTTATATTCACGGAGAAAATCCTAAAAGGTTATATCAATAATATATTATAGTGTAGTACAACTCCTGTGTTACAATGAATTATAACATGTGTATATATAGTAGACTAAACCCTAGACTAATAAACTTCTAGTACAAGTAAAAGACTTGACTTGCATACAAAGTAGAATTAGGCTTGGGTTTATGCTAATGGACTACTATATCTCTAACAATTTTAAAATTACATTTTTCATTTCAACCAAATAGACAAAATATTGGTAAATTTCTTCCATTGCCGTCTGAAAAGCATATTATTGAACATTTTCCCTTATATACACTATCTAGAAATAATAAAATTAGCCAAAAGTCTTATAACTCAATAGGTTAACATTTCGTTCAAATCCCTTATCTCATTATAATTATCAAATTAAAAAATAATAAAATAAACCAGTTATGGCAATTATTCCACTCAGAATGATATATAATTTAGTTTGGAAAAGTAATTAAATCTCATATTCCCATGTCCAAGGTTAAAAGCGGGAAAAATTGTTGAAACATATTCGCCCAAAGGAAATTTAGAAGGAAAAAAAAAAAAAAAAAAAGTTGAAGCAAATAAGTGATGTCTTCATTATGATGTTTGGTTGTGGTGGAATTTTAGAGGTCGAACTGTAGGGAGCATTATAGAGTAACAGTAATTATGGAAACCACAGAAGGGTCCCGGACATTATGTCCAAACAATTTTCTTCTTAAACTTTGATGACTATGCCATTAGCATCCCTTGCTACGTGCAACTGCTGTGAGGAAGTCTGAAGTAGCTGCATCGATGTTAACTTTGATCCATATAGAGGGGGCTGGCTGCCACTTTCCAAGAATCATAACTGGGAGCTAGTTTTCTCTCCACTGCTAAACTTTTTCCTTCCAAAAATCCATATTTAAACCGTAATACAAAATAACAAAACCACTAAACCAAATAATTAAGTAGTCTCAAAATCAAATTACATAAACTAAAATACACTTTTGGTGCTTAAAGTTTTAGCTTGTTTTCATTTTTATTCTTTACATTTTATAATTTTTATTTTGACCATTCACATTTAATTATGTTTCATATTGATGAAAAAAAATCGTTATTCGACAGTGTAAGCAATATACGATATAGAAGGTAAAAGATAGAACAAAGATTCCAATTAATGTGTAAAGGAAAAAGAAACTCGTTCATTGAACAAGATTCATAAATTTTATACATCAATACAAAAATTCAAATTCAAGATATAATTAATGGAACAATATCCTGTGTATACGGCCTCGCAGACAAGAGTAATGCCACTTAGGGGCGGCAATATTTGAAAAAACTTTTATATGCGCTAGGCGCATGAGACAGTCATGCGCCCATCGCATGAAATACCGTCTCCAATATTTGATAAAATTCGTGAATATGACATGAAGTTAGACTGTTAGAGTTTAAACTTAACGGGTTCATATTAAATTCGAATCGACACAAATTTACCTTTTTGATAAACAAGTCAATTAGAGTTTGACATATGAAAACATGTTTGAACTTGTTTAACTCGTTTAATTGAAAGTTAATTTTAGCTGTTGGTGACTTTGTTTGGAGTCTAGTTGTATACTTATATGTTTTATAAAATATGAGAATTGCTAACAAGTTATTCGTGTTAGTAAACTTGGAGACTTTGTTTGGAGTCTAGTTGTATATTTATATGTTTTATAAAATATGAGAATTGCTAAAAAGTTATTTGTCTTAGTAAACGTATTCACCTGACTACTTGACTTATTTATCAAATAAGTTGTATTGACCATGAATGGTTGATTAAATGGGTTATGCAAGTGACGGAAAATGCTAGGACTACAACTTTTGCCACAACTTGCTTACATGGATCCATCACTTTTATTCCACTATTTATGACTTGTTACGTGAGCAAATTGTGATAAAAATTGTGATCGTAGCATTAATATGCAAGTGACACACCTCCTTACTTATTTTTATATTTTAATGTAAGACTACCACTTTTAAACATAATTGGTGCACCTTCTTGTTAATGTTGTAAAGGCGACGAGAATTCGCCTCCATAAATAGTTCAAGTATAAGACTGTAAGAAACGTGCGTTCAGAAGAAGTTTTTTTTGGGGTCAATCCGAAGATGCTCATTGTAAAAAACAAAAAAATTAGAAAGATAACGAGGTTGTAGAAAGAGCACCGATTAAGCACCTGTTATTCCAAACTTGAAACAGCTACACACTTACACATGCACAAAGTGCTGTTGCGAGGGTGCTGTGTCTGACTGGCTTAAGGCGTCACAAGCGGTGCATGGCTTCCACGTACGTTTTCTTTTAGTTCTTACGTGTAAGCCTAAAAACCCACTCTGAATCTCTTACCAACACTACACCGAGAAATCAATTGTACAAAATTCCAAACCAGAAAAAAATAACTCAAAAACAACACCTACTTCCCATCTTCATATATTGGTGGAGTAATATTTATCTATACTTCACCAATATATAGAGTGGAGTATAGATAACAATACTATCTACTCAAAAACCAGGTGAATACGTGGCAAGTTTTTATTGGTGGGGTATAGAGTGGAGCAAGAAAAGTAGGACAGAAGATTTGGACTCGTGTGTATAATGGTATAAGTGTAACGCAATATTAATCATAAGGATAAAAATGGTGATAAACAAGAATAAGGTGATCTGTGAGCTTTAAGGCAAGCTTTTCCCCATCTTTTGTGATTGTAATTAAGGGTGCTCAATAAAATATTGAACATCAAGGAAAGGAGCAATCGCATAGTGGGTAGTGTTTGTTACATCCAATGTTCAGTTCAAACCTGTAACATACCGTTGAGTTCACAAAAAACTTTGGAAAATGAATCATTTGGTAGAATAATATTTATTATATGCGAAATCATAAACAAATGGATCCGTGGCGCAATGGTAGCGCGTCTGACTCCAGATCAGAAGGTTGCGTGTTCGATTCACGTCGGGTTCAATTTTGTTGTTTTTATTATTTCATTTTTTTCATGGGCCATGAATAGCTATGATTTACGAACCTGAAATGGGCTGGGTTTCTGAACCCCCCACGTCGGGTTCAATTCCGTTGTTCTTTTTTTTCATGGGCCCCCAATAGCTATGATTTATGAACCTGAGATGGGCTGGGTTTCTGAACCCCATGGGCCCAATAGCGTTTATTGGAGAAGGATTAAGGAGGAGAAAGTTAACAACAGCCCAAATTCCAATCCGGAGTCTTGTGGCCGAAAAAGATATGGGCCCAACCCTCTCCAGAAAATTGACCCAAGTGCTCCAATCTAAAAAAAAAAAAAAAAGTGTCTGAAATTGTAGGGTAATTACTAATTACACTAGTAGTAGCGAATGAGTTATTTTGACCTGTTCCAGAACACGCTTTACACTAGCAAGATCTTGAGCCGCTTGTTGTCCTTGAAAAATGATAGATCAACGCGTGGAAACCCGAAACAAAGTTACGTTTTTTCTAAACTTTATTTCCTTCCCTGCTGTTTCGTAATGATTTGAAATCAAACTTCGTCAAGCTCCTCTTATTTCTCTCATATTGTTTGGGAACCTTCCCTTCCAGACAATGAGTTTGTCTACTCTAGATAGGAAAATTTTATTAAGTGGCACTTCTAGATTTTGCACCTGGCCACGCCAGTTGTAGCTACTCAAATCCTTATTTCCTAAGTAATGTAGTTGTACCGTGTAACCATGAGTACCTAATACAATCCAGAAAATTTCAAAGAGAAATGTAGTTAAAAGAGTTAAAACCAAGTTCGAGTCAGTTCTTACTGTAAGATGTTTCATAATACAAGCATATATCAAATGAAAAAACGAAGAAACTTCTTAAAATTACTTCCACTTTCCTGTTATAAATGTGGTTTTTGTAGCAAAGAAATGATTGTGGGTACCTTTTGTTGCAAAAAAAAGTTCACAAATGGAAGCTGTAACAGCAAGTATTGGGGAGGCAGTTATTGGAAATGCAGCCCAGGGAGTTTTGCATGTTACAGGTAGAGCTTTTAAATTCAAATCCATTCTCAAACACCTTGAAACCACGATTGTTTCTGCAAATTCAACCATAAATGAGGTTTACCATTTAGACCAAGACCCAGAAAATGCTTTAATGGATGAACTACATATGTTGATCCAAGAGTTAATTAAAGCAAGCAGCTTGTTGGTAAGTGCTCGAAGATTTCTTGGTGGAACTACTACAAGAAGTACAGGTACTCCAAGAAGCTACTTGAATTGGATGGTTCTCTTTGTAGCCTGCAGATTCAAATGGATTCGGAGATTAAGAATTTCAAGAATGTTCAGCGGATTTTGGATGAGATACGAGCACTGAATAGAAGATTGGATCAAATGGTACCAGAACAAAGCAATGAAAGTAATGTTTTTCTTGTGGGTTCTGGATTAAGAAGAATTGTCCAATCCATGCCACGGCAGATCATTCTCTACTTGAGTTCACTTATTTTGAGGTTCCACAGATGGGAACATATCAAAGGTTAACAGTCAGCTTTTATCCAAACGGAAAAGTGAACTAGTAATCGGAAATGATGAATGAAAATCCATGTAAAGAATGTTTATATATAATAGTACTAGAAAATATAACAGTGGGGTGTGGCAGCTGCATTTAATAGATCATGTACCATCCATGTTTTGTACCGATCCAATAGATTAATCTCTTTTTATCATGTATAATAACAATACAAAATCCACAAGTCAAAGGATTGATGTTGTAATCAATCGTATTTGATACAAATTAATAAAGTGCTCATAAACCAGCACCTTTTAATTAAATGAAGCAACATTCTAAAAGCTTCATCATGAGGCGTCCATGATATTGCAGTTTCATACCATCAAGCCTAGCAATTAATTTATACACATTAAGCAGAAAGCTAAATAAAAATGGAAATTTGATGTGGTCAAAAAATTCACATCCTAGATATGGATCAATATTACAATCAGCTTCTTGTAAAGACGGAAACTATCTTTTAGAGGGTTTTTTTTTTTTTTTTTTTGGGATAAGTAACTATCTTTTAGAGGCTTTAGAATAGTATAAGGTGAACTTGCCAAAATTCAAGTGATTAATTAAAGAATTATTAAATTATGATATAATTTCATCAGGCAGACAATTATATTTGTATGAAACAGAAATCATGCCAGCATGTTACATAAGGCTTTTGTTGAGTATAGTTATGCAATTACTACCATTTAAGAAGCTCAGAGACCAGAACACAGAGATAGATAATCAAAGAGTTTGAAGATAGTTTGACAAATTCTTATTTCAACTCACCACCTCGCCCAAGTCCTTGATGAACAAAAGGTTAATTTGGTTATCATTTATGATCTCCCTGAGGAAACTGGAAGTCCATCAAAGCCGGACTATTAGGTGTACTTGCATGTGTATATATGATGGTATATTGGTATGGCAGTGCATTTTGGTCATAAAGGAGCTGTGCGGTAATAGGGATGAATTACATATAACATTTTATTATTATTTTTCTTTGAAATGCGTTTTTCTTGTTTATTTTACTCACATAGTCACATATGACATGATTTTTTTTCTTCGTTAATATACTCATGTGACATGTTATATATTTATATTATTTAATCATGATATTAATTAAGTAATTTTGAATTAATGATTTGATATGATATTATATCATGTGATGTAAACTTTGGTGTCTGTACATGTATATATATGTATATGTATATGTAGGGTGTCCGGGGACTGAAGATGATTGAATATGAAGTAGCACACACGATTCCACCCGCAAAAGTGTATCCGACCCAAGGACTTCATTGACCCGAGAAGGGAAGGAGATGCGAGATAGCGTTGTATGAGAACCTGCTTAGAGGAAAAAGGACCATGGAAAGGGGTCAAGATGGTGGGAGGGAGCGTCCTGTAAAGGTATACCATCCCCCTCCGCATTGAATGCACTGCAACAACCTTATTAACTGCATTAATGAGAAAATGACACTTGAACAGTAGTTTCACAGCTAGCAACCCTTTCTACCACCTTCAGCAAAACTTTGATGGGACAAGTGTCCTAAGAAAAGCCCTGAGGCATACATGTGGAGGGATATGATGCAAAGAAGAAGGGTATATAAAGGAGGGAAACCTCCCAGTTAAAAGGATGGACATTATTCCTTAAGAATTAAACAAGCAAGAAAGTGAACAGTCCATTACTTGGTATAGAACTTGTATAAATCATATATAAGAACAAAACCTCGGACTTGCTTGAGGACAACATTATTCTTAATTACTACTTGAATTGTCTTTTTTTGTTACTTTTGGTTCTTCGGCCTTAGACCTGAACTTAGCCCAAAATTGCACTAGAACTGTTTTCCCACTCTTTATAGAAATTCTATTGTTTGGGCTTGGTTTGAAGGACAAGGCACTACTATTCTTAGTGGGCTTGGGCCATCAATTTCCAAGTACTTACAATTGGCGTTGTCTGTGGGAAATCTACTTGTAGTTTTCCTAAGTTATGGCTAACTTGGAGCACAATAGGGAAGAATTTGTTGGTTCTTAGCGTGAGGATCACTTCGTTAATTTGGAGCGAAGGAGGGATACGGAGTACAATTCCACACCTAGTGTTAGAGTGGAAACGTAACTTACAGAGTGCACTAAGAGGAGTCATTCAAGAACTGGGAGCCATGTTTCGCATGAGCAAGAAACGCGGAATTTGAGGCTAGATATTGATCATTTGCGCAAAAATTTGCGTCGAAGGGAACATGATAGGAGAAATTCTACACCCCCATCAAGTGAAGGATCCGAGGAAAAAAGGGACCGATCCTATCGACGGAGATCCAGGGGCCCTCCCAGTGAATCTTTCTCTGCATCCTCACATTTGGATAAGTTAGAAAAGCATAAGAAGAAGCGGGGAGAAAGCTCATCCTCTCGGAATATGTGGAATGATGAAATGAGCAAGGCCTTTCGCCAAATCTCAAAGTCACCTTTCGTAAGGAGAATTGATAGAGCCAAGCTGCGCCATCACTTTACACAACCTATGTTTACCATTTATAATGGAATAACCGACCCTGTGGAGCATGTGAGCCATTTCTAACCAAAGGATGGCTGTTCATTCCAGGAATGAGGCTCTTATGTGCAAGGTATTCCCTTCTAGCCTCGGGCCTGTGGCTATGCGATGGTTCGATGCATTGGAGGAGGGTTCAATAAAATCTTTTGAAGAGTTGACCCGAGCATTTGGAGCAAGGTTTGTAACGTGTAGAAGAGTTCCTAAACCCTTGGATTCTCTACTATCCATGGCAATGAGGGAGGGGGAAACTCTTAAGACCTACTCGGATAGATATTGGAAAATATTTAACGAAATAGATGGGGATTTTGAAGATGTGGCCATACGGACTTTTAAGGTGGGGCTTCCAACAAAGCATGATTTGAGGAAGTCATTGACAATGAAACCTGTTCGTAGTATGCGTCAACTTTTGGATCGCATTGATGAGCATAAACGGGTCGAGGAAGATCAGACCCAAGGAAAGGGTAAGGCCAAAGTCTTCCCCAAAAAGAGAGATTCTCGGGCAGGAGAATATAATCATAATTGACCTAGGAGGAATTTTTCTAACCAATCATCAGGAGCTGGCGTGTAGATGGTCAGCACGGTGTTTAAGGAACCAGTTTATCAAATCCTCGAGAAGATAAAGAATGAGCCATACTTCAAATGGCCCAATAAGATGGGTGAAGACCCATCTAAGCGAAACCAATGTCTTTACTGCCACTACCATCAAGAAAGAGGACATACAACTAAGGATTGCATAACTTTATGTGACCACTTGGGTCAATTGGTGAAGGCAGGGAAGTTGAAGCAGTTTCTGCATCAGCCCGTAGGACAGGTAGGATAGCCCGGGGCTAGGTATCAGAGAGACGGGGCTCCTTGGCCAGCCCTGGGTATAATTAACAAGATTTTTACCACACCCAAGGGCGATGCTGGTTCATACTCGGGAGTTATATCTGTAACTTCAAACTCAAAACTGGGGGATCAAGCTCAAGTGTCTAAAAGGGCTAAATTGGTGGCATCACCAACATTGGGTTTCTTAGAGGAGGATAAAGTGGGAACATTCCAACCCCATGATGATGCCCTAGTGGTAACCTTTCGGATTGGGGGGTATGATGTGAAAAGGGTCCTTGTGGACTAGGGAAGTGGAGTTGAGATTATGTACTCGGATTTGTACAAGGGGTTGAATCTTAAACCCAAAGATCTGGAGAAATATGATTCACCCTTAGTCGGATTTGATGGAAGAACGGTAATCCCTCGCGGAATGATCAGACTACTTGTGTAAGCTAGGGATGAGGAGGTGCAAGTCAACTTTATTGTGGTAGAAGCATATTCCCCTTATATAGCTATTTTGTCGAGGCCTTGGCTTTATGCTATAGGGGCAATGTCATATACCCTACACTTGAAGGTTAAGTATCCCATGCAGGGATGAGTTGGAGAGTTAGATGGAAGTCAGGTAGTGGCTAGACAATGTTTGGTGGCTACTGTTAGGCAGCACTCACTAGATCAAGCTCTAGTCGAGAGGGAGTAGGTCCCATAGCAACTAACTGGTCTTGAGGTTGAGCTTGGGATTGAGTCATAGGGATTACTATCTGAAGAGTTGGAAAGGGTTATGATTGGTCAGGACGAAGATAGGTACTTTTAGGTTGGGGCTCAGTTACCCCCTATGGAGAAAACAAAGCTGGTGGAGTTTTTGAGGAACAATGGGGATGTCTTTGCATGGAGTACTTATGATGCGCCAGGGATTAACCCCAAGTTTATATGTCATCGGCTGAATGTAAATCCTGGTGCTGTACCAAGGAGACAACCACCCTGACGCTCTTCGAAAGAGCACGCCAAGGTAGTAAAGGAAGAGGTGAATAAACTTAAGCAGGCTGGGGCAATTAAGGAAATCTTTTATCCTGAATGGTTGGCTAATACTGTAGTGGTGAAAAAGAAAAACGGGAAGTGGCGCGCATGTGTAGATTTCACGGATTTGAATAAAGTTTGCCTAAATGACCCTTCCCCTATTCCTTGGATTGACCAATTGGTGGATGCGACGGTTGGACATCCTCGGATGAGTTTCTTGGATGCTTTTCAGGGATATCATCAGATACCTCTGGCGTTGTCTGACCAAGAAAAGACTGCCTTCCGAACTCCTAGGGCAATTATCACTATCGGGTGATGTCTTTTGGTCTAAAGAATGCTGGGTCTACATATCAAAGAATGGTGACACGAATGTTCGAAGCGCAGATCAGGAGGAATGTTGAGGCATACAATGATGATATGGTGGTAAAAAGCAAGTAGGTCTCAGAGCACTTGAAAGACCTAAAAGATGTATCCTCGATGCTTAGAAGACATAAATTGTGTCTAAATTCATCTAAGTGCTCCTTTGGCGTTAGCTCAGGAAAATTCTTGGGCTACATGATTACACACTAGGGAATAGAGGTTAATCTTGACCATATCAAGGCTATTAAAGACTTGCATCCTTCTCGGAACCCCAAAGAAGTACAAAAGCTAACAAGGATGACAACTGCTTTGAATAGGTTCATCTCTCAGTCAGTTGATCGATGTCGGCCATTCTTCCAACTCCTTCATAAGTGGAAGAACTTTGAATGAACCGAGGAGTGTGTAGCAGCCTTTGAAGAGTTGAAGCGATACTTGTCACATCCTCCTGTTCTCTCCTGACTCGAGAAGGAGGAAGTATTATACGCTTACATAGCAGTCACAGATCATGCAGTAAGTTTGGTTTTGATCAGAACAGAGAATAGAGTGCAGAAGCATGTCTATTATGTTAGCAAATCCTTGCAGGAGGTAGAGACCCGCTACTTTCCCTTGGAGAAAGCAGTGTTGGCCATTATACATGCTACGAGGAAGCTTCCTCATTATTTCTAGGTGCATACTGTTGTGGTACTCATGCAGCTCCCTTTGCAGGCATTGTTACGGAAGTCTGATTATACGAGTAGGATTGTTAAATGGGGGACCATGCTCGAGGCTTTCGATGTTAAATACTTGCCTCGCACTGTTGTAAAGGGGTAAGTTCTGGCAGACTTCGTTGCAGAGTTTACTGAGAATGTTACGAGAGATGAGAGGCTAGGACCAAGTGTTTTGGTAGCTTTGGCCTCTTTTACTGCAACTTAGGAGGTATACACGAACGGAGCGGCAAACCAAAAAGGCTCCAGAGTGGGGATTGTGCTGGTGACCTTCGAGAAGCTGGTAGTGGAGAAGTCCTTGCGGTTAGGCTTCCCAGCTATAAACAATGAAGCTGAATATGAAACTTTATTGGCCAGGATGGCGATGGTTGGCAAGCTTGGAAGGGAAGTTATAGAAATATATTCGGATTCACGCTTAGTGGTTGGGCAAGTCAATGGAGAATTTGAGGCCAGAGATCAATGAATGCAAGGGTATCTCATCAAGGACAGGCGTGCCCAATCTTGTTTTAAAAGTTTCGCCTTAAGGTAAATCCCGAGAGGACAGAACTCCCATGAAAATTCGTTGGCTATGTTGGCCACCTCTTCAGGATCAGGCCTACCTCGGGTCATAACTGTAGAGGATTTGGTAGCTTCTAGCCATGATGATCAGCTTTCTGTCAGAATGTATAGTATACAGGTTAGGCTGAGTTAGATGGACCCTTTGGTTTCATTCTTAAAGCAAGGTTTATTGCCCGAAGATAGAGGTGAGGCTGAGAAGATACGTAGGAAGGCTTCACGGTATTGGCTTTTAAAGGAGCAAAAGTTGTATAAATGCTCCCACTCGGGACTGTATCTATTGTGCGTTCATCTAGAGGCTGTGAAGCCCTTGTTAGAGGAGTTACATGAGGGAATTTATGGAAGTCATACTGAAGGAAGGTCTTTATCTCATAGAGCCCTCACCTAGGGGTATTGGTGGCCAGGTATGCAAAAAGCTATACAAGAGTATGTTCAGAAGTGCGATCTATATCAGAGATACGCTCTAAATATCCATCAGCCGGGAGGGGTTTTGAATCCACTCACTAGTCCTTGGCCATTTGCCCAGTGGGGCTTGGACATAGTAAGGCCCTTCTTAAGGGTTACGGGTAACAGAAGATGACTCCTCATCGAAACTGATTACTTCACGAAATGGATGGAGGCCAAGCCTCTTTCTAACATTAGGGACATAGATGTGAAAAGGTTCATTTGGAGGAACATTGTTACCAGATTCGGGATTCCTCATACACTGATCTTGGACAATGGACTCCTGTTTGAGAGTAAGGACTTCAGGAGGTATTGTGGAGAGTTAGGTATCAGGAATAGATATTTTACTCCAGCCTATCCACAGGGAAATGGGCAGGCAGAAGCAAATAATAACGCCATAGTATCTGGGTTGAAGAAAATGTTAGATGACGTGAAGGGAAGATGGGTGGATGAGTTACCCCATGTGTTGTGGACATATCACACCACACCCCAAAGATCAACAGGAAAAACCCCATTTTCAATGACTTATGGATCTAAAGCAGTCATACCTCTTGAAGCAGGCTTCCAAACCTTGAGAATTGATTAGTTTAGTGTAGAGGAGAATGATCACTTACTTTCAGCGAGCCTAGAATTAATCGCCGAAAGAAGGGAAGTAGCTATGGTCAAAATGACACATTAACAGCAAAAACTTAGGCAATGGTATGATAAAAGAGTTAAGGCAAGGCCATTGGCACCTGGAGATTTAGTCTTAAGGAAAGTGGTGGTGAAGGCGAAGAACCCATCATGGGGGAAGCTAGGTCCTAATTGGGAAGACCTATACATAATTAACTTCAGTAGCGAGCACTTGGGCTTATTACTTAGAAGACTTGGATGAGAATGTAATCCCGTGTCCATGGAATGTAAATAATCTATGTAGGTATTATTATTAATAATACAAGTTCTATTCGGTTCTCATCTATTTGTTGATTGGTTTTTTCTTTTTAATTACAAGTGGATCGTCATTGAATTCAACCTAAATACTAAATGTTAAAAAGAACCTCGGTCTTGTTCGACTCCTCGGATCATAGGCCTTGGGTGAATTAACTCTTATGTGAAAATTGGCTAAGTGTTAAACAGAACCTTGGTCTTGTTCGACTCCTAGGGTCACAAGCCTTGAGTAAATTAACTCTTATATGAACAGAGGCTAAGAGCCAGGTGAGTCTTAGTCTTATTGGACCCCTCGGTTTGGAAGTCCAAGATAGATTCAACGACCGAGCAAACTTAACCTTAGGGAAAATGAAGTTAAATCCCTAGCGTTTTAAGTAAAAGTCTATCCGAGCTTAGTGGATATGCTTAAAAGTTGAAATTGAATTTGAAGAAATTTAATGTATCTAAAGCCACATACTTGTATCAGAAGAGTACGAGAAAATACTTAATAAAGTAAAAAAGTAAAGATTATGCAAATAGGAGGGAAATAAAAGTGAAATATATTCGCTTAAGTTCAGGTACATATTACAAAATAGGGTATCAGCTAAACCTAACCCTTATCAAAACTAATCTATACTCTATGTTTGAAGAAGTCAAGTTTGTCTTTATTCTTCTTCTTCAATTGTTCTACTTCAACAACCTCCTCTGATTCTAACTCCACTACAGGCGTGGAAGTTGGCTGTTCTTTGTCTTTCCCGGAGGCAGGCTTAGTGGTTGAAGTTGTGGTAGACTTGGGCACCGAAGAAGTAAAGCTCGGGTTACGAGGAGGAGGGGCAATGCTTTAAGCGAGGCGAAGAGTGGGAGGATAGTATACCTTGTCAGCTCCCCTCAAGTCGGAGTTTGCCTCAACTCCTGCAGTGTTAAGGGCTTCGCTTTAGACTTTTGCATAAAAAGTACGAGCAACATCCCTGAGCTAAGCAGTCAAACTCTAAGCAGTTTTTGTCATCCCAGCATCGTAGGCAGCCTGCTCAGTGTTTGCCCTCTTAGCATCTTTGTCCTCGAGCTGTTTTTGCTGCTACTTAGTCTTTTCCCTAGCCAAGGCCAGTTGCGTTTCAGACTTTTTTAAGGAGACTCGCAACTCCTCGGCTTGTTTTTCAAGCCCTGCAAGGGCAGCTTCGGCGTTTTTGCGCCCTTTTTCAACTTCGGCTAAGCGAAAAAGGGCCTCTTTAAGCTTTTTCTTGGAGTCAGCAAAGGCTTTCTCGGAGTGGGTAAGCTTTCCTTTTGCCTCGTGGGACTTAGATAGGGCATGATCCACCCACTCCTCAGCAACGAAAGACGGTTGCACTGCCTGTAAAAAAAAAAAAAAATAGTGCCAATGATTAATCAAGTAGATAACGAAAAATGGTGGTAAGGCAAGAGGATGGAATCTAACCTTTACAAGGTCTCTCTTCAGTGAGAGGAACACCTCACGTTTCCTCAACCCTTGAAACTCTTGCATATCCTTAGGGAGTAGAAGAGCCTTCTCCAAGCATTTAGGAACCAGCCCTAACGTTCCTTTCGGGGGATCCCTGAGGGATGCTTTAGAGGTCACGGGGTCTCTCGAGCTGAGTACAAAGGTAGGATTCCATATGGTCAGTTTAGGATGTTGCTCTCCTTCGGTGCCTTTTCTGGTCCTAGGAGTAGCACCTTTCTTTTGATGAGCCCTTGTAGTTCTAGCCTTTTTGGCGGGCGATTGTTGTGTAAGATAGGGGATCTCTCCTTCTTCGGGGCCCTCAGCTGTTTTTCCCCTTTTCCTTTTCTTTTCGGTAACATCTGTAGTGGCGGCATGAGCTAGGGCAGAAGTTGGTGGCCGAGGTACTATAGGCATCGTGGGGGAATCATCCCCAGTATGAGCAGTGAGTAATGCCAACAGATCAGGAGTCTTCTCTTCTAGAACCATTGCTTCTGGGATGTTTGATGCTTCCTGGCTGGTACTAACTTGAGCGGTAGTAAGGTGACAGTGAGTGGGGGCTGGGGAGTCTTCAGGATCTTGTTGATAGAAGACTTTGAAATCTTTGTCCAAATCCTCCTGAATAGTTTTTGGTGCGTGTTCTTCCTACTCGTCATCAGAAGGGATAGGTTGCTTTTGGGAGTAGAGCATCTTGGCTGTAAACGAAGCTGGCAATTGGGCATCTTGGGTACCAGATGGAGGAGGCTTAGTCAAAAATCCGGGGATAGCTACGTCAATTAAGGCTAGCCTCGGATCCTTTGCTTTAATCACGTGCTTGGGACTTTGGAAACTGTTGGAGATGGGCTTGAATCCGTGGATCACGTGTACCGCCCACAATTGCCCGTCTCGGTGGCGAAAAATCTCTGACTTGAGGATTCAGTTGAGGTCTGAAAAATTCACCAAACTTTTGTTCGAAGCAATGTGGAACTCGTCTGCAAAGGAATAAAAAAGCTATAAGTTACAAAATTATTTATTGTAAGCAAAAACAACAAATTATGGGAAGAGGGATGCCCTAAATTAGTCTAAAGATCTTGGGAACCCCACCTGGTTCCCCATCTTGGGTAGGGCAATGCAACCCATCGTGCCATTCACCTGAGACAATGAGGAAATCTTCGTCCATGCCCTTATTCGACTCAGGTTTACAAGAAATCAGCCTAACAGAAGGAACTCTACACTTAAAGTAATAGTCTGTCTCTTTTCCCTTCTGGCTATTATATAACCAATATACGTCATGCCATGTAAGGTTAGTTCCCATTTTTCGGTTTATCATATCCATACTACCGAGGACCCTAAAAAGATTAAGAGAGCATTGGTTTGGGGATAACCTAAAATTAATAAGGAAATCCCTAGTGACCCTACCCATGGGGATCTGGGGATTTCCATCCCACCTTTTATGAAGGGGACCATAGGAATAACTACTGCCCCGGGTGGTTTATTAATGACCAACCATTCTCCTAATTCGCAATGTTGAAGTTCAACATTGTTGGGAATCTTATATTTAGCCCTAAAGGCGGCCATACCTTCGGGGGTGTCAACCAGTCTAGTGAATCTACCCATGTGTTCCTATAGGGTCAGAATTTAAAAAAAATAAAAAAATAAAAAAAATAAAAAATAAAAAATTTCTTTATGGTATGAGATGAAGAACCAAACGCACCTACAAGCACTGTAAAAGGTTTTCCTCGGATTGCTGCTTCAATGAAAAATAGTAGAAAGTAAGTAAATGGGAAAAAGCTGTTCCCACCCCCTCCTTATATAGGAGTAAAAAATGAGCGGTAAATTTCTCGCTTATAAATTACAGAAAATAAGGATCGTAGGATCACCATCGTACCGTAGAACATAGGGGGACAAGCAGCCGCCTGGTGCAATAACTGCAGGATCGTGGATATCGAAGCGTCAGGGATGTGCAGAAGACAGATGAAGCGACGTATTCACGTGGGAACGCACCTGGCACGTATCGCCCTACCCGTTGTTACTAAAATTTTCCTCTTAGGGTGCTAATGTAGGGTGTCCGAGGACCGAAAAGGAGTGAATATGAAGTAACGCGCATGATTCCACCCGCGAAAGTGTATCCGACCCGAGGACTTCATCGATCTGAGAAAGGAAGGAGATGCGAGATAGCGTTGTATGAGGGCCCGCTTAGAGGAAAAAGGACCATGGAAAGGGGCCAAGACGGTGGGAGGGAGCTTCTTGTAAAGTTATACCTTCCCCCTCCGCATTGAATGCACTACAAAAACCTTATTAGCTGCATTAATGAGGAAATGACACTTGAACAGTAGTTTCACAGCTAGCAACCCCTTCTACCACCTTCAGCAGAACTTTGATGGGACAAGTGTCCTAAGAAAAGCCCTGAGGCATACAGGCGGAGGGCTAGGATGCAAAGAAGAAGGGTATATAAGGGAGGGAAACCTCCTAGTTAAAAGGATGGACTTTATTCCTTAAGAATTAAACAAGCAAGAAAGTAAATAGTGCATTACCTGGTATAGAACTTATATCAATCATATATAAGAACAAAACCTCGAACTTGCCCGAGGACAACATTATTCTCAATTACTACTTGAATTGTCTTTTTCTGTTACTTTTGGTTCTTCGGCCTTAGACCTGAACTTAGCCCAAAATTGCACTAGAACTGTTTTCCCACTCTCTATAGAAATTCTATTATTTGGGCTTTGTTTGAAAGACAAGACACTATTGTTCTTAATGGGCTTAGGCCATCAATTTCCAAGTACTTACAATATATATATATATATATATATATAAATTTATAATCCCAAAACGGTATACCAAAATAGACCTGTATCAAACGGTGTATATATATATAATTTTTTTTTTCTAGATTGCTTTATTTGAAAATATTATTCAAAATGCACAAATATTGTATTTGGAACACCATAAATTTCTGTCGAATTTTATACCAAAAAATAAGTAGTCATTTCATTTGTGGACTAAATGCTAGCCATAATTTTTTTTCTTAAATGCTTTGGTGAAACATACTATGGGGTACAAGAATTTAAATAAGGTATCTGCGCCACGTGTCATACCTATAGCCGAGGAGGCATTATCGTGCTGAGAAGGTCACACGCTCAGACAGTAAGGCCACGACAGAGGCACGTTACTAGAGGAGGGCATACTGTGGAGAAAAAGCTTCGGGAAGGGGGTTAGCCCTGACATGACTGAAGGGATGGTGGCTGCCACCACATTTAATGCATCCCACCAAACCTCCTGGCTGCATTTATGTGGAAAAGACCCCTGAACAGTGCTGTCTTGGCTACCCTAACTCACATGGGGGCTTAGGAAGGTGTTTGATGGGACAAGCACTCAAGTAGTGGCCTGGACGATCAATAAATGGAGGGCCAAGATCATCTAAAGGGAGCTATATAATGTAAGAGACCCTCTAGGGAGAAGGGATCGAAAAAATATGTAAAGAACACATTGTAGCAGCAAGAGCTGAAATTGTATCCAAGTCCAAAAGAACTAAATTCAAGAATCATTCTCCTCGGACTTCACCGAGGAAGGTTTTTCTTGCTTTAAACTTGTATTTCTTTGCTGTCTTAATATCTTTGATCCTTTGTACGCGTTACCTGATTCTTTAAGGCCTAACTTTTAAGCCCACTCTCTACAAATTCATTGTGTGGGGCTCTTTGGGCCTTAACCCATTCATCATTTGGGCTTAGGAGCCAAAACGTGCCCTTACAATTGGCGCCGTCTGTGGGGAAGCTTAAGCTTTAGTGAGATCAACGTCTAGCTATGGTAGGTTCGGGGTCTAACCGAGAAGAGTCTGTTAGTTCCCAACATCAAGATCATTTTCTCAATCTTGAACGAATGAGGGACCAGGAGGTTAGTGTACACACAACACACACAAGTAGGAGCCCATCTCGAGGTGGGAGTCACATCTCTCATGAGGAAAAAACTAGAAGCCTGCAAGCGGAGATAGACTGTTTGCGAAGAAGATTGCGCCACGAGCGACGCGGAGGAACTCCTTCGAGTTTTGGCCATTCCTCTGGTGATGATAGTGATAACAGCTACCAACCTAGATCAAGGACTCCTCCCAGTGAGTCCTTTTCGTGTGATGAGGAGTGCCATGGCAGGCGGAAAAGGAAGAGTCCGTCTCGCAAAGGTCTGGGCAACAACACTATGAGTAGGGCTCTAAATTAGATCTCCAAGTCACCTTTCACCCGTAGGATTAAGGGAGGAAAGCTTCCTCGTCGGTTTACTCAGCCAATGTTCACCATGTACAATGGTAGGACAGACCCTATGGAGCATGTAAGCCACTTCAGCCAGAGAATGACTGTGTACTCCAAGAATGAGGCCTTAATGTGCAAGGTGTTCCCGTCCAGCTTGGGGCCCGTGGCGATGAGATGGTTCGACGGTCTGAGGGAGGGCTTCCTCAACTCCTTTAAGGAGCTCACAAGAGCCTTTGGTTCTTGGTTTGTAACTTGCAGCAGAGTTCCTCGGCCTTTGGACTCCCTGTTGTCTATGGCTATGCGGGAAGAAGAGACCTTGAAGACGTATTCTAACAGGTACTGGGAGATGTTTAACGAGATAGATGGGGATTTCGATGATGTGGCCATAAGGACATTCAAGGTCGGCCTACCTATCGAGCACTGTTTGAGGAAGTCCTTGATCGGGAAACCCGTCAAGAGTATGTGTCAGCTCATGGACCGTATTGATAAGTACAAGCAGGTCGAGGAGGATCAATAGCAGGGGAAAGGGAAGGCTAAGGTGGTCCCCCAGGATAGGAGGGATTTTAGGTTAGACAAATACAACAATAACCGTGGCTTAAATGGTTAGCACGATGTTCCGAGAGCCAGTACATCAAATCCTGGAAAAAATCAAGAACGAGCCATACTTTTAATGGCCAAACAGGATGGGGGGAGACCTCACGAAGCACAACTAAAGTCTTCATTGCCAGTACCACCAGGAACGAGGGCACACTACCGAGGACTACAGGATTTTGTGGAGCCACTTGGAGCAATTAGTTAAGGTGGGAAAGTTGAAACAATTCCTGTATCAACCTAACGGACAGGGTGGTTAGGCAACGTCGGGGGCTCAGAGAGATGCTTCTGTAAGACCACCTCTGGGTACAATCAGTGTCATTCTTGCTGCTCCAAGGAGGACTGGTTCTCAGCCATCCAGGGTGATGTTTGTAGCTCAGCCATTTGTAGAGGACTCGTTCCCTGAGCCGAAGAGAAGTAGAATGGAAGTCTGGCCAGCTTTGAGCTTTTCAGATAAGGATAAGGTTGGA
Organism: Notholithocarpus densiflorus; assembly: GCA_030021035.2. NCBI lineage: Eukaryota > Viridiplantae > Streptophyta > Magnoliopsida > Fagales > Fagaceae > Notholithocarpus > Notholithocarpus densiflorus. The sequence goes on from JARYZH020000104.1 coordinate 1,209,552, forward strand.
ACCTTATAGCCACATGATGATGCCCTGGTGGTCACCCTTAGGATATGTGGGTATGATGTGAAAAGAGTGTTGATAGATCAAGGCAGTGGCGCAGAGATCATGTACCCTGGCCTATTTAAGGGGCTGAAGTTGAGGTCCGAGGACCTGACCTATTATGATTCCCCCCTAATAGGGTTCGATGGGAAGGTTGTCTTTCCGAAAGGCCAAATCCGACCACCCGTTCAAACAGGGATAGAGGTCGTGGAGGTGAACTTCATCGTGGTAGACGCCTACTCCCCCTATACTGCTATTGTGGCAAGACCTTGGCTTCACGCCATGGGAGCCGTATCTTCCACCCTGCACCAGAAGGTAAAATATCCGTCTGGGGATCGAGTTGAGCAGCTGTTGGGAAGCCAGTCTATGGCTAGACAGTGCTTGGTGGCTGCAATTAGACATCGGACAGGAGGTAAATCCTCGGCTTCTGCCGAGCAGGACTTATAGCAATCAAAGGTGCCAGCGCTGTCCACAGAGGTAGAGGTAGAAGGGGCGGAATGCGAGCAATTGGAAAGAGTTATCATTGGCGACGATGAGGAGAAGTTCTTTCCGGTCGGAGTTCAACTACCTCCTCGGGAAAAGGAAGAGCTGAAAGATTTTCTTAGGAAAAATATTGATATGTTTGCATGGAGCGCCTACGAAGCCCCTGGGGTGGATTCGGATTTCATTTGCCATTGTTTAAACTTCAATCCTTTTGCCATCACCAGGAGGCAACTACCTCAGCGCTCATCTAGGGAACATTCTGATGCTGTCAAAGGGGAAGTACTCAAGCTTAAGCAGGCTGGGGCCATAAAAGAGGTGTTTTACCCCAAGTGGCTGGCCAACACATTGGTGGTAAAAAAGAAAACTGGGAAGTGGTGGGTATGCGTAGACTTTACCGATTTGAATAAAGCTTGCCCAAAGGACCTTTTCCCCCTGCCTCGGATAGATCAATTAGTGGACGCAACTGTGGGCCATCCTCGGATGAGCTTTTTGGATGCCTTCCAAGGCTATCATCAGATACCGTTAGCTCTGGATGATTAGGAAAAGACCGCTTTCCTTACATCCATTGGGAACTACCATTACAAAATGATGCCCTTTGGATTGAAAAACGTAGGGTCCACCTACCAGAGGATGATGAACAGGATGTTTGAGCCTCAGTTGGGCAAAAATATTGTGGTGTATATAGACGATATGGTAGTAAAGAGTAATGTAGAGTCCGAGCATATAGATGACCTCGAAAATATCTTCAAGATACTAAGAAAACACAAATTGCACTTTAATGCCGCTAAGTGTTCTTTTGCCGTAGGCTCTGGCAAGTTTCTGGGTTATATGGTTACCCATCGCAGAATTAAAGTTGACCCTAATAAGATTAGAGTAATTAACAACCTGCAACCTCCTCGGAACCCCAAAGAGGTCCAGAAGTTGACAGGAATGACTGCCGCTTTGAATTGATTAATTTCTCGGTCAACAGACAGGTGTAGGCCTTTCTTCCAGTTGTTGCATAAATGGAAGGGATTTGAATGGACAGAGGAATGTTCCTCGACCTTCCAGCAATTAAAGGAATATCTTTCCGGCCACCTGTTATGTCCAAACCTGAAGAGGAGGAGGTTTTGTTCGCGTACATCGTTGTAGCCTCACATGCGGTGAGTCTGGTACTAGTACGGGTTGATGATGAGATACAGAGACCAGTTTATTATGTAAGCAAATCATTACATAAGGCAGAGACTTGCTATTCACCATTAGAGAGGGCCATCTTGGCAGTGGTGCGTGCTACACGGAAGCTCCCACATTACTTCCAAGCTCACATCGTTGTGGTTCTAACCCAACTCCCTCTCCGATCACTGCTTTGGAAAGTTGATTACACAAGGAGGGTTGCAAAATGGGCGACGATCCTAGGAGCCTTCGATATTAAATACATGCCTCGTACCTCTATGAAGGGCCAGGTCCTTGCCGATTTAGTGGCCGAGTTTGCTGAGCCTTCGTTTGAAGAAAACGGTGAAAGGTCGGGCATGGATGGAAAATTAGTTGGGATGATCTCTTCACAGGAACCTCTATCCTGGAAGGTATATGTCGACGGCGCAGCAAACCAAAGGGGATTAAGAGTGGGGCTAGCTGTAGTATCTCCTAAAAGGATTGTCATTGAGAAATCCCTAAGACTGGGCTTCTCGGCCACGAACAATGAGGCTGAGTACGAGGCTTTGTTGGTGGGAATGGCTATGGTTCAGAAAATGGAAGGAAGAACAGTGGAGATGTTTTTAGATTCGAGGTTAGTTATAGGCCAAGTAAAGGAAGAACTGGAAGCCAAGGATGTGAGAATGCAAGAGTACCTGAGCCAGGCTATGCACTTGCAATCAGGATTTGACTCTTTTTCCTTACATCAAATCCCTAGAAGCAGAAATACGCATGCTGATTCCCTTGCCACTCTTGCAACCTTTTCGGAGCAGAGTCTGCCTTGGGTTATCCTAGTCGAGGATCTATGTAAGCCTACGGAGATGAAACAGGGGAAGGTCCGGATTCATCAGCTTAGGGTTGGACCTAGTTGGATGGATCCTATTGTTCTATTCCTTAAAGATGACATCTTGCTCGAGGAAAAGGGAAAGGCTAATAAAGTGTGAAGAAGGGCTCCTCGGTTCTGGTTGTCCGAGGATCAAAAGTTGTACAAACGCTCTTTTTTTGGACCGTATTTGCTATGCATTCATCCTGAGGCAGTGGACCCACTCTTAAAGGAGCTACACGAAGGGATATGTGGGAGCCATATGGGGGGAAGATCACTGTCTCACAGAGCCCTCACCCAAGGGTATTGGTGGTCGAATATGCAAAAGGAAGCATAAGAATATGTGAAAAAGTGTAACCAATGTCAGAGGTTACAAGGCAAGCCCTTGGGCGAGGTGTAAATCCTAAGTACCTACAATAAAGTGTAAATCCTAAGTACCTACAGAGGGTGTTTTGGTCATTTTTGGGGTTTTAGGGATATTTTGGTGAGTTTTAGGATTTTGGGGTATTTTGGTCATTTTTTGGGCTTTGGGGGTATTTTGGTCATTTTTAGGGTTTTAGGGGTATTTTGGTCATTTTTTTTAGTTTCAGAGGTATTTTGGTCATTTTCTAGAAATTTAGATTTTATGTTGTTTATTTAAATTTTAGATGGGTTTTAGTGGGTATTAGTAGGTATTAGTGGGTTTATCCATTAAGACCCATATAATTAAATAACCAAAAATACACTATGGTGAATAGGTTGACCCTATTCCAGCGCTTAAAAAAACGTTGGGATAGGCCTCTCTCCATAAGGGAATGGAGGGACCTGTCCCAGCGTTTTTAAAAGCGTTGGGACAGGTCCCTCCATTCTGTTATGGAGAAAGACCTATCCCAGCACTTTTAAAAGCGCTGGGATAGGCCTCTGTTCATAAGGGAATGGAGGGACCTGTCCCAACGCTTTTTAAAGCGCTGGGACAGGTCTCCCCATTCCGTTATGGAGAAAGACCTATCCCAACGCTTTTAAAAGCGCTGGGATAGGCCTCTGTTCATAACGGAATGGAGAGACCTGTCCCAGCGCTTTTGAAAGCGCCAGGATAGGTCTTCCACCATAAAGGAAATCAGTAACCCTATCCTAGCGCTTTTGGGCTTTTTATACCAGCGTTTTTGAAAAACGCCGCTATAGGCCTCCTATTGCAGCGCTTTGTAAAGCATCGGTTTTGAACCGCCGTAATGGAATTTCCTATACCAGCGTTTTCAAAAAGCGCTGGTACAGGCTTATCTATTACGGCAATTTGTAAAAACGCTGGGACATGACGATTTTTTTGTAGTGACACTTCTGTGCTTTGATTGGAAAGTTGTGCTAATGAAGTTCCTTATCAGTTTATATTGTACTTGGTCTATGCTTGTTTTTTAATATATTTTGCTAATAAAGTTTTAAATTTTTTTCACATTGTTTGTAGTCATATTTGATTTTCTTTAGTTATGAAGATTGATTGAATTAAAAGATTCTAGCATGTGTTGGATAGAATTCATGATAAATATAATGTTTAATGAAAGTCACTTATAGGTTCTTGCATTGATCGATGTTCAATATTTTCAAAAACATATTGTGATGAGGGTCAAAACGTAGCTTGTCGAGGCCTGCGAGTGGGCCTGACAGATCTATATTCCTGGGCCGATAGAGAGCAAGCCTAACCTGTCCAGTGGTCCGAAATGGCAAAAGCCCTTGATGGAAAATACTTGCAAGACAAGTATTTGATCGCCGTGGAATCCTAAAGGGAAAAGAGTCCTAAAACGTTAAGGATCCCGAAGGATACATGCGGATCTTTTCTATAAGGAAAGATCTTGCAAATCACGAGTGAGACTATTCCAAGTAAAGTCCTATAAGGAAAAGACTTCTACGCCAAGTATAAGAGGTCAACCCTATACTACTATAAAAGGAGGAATACCTTCACAAATCGAGGTACGCATAATTTACCCTCTCTAGCACTCTAGAGCTGTGAGAATTGATTCTAACTTGACCTTCGGAGGGTATTCGGCCGGCACCACACCGGTGCTCTCTGTTAGGTCTCTTCGATTTTCATTGTGCAGATACTCATTCGAGCGTTTGAAGATCGTGTAGCTCACTGGTGATTTTCCCGGCCTCATCAGTTGGCGCCGTCTGTGGGAAAGCTTGATTGACGAATTATCAATTCGAAAGCCATAGTAAACGCTTCCCCGAGTAAAAGAGTTGCATGGTGCTGACTCGCTCGATGGCAACTACGAACAACATTCAGGAAGACGAAGCTCGAATCACGGCCCTCGAGAGGCAGGTTCAGACCTTGGCCACTGCAGTGGAACGTCTCACTAAAAAGAACCACGATCTGGAGGAGCAGCTATGCCAGAAAAACGCAGGTCATGGCACCCAAGAGCAGGACCAAGAAGGCACTAGTGCCGATAGAAGGGAACGAGAAGGGCCAGAGGGCAGTAACGTCCCGAGTAGACCAGAGCGACAAAACCTAAGCATGCCGTCCCTCACGGATGCCACACCTCCACATATTGCAGCCGAGATGCAAGCGATGAAGGAGCAGATGGAGGTTATGATGAACGCCCTCAAGGGACGGGTGTCTAGCGATCTTGACGATCTGGTTAATCGCACCGACTCGCCATTCACTGCGGCAGTCAACTCTTTCCTTTTACCACATAAGTTCCGCATGCCACAAATCGACAGTTACGACGGAGTCAAGGATCCTCTGGATTACCTGGAGACCTTCAAAACCTTGATGCACCTTCAAGGAGTAGCAGATGAAATCATGTGTAGGGCCTTCCCCACAACGCTGAAGGGTGCGGCAAGGATTTGGTTCAGCCGGTTGATGCCCAACTCCATCAGCACATTCAAGGAGCTAAGCGCTCAATTCACTGCGCACTTTATTGGGGGACATAGGTACAAAAAATCTACGGCTTGCTTGATGAGCATCAGGCAGCGCGAGGACGAAACGCTAAGATCCTACATATCCCGTTTCAATAAGGAAGCCCTCTCGATCGACGAAGCCGACGACAAGATACTTGTGGCGGCCTTCACGAATGGACTGCGAAAGGGTAAGTTTTTGTTCTCCATATACAAAAATGACCTGAAGACCATGACAGAAGTACTTTACAGGGCCACCAAGTATATGAATGCTGAAGATGCGTTGCTGGCTCGCGAAGAAAAGCCAAAGAAAAGGGAGAGACAAGAAGATACGCGGCAGGATAGAGGGCGTAAGATGGCGAGGACAGGGGAACGAAAGGATGATAGACGATCCAAACCCCCTATGGGCAGGTTCACAAGCTTTACCCCATTAACTGCCCCAGTCGACCAGGTCCTAATGCAAATTAAAGACGAGGGATCCCTGACCTTCCCCGGCAAGCTGAAGTCAGATCCAAACAAGAGGTCTAGGGACAAGTATTGCCGATTCCACCGCAACCATGGCCACGACACGGCCGACTGTTATGACCTAAAGCAGCAGATTGAAGCTCTTATCCGGCAAGGGAGATTGCAAAGGTTCATCCGTAAGGAAAGGACGGACCCCCCGCAGGAACAGGCTCCCAGAAGAGAGAATGAACGTCCAAGGCCACCTATAGGAGACATACGAATGATCGTAGGGGGCACGGCAGCCGCTGGGTCGTCCAAGAAGGCTAGAAAAACTTACCTCAGGATGGTACAAAGCGTCCAATTAACAGGATCCGTACCAAAGATGGCACGAATCAACAATCCAATCATTGGGTTCTCAGAGGAGGATGCCCAGAGGTTACACCATCTGCATGACGACGCGATTGTGGTCAGCTTGCAAGTGGGAGACTACAACATACACCGGGTTCTGGTCGACAATGGCAGCTCGGCAGATATCATGTACTACCCGGCCTTCCAGCAGATGAAAATCGACAGAGAACAGCTGATCCCGGTAAATGCCCCTCTCGTAGGTTTCGGAGGGACGAGAGTGTTCCCCATTGGTGCTATCACATTGGTAGTAACCATAGGCGATTACCCCCAACAAATCACCAAGGACGTAACATTCCTCGTAGTCGACTGCTCGTCCGCTTATAATGCTATTAGAGGACGACCTACTCTTAACTCCTAGAAGGCTGCAACCTCAACCTACCACTTAATGATCAAGTTCCCTACAGAATATGGAGTAGGAGAATTGTGCGGAAATCAGTTGGCAGCGAGAGAGTGTTACGTTGCCACGTTAGAAATGGAGGACCAACAACAAGCGATGTGCATAAGAGAACAACGGGTGGTAGCAGAGCCAATTGAAGAACTAGAAGAGCTAATCCTTGACGAATCAAAACCCGAATGGACGACAAGAATGGGGGCTCTGGCCAGCCAGTCGATACGTTAAGCCCTAGCAGCGTTCCTCAGAATGAACCAAGACGTGTTCGCCTGGAGCCACGAGGACATGCCAGGGATTGATCCTTCGGTCATAGTCCACAGGTTAAGCGTAAACCCTGCATCTTCACCAGTCCGACAGAAAAAGCGAGTGTTCGCTCAGGAGCGGAACAAAGCAATAGCAGAAGAGGTACGGAAGCTAATGGAGGCAGATTTTATTCGAGAAGTCTACTATCCAGATTGGTTAGCAAATGTGGTCATGGTTAAAAAGGCGAATGGAAAATGGCGAATGTGTGTCGACTTCACGGACCTTAATAAAGCAAGCCCAAAAGACAGCTACCCGCTCCCTCGGATAGATACCTTGGTGGATTCTACAGCAAGGCACCAGCTCCTGAGCTTTATGGACGCCTTTTCGGGGTACAATCAAATCAAGATGGACGAGGCCGATCAAGAGAAAACCTCCTTTATCACAAGCCAAGGACTTTTTTGCTTCAAGGTGATGCCGTTTGGACTCAAGAATGCAGGAGCGACGTACCAGAGATTGATGAACAAAATGTTCGCGCACCAAATTGGGAGGAACGTACAAGTTTACGTTGATGACATGTTGGTGAAGAGCCTGCACGAAGTTGATCACTTGGACGACCTCCGGGAGACGTTCGACACACTCCGATCATATAACATGAAGCTGAATCCGAATAAATGCGCTTTCGGAGTGACGGCAGGGAAATTCTTGGGCTTCATGGTGTCCCAAAGAGGTATAGAAGTAAACCCGGAGAAAATACGGGCCATAATGGAGTTGAAACCCCCGAGGACGGTCAAGGAGGTTCAAAGTTTAAATGGCAAAATCGCAGCCCTGAACAGGTTCGTCTCGAAGGCAACGGACAGATGTCTACCATTCTTTCGCACTCTACGAAAATCCTTCGAATGGACGGACGAATGCCAGAAAGCCTTTGAGAATTTGAAGAAATACCTTTCATCCCCGCCATTGCTTAGCCCGTCCAAATCAGGAGAAGAGCTCTACCTCTACTTGGCGGTCTCGCAAGCAGCGGTCAGCGCGGCCTTAGTACGGGAGGAAGATGGGTCTCAAAAACCCATCTATTTTATAAGCCGTGCGTTCCAAGGAGCAGAAGAGAGGTACCCCCAAATGGAGAAAATGGCCTTCGCACTGGTAACTGCCGCACGCAAACTCAAACCATACTTTCAGGCACATACTATCATTGTCCTGACGGATCGGCCCCTTAAAAAAGCAATGAGTAGCCCTGAGGCTGCAAGACGGATGGCGTTATGGGTGTTAGAGCTGAGTGAATACGATATACAGTACCGTCCGCGAACTGCAATGAAAGGACAAGCCGTGGTTGATTTCATAGCTGAATTTACCCATCCAGAAGACCAGGGGACAGAAACCGCAGCACAGTGGAGCATCCACACGGACGGATCTTCCAACAGACGAGCTGGAGGGGCTGGTGTGGTCATCCAAACCCCGGAGGGAGATAAGATTGAGTGCATGATTCAACTGGATTTCCCCACTACCAATAACGAGGCTGAATATGAAGCACTGGTGGCTGGCCTAGACCTCGCAAAGGCAGCAGGAGCTGAAAACGTAGTCTTGTATTGTGACTCCCAGGTGATAACAAGTCAGATTAATGGCGGCTACGAATGCAAGAATGAAAGGATGAAGAGGTACCTAGAAGAGGTGAAGGGTCGGATCAACAACCTCGAAGTTAGATTCGTTCAAGTCCCAAGGGAGGAAAACGAATGTGCGGATTGTTTAGCAAAAGCTGCCTCAGCAGAATTTATGCATGTCCCTGAACAGGTACTATCTTTTGTTCAAGTATCCTCACTTATTAATGACGGAACAAGTGTGTAGGAAGTGAATTCTGAGAGTAATTGGACTACGCCACTGATAATCTACATGAGAACTGGCACGTTACCAGATGAAAAAGATGCTGCTAGGAAGTTGAAGGTCCAAGCCTCGCGATTTATGCTGATAAAAGATGTATTGTACAAAAGAGGATTCTCTCGACCGTACCTACGGTGTCTAAGCCATGACGAAGCATCGTACGTAATGAGAGAAATCCACGAAGGAATCTGCGGCAACCACTCGGGGGCACGATCATTAGTACACAAGTTGATCCGGGCGGGTTACTACTGGCCCATAATGCTGAGGGATGTGCTGGCTTATGTCAAGGTCTGCGACAAGTGCCAGAGGTTCAGCAATCTCATCCGACAACCGTCCGAAGAACTAACTCCTATGACGGCTCCTTGGCCATTCGCGCAGTGGGGACTGGATATCATGGGCCCATTCCCAATGGCAATTAGGCAATTGAAATTCTTGGTAGTTGGTATCGACTATTTTACCAAGTGGGTAGAGGCAGAAGCTCTTGCCACCATCACGAAAAAGAACATTCGAAACTTTGTTTGGAGAAATATCATCTGCAGGTACGGGATACCAAGAGTGCTCGTCTCGGACAACGGAAAACAGTTCGACAACAGCAGATTCAGGGAATTCTGCTCGGAGCTAGGGATCAGGAACCACTATTCTTCGCCGGCACACCCACAGGCCAATGGGCAAGTTGAGGTCACGAACCGATCCTTGCTCAAGATCATCAAGACCCGGCTCGAGGGGGCAAAAGGCATCTGGCCAGAAGAGCTACCGAGCGTTTTATGGGCATACCGAACTACAGCAAGAACCCCCACAGGGGAAACGCCCTTTCGGCTAGCGTATGGAAGTGACGCTGTTATACCAGCAGAAGTAGGACTCACAAGCTACCGTGTGGAAAACTATGACGAGCATAAGAACGAAGTGGCCATGCGCCTTCAGCTCGATCTAGTAGACGAAGTGCGGGCGACGGCGGAACAGAGGTTGGCGCGATATCAGAATCTCATGGCGAAGCACTACAACTCCAAAGTCAGGCATAGAGACTTTCAGGTAGGAGATCTTGTACTACGGAAAGTGATGGACGCTACTAGAGATCCTTCACAAGGCAAGCTCGGCCCCAACTGGGAAGGACTTTATAGGATTGCATCATGGCAGCGGAAGGGCACCTACCACATGGAGACGCTCGATGGTAGAAAGCTGGAGCACCCATGGAACACGGAGCACCTTCGAAAGTACTACGGATGAACGAAAAGCTGTGATGGATCTCCAGATCCCCAATTTATTTAGTTTTTTTTTTTTGGACAATTACTAGTTTTATTTCGACTACAATACTTTACGTACCTTTTTAAGCCCAAGGGGGCAGGTACTTTTTTACTAGCTTATGTTTTTGTTTTCTTTAACTAATTAGAGGAATATTTAGACTACTACGTTTTCCTACTTACAATTTCTACTGAAAGTCCACAAAAAGGACAGATCATCCCAATTGGATGAAGGCCCTAAGTCCAGAATTCGGACGGATATAAACTAAAAGTCCACAATATGGACGGACCCCCTAGAGGATTAAAAATCCACAAGTCCACAAAATGGACGGACTCCCCAGACGGGAAAAATTCAGGTCCACAAAGTGGACGGACCCCCTAAAGGGTTAAAAATCCAAGTCCACAAAATGGACGGACTCCCCAGACAGGAAAAATTCAGGTCCACAAAGTGGACGGACCCCCTAAAGGGTTAAAAATTCAAGTCCAAAAAATGGACGGACTCCCTAGACGGGGAAAACCCATTTCCCAAAATGGACGGACCCCTTAAGTGTATAAGTTAGACTACAAAGTGGACGAACGCCCTGAATATTTTTGAAAAATCCAGTCCACAAAGTGGACGGACCAACTAAGGGTTAAAAGTGGATGGACCACTTAACACTTAAAATAACCAATCCGCAAAAGTGGACGGATACTCTAAACGCTAAACATTTCGGTCCAAAGGTGGACGGACACCTTAAGGGTATGAAAATGATAATCAACGTAGTGGACGAATTCCCTTAATAGGAAAAATTTGGCAGTCCACAAAGAGGACGGACTACACAGAAAGGGTTTAAAACAAGTCCACAAAGTGGACGAACCCCTTAAAATGTAAAATTCATCAACAAAGCAGACGGATCCATTATGATCAGGCATGTAACAAAACAAAGTGAACGGATGAGATCCACAAACAGAGCTACGAATAAATATTAAATAAACCATTCAAGAAAGTGTTTACATAAAATCTATGACGGATAAAGCTGTTTTCCAATCATAAACAGTACAAAAAAAAAAAAAATAAATAAAAATACAACTATTTTGCGGCAGGAGTTTCCGTCGGCTTTTCAACGTTGACGACGGGCTGATGGTCTACCTCGTTTACATGTTTGGATTGAACTATCTCAACTTGGGCAGACTCCCCGTCACCGATAAGTCCACCGTCAGCAAAAAGGTCGTCAGTATCTTCTGAAGCGACGGGCAGGACGGAAGCTTGGGCTTGGTCACCCACTTTGATATTTGAGATGTCGAGGTCGGGATTGGCCTTCTTCACTTGACGGAGGGCGTCATCAAAACCCTCCAAAAATGAGTCACCCAACTCAGACAGAAGGGCGTCGGAGTCGCGATATTCACGGATCGCTAACTCCTTAGCCTGACGGATCCCATTCTTCAGGTGTTGAATCTCCTGGTCCTTTGCCCCAAGGGTCTTCTTCGCCTCCTCCATACCCTGCTCGAGTTCTTTTCTCAGCCGCTCGGATAGCTCAAACTTTTTCTCCATTTTTGTTTTCCAATTCCGTAGTTGGGTTAGCTCATCCTCCGTCTGCTGAGACTTTGTCCGTACACGTTCTAGGGTCGCCTCATGCTTGAGACACCGTCCCATCAATCCTTTCATCATCACCATTGCCTACGAACACAAGTGCGAAAAAGAAGGTTAGCATGAAGGCATAACTGATAAAATGGACGTGGAAAGATGACGGACCCATATATGACGGGTAGGATACCTGGGCAACGGCAAAAAGGCCCGACTCCCCCATGGCTTCCGTGGAGTGGTTCCCCAAGTCCTCGTAATCCTCCGACGAGATTATGGACGAGATCTTCTCTAAAGCATGTTTTGAATCCTCACGAAGGAGGACGGGTGCTTTCTCCTGATTAGACGGAGCCTTCATTAAGCCTTTGCCTACCCCGTGCTTCGGTGGGGGATCCGTCTTCTTGACGTCGGCCATTAGCCCTATGACGGGTTCCAAAGGAACTCTTTGTTTCTTGGCCGGACGGTCTCCCTTCAGCTGAAGTTTTCTTTTTGAGGACGGGTTAGTGGTAACCGTCGCCACTGGTGCCTCGTCACCAGACTCCTTTTTCTTTGCTGCCTGCGACCGAATCAGTGCTCTCCTCTTGGCGTCGTCCATTTCTAAAAAAGAAAGAGAATGGGTAAAATTGACTGAAAAATGGGGACTGTTCAAAGAAAATGAAGACGACGAACTCACATTTGCGTGTTTTTTCTTCGTACTTTCTGGCTGCTGGTGTAGGCTCGGGTCCGTCACAGTACCAGTGAATGGTGTTGACGTTGACTAGTTTTGCCCAAGCTCGTTCTTCAGCCTGAGTCTTTGCAAAAATCTTCTCAAGAAAGCTGAACTCCTCAAGATTTACTTGTGGACGCCGTCTAACTGCAAAGAAGAACGGTCAAAATTCCTAAAGAGAAGAAATTAATAAACTGAACGGCAGTAAAAAATAAAAGATACTTAATAGCAAAATTGTTAGGACGGGTTCATACTGGACGGGTTCAAAATGCCCCAAGTTGTGTCGACGGGCATGTGATCCGTCTCCCCTGGGCTACACATCCAGTTGTCACCTTCTAAGAAGAAGTACCGGCTCTTCCAATCCCTATTGGAGTCAGGTGTTTCGTATATTACTTTCAACAACGGACTCCTAGGTACAAAGCTGTACATCCCCCTCGACCTGTCAATCTCGTCTGGACGGTAGCAGTGAAGGAATTCCCTCACCGTCAGACTTCTGGCACCGCCGGACATGGCACCGTACAGGATCTCCATTGCTATAAAGACCCTCCAAGCGTTCGGTGACACTTGGTTGACGGATAGGCCCAAACACTTGAGAAGCTCACGATGGAGGGAGCTTAAAGGGAACCTAAGTCCCACCTTCAGCATCTGTTCGTACACTCCGACACCGTCTACCCCTTTGTAGTAGCATTTCTCTGACTTATAGGGCAGACGGATGGGGATGTTACTAGGAATTTGATAGATATCCCTAAGTGTTTTGAAGTGATTCTCCTTAATAGTAGACACGAAATTATTCACCGTCCACTCCGGCAACATGATGAACTCCCTAAGTCCATCAGCACCCATGACGGATCTTATTGTTCGCTCCTCACCGTTATCAGAAACCTCTTCTTGGTCAACCATCTCCATATCCTCATTTTTTGAGGATGAGGAAGAGGCAGACGGGGTCCTCTTTTCATCTGGACTCTCTGAGTCTCTATGACCGGACGGATATACTCCCTCGTAATCCACCCAGTCACGGACAAATGACTGGTTACTCGACGCACTAGACATCTCCTACATGTGACGACAAAACCTAAGACTCAGACGGGTCTAGAAATTGTGACGGGTGTATAGAGGTCAGGATATTAAATTACTTAAAACAAGGACGCCATATTTACAGTATTCACGGATAGAAAATACTTACCAAATTTTTGAATGGACGGAGAGAGCAGTTGATGACGTATGTATCTAGCTGAACGGGGAGGTCTCTTTAAAAGATGACGGATGGCGCTCTGACAATGATGACGGATGCGCTCTGACAATATTCTTCCGCTGAAAATGAAGAAATGAAAGGGATAAACCCCTGTATTTATAAAGGGAGTGCACGGAACACGAAGCGACGCTTCGATCCGAGATAAAAACCAATCAGAATGCAACACGTGTCATACGCTTTAATGGTTTCCGTACAGCCTGGCAAGCGTTTGCGCAAGGTGACGGCGTCTTCACTTAGACCGTCGACCCCGCTGGTCCTGGATCCGTCTGGCCATTCATGATAGGATCGTCTTCCACTTAACCCTTAACCGTCACCCTACTGGCCCTTTCCCACAACCATGACGGGCCCGTAGGGTGAAGGGGGCAACTGATGAGGGTCAAAACGTAGCTTGTCGAGGCCTGCGAGTGGGCCTGACGGATCTATATTCCTGGGCCGATAGAGAGCAAGCCCAACCTGTCCAGTGGTCCAAAATGGCAAAAGCCCTTGATGGAAAATACTTGCAAGACAAGTATTTGATCGCCGTGGAAACCTAAAGGGAAAAGAGTCCTAAAACGTTAAGAATCCCGAAGGATACATGCAGATCTTTTCTATAAGGAAAGATCTTGCAAATCACGATTGAGACTATTTCAAGTAGAGTCCTATAAGGAAAAGACTTCTACGCCAAGTATAAGAGGTCAACCCTATACTACTATAAAAGGAGGAATACCTTCACAAATCGAGGTACGCATAATTTACCCTCTCTAGCACTCTAGAGCTGTGAGAATTGATTCTAACTTGACCTTCGGAGGGTATTCGGTCGACACTACACCGGTGCTCTCTGTTAGGTCTCTTCGGTTTTCATTGTGCAGATACTCATTCGAGCGTTTGAAGATCGTGTAGCTCACTAGTGATTTTCCCGGCCTCATCATATTGGATCATCATCCTCAAGCCGTCCATATTGCTTGCTTTTCAATTCATTATGATTATTCTTTTTTAATATATATATATATATATATATATTTTTTTTTTTTGTGTTGAAATAATTGGTACCTTTCATTATTGCTTTATCTCCTGAGTATAAGAAATTCATGGATTTAAGCCAAATATTCTTACTATATATATATATATATATATATATATATATATATATTTATATAAAAGTCAAATCTTTCTTCCCATTGTTTCGGACTAGTGGTAAAGGGAGGGAAGTGCATACTAATTGCAAGTCTCCATTAACAGGAGAAAATATATATTGATTCTTTTTATTTCCTTCTTATTGAATAATTTTTTTAGGTATGAATTCTCTTATTTTGTAGATAATATTTTCAAGTGGAGATTAGGAGTTGTACACTGGAGATTTGTTTTGCCTTTTTGGATAAAGATCTTGGGAATTTCTAAATATTTATGTGAAAGCTATTTTGGTAGTTGTTGTATCTTTATTTACTTCTGCTTGAATAGAAGTTTTTAAAGTTTGCAAGAGAGGGAGTGTTTATAACTTATGTTGTATGAATTTAGTAATAAAATTATTTATAAATGAAGAGGAAAAATTATGCATGATAGAGCTATCTGGACGGATCGAACGGCCACGTGGCATCCAGCCCATTATTATGTGGTCTCCAAGGAACCTGAAATGGAAAAACTTGTGACACACGATTTGCCCTGATTTGTAGAGTCCCGACATGAGTAGAATTCTAGAATATACACGCATTAATGAGTATCTTTCCCATAAGGAAAAGACTTGTTTCGCAAGTAAAGGAGTCTGGCTCTACGCGACTATAAAAACCCAAAGACCCTCAAGAAAAAGGTATGCACAATTTCTCTAAAAGCTCATACTCTCTAGTATTGTTGGAGCGCTCTACTGACTTAGCCTTCGGAGGGTCTTTGGCCGGTACCACACCGGTACTCTCTGTAAGGTCTTCTTCTTTTTTTGTGTTGGGCAGGTCTAGTATCGAGCGTGTTGGAATCGTGTGGCTCACTGGTGATTTTTTCGGCATCATCAATAAAAATAGTTAAATCATTAAATTATTATCCCTAAAGTTTGTAATGAGTTTCTTCCTTTATATTTTTTGGGAAAATTGTATTCTCTTGATATTTTTCCTCCTTTTGACTCTTATATTTTAACTTTTTGTGCTCATGTAGAATATGAGTATCATCTGCTTGTCTAGATTTTTTTGTAAATCTAGATATTTTGCAATAATTGATATACAATTGTTTAATTTCCATAGATCTAAATGTTGTTGAATTGTTTAAAAAAAACAAAAAAAGAGTAATCATTGAACTGCTGAATTACCTTTTAAATGGGAAAAATCTTTTACTTTGGACTGGAATTTTTATTTTTCTGGTCTTAAGTTTTGGTAACATTAGGGATTTTCAACCTTGATTTTAATAGCCAGATTTCAACATGGATGGTTTAAAATCTGAAAGTTTAGAGTATACGGTAATTATAATTTTTTTTGTAAGTGGGATTATGAGATTTTCTGGGTTAATTACTACATTTAAAATAAATAAATTAACAGATTGATAACTAATGTATTGTTATACACTTTCCAACAGATTGTTAGACACTGTTATCAACTTCTTTACAACGATTACTCCAGACTCTTTTTTGTGGTCTCTCTATCACTTTTTTCCCTACATTTTAAAAAAAACATTTGAATGTCCTTTTGTTTAGACAGATTTATAATGTTCACCTGGCGTTTTTGCAAGAAACGTTGGTGTATAAAACTAGCAGGCTAGGACGACCTTACTATTCCTCTATTTACTTATATTTTTAATTATGTTTTGTCGATCAATGTGTGTGTATTTTTGTTGGTTTTGCTTTGCTAAAAAATGTCAGTGCTCAGCAAAAAAAAAAAAAAAAGAGTGTAGTTTGCTTTGGTTTAATTTTTTATAAAAAAATTATATATATATATATATCTTTTAGGGCTTTACAATATATATATATATATATATATATATATATATACTACATTACCCGGATTAATTTTAGTGTAAATTATTGTATTGCTATGTCAAGTTTGTGGTATTTTAAATATGTAGAATGTTGCCAAAGGCCTTGTAGTTGAATTGGCACCTCCCCATGTACAAAGTGCTTGGGGGTCTAAGAGGGAAAGGGTTCGAGCTGCTAACTCTGCTGTAATCATTTCTCAAAAAAAAAAAAAAAAGTAGAATGTTCCCACACGTTGTGCGAGTTAAATGCTAGTTTGTATAATGTGAGACAAAAAATAAAAAATAAAAAATAAAATTTAGCTTTAAAAAAAAAAAAAAAGATGAAACTTAATTGAAATGAAGCTAATACAAAAGGTAGTGTAAGACACGTAAACGATAAATAATTTAAGCAAAAAACTAACTTATAATATGTTGCCAAGCTCACACAAAAATTGTTCCATTTTTGAAAAGAGGAAATTCCATGGTTATTTTGAAAAAGAGAAGTTTATATTGAATAAGTAAATTTAAGGTTATTTTGAAAAAGAGAAGTCTATATTGAATAAGGAAATTTTTTTTCAAAGAGGTGAAATAATGTTCCCTTCAAAAAAGAAAAACAAAAAGAGGTGAAAAGTTCAAAGGAATTTTGAAAAATTAATTTTTATTTTCATAGAACAAAAATTCAAAGAAAAGACCATTGATTTTTTGAACATTTTTCCAAAAAAAAAAAAAAAAAAATCTCATGAGCTTTTGAAAAGTATTCTTTAAATAAAAAGGGCTCCATAGGTTTCTGGGAAACGTATAAATATTTGTAAGGTAACTTAAAATTTTGATATTTGAATTTTTGGAATAGGTTTAAGTTGAAACTATTTTGAAATATGCATGCATCAATCAAATATTTGTATGGACAATAAGTGGCATTTTTTAATTACATATGACTCCTCTCTTGTTTTTTTTTTAAATTGTTTTTATTAATTTTATAGATTTTTCATGTGAGAAATTTTATTTTATTAATAGTTTGAATTTTGAAGTTTGAATACATTCTTGAGCATATTCATCCAATTTCGAACATACATACATTTATTCATCACAAACAGAGATTATACTACATGACAGAGAGTCACACAAAATAGAAAAAGTACTACATGCATGATAAAGAGATACATAATAATGCATACATAGTCATACCCACACATTATTGATATCCATAAACCCATCAAATGATCGATGATTCCATTCTCTAGTTACTTTTGCTCGAGAAATTCGACGACTCCTCGAAGAGCAACATTGGGATCTTCACTCTTCAAAAGTTCCTCAGCATTTTCAGCTGGAGTAACTTTTTTATTCTTCAGCAATGCCTCAATCACTTCAAAGAGTTGGTGGTCACCATTGATACCAAGATAATTAGAAACCAACTGCTTGAACGCAGGATCAAGCTTCTCAAGCTTCTCCTTATGATTGGTGGTGAACACAATAATTCGCTCTTCTCCACAGCTCGATCATTATCCATCAATGAAGTTCAATAAGCTTGAAAATGTGAACTAAAAAAAAAAACATGATAGTAAATATTGTTAAATGAAATCATAAGATAATGTCATTTGCATTAGCTAGTGTAGTGATAGTACTGGTAATGGTTGTTGACATATAGCATCATGACATATGTATTCAGTGGAAGTTGTACTCAATAAACAAAACTCCGATTCCCATGGGTTCTAGGAGAGATGATTTTGGTATGCAACCCTATTCCCCCTTCTTTCTTTCTTTTTTTTTTTTTTCCTTTTTTTGGAAATGTTAATTCTTGAACTCAAACCCAATAGTACTGGCAGGAAAAATCTGCTGCTATGTAGAAACTAATTAGATGGTGAGTTTGACATCATTTTTAAGCTCTAACTTTTAACTTTTATGTACATTTTTTTAAAACTTATTTTTTCAATTTTTTCTCACTTTTCAAAAATTTTCAAGGCATAAGTATACTTTAGCAAACTTTAATAAAAAAGTTTTCAACAAAAAGCTAAATAAAATGTTTCCAAACCGACACCATTGAGCTAACTATCTCATAAATAATAGTTATATCCACATCAAACAAAAACTAGCACACACCCTTGAGTCATTGAAAAATATGAATCATAGGTCCTAAAACTGATAGCTATATTGACAAAATTAAATGAACTGCATCCAGTTATATAGCTTGATAGAGATATTGTCAAAAGGAAAGTACTATATATTTGCACTATAATCTAAAAGAACTAGTCAAATTAATGATTTGGAGAAATTTTAATTATAACATTCTTTCCTATTAAAAATAAGTTATAATTGTAAGCGATGGTATTTGCTTCACTTATAATCCATTTGAATGTAATAAACATCTAATGTTAGACCTAAGCATACACAACACATTTAGCAGATCAAACCTGTGGGAACTAAATCCGCCGCAAGCTTTTTGTCCTCTTTGGGGAGCCAAACCCGCAAGGTTTTGTTCTCAGGCGACGTGAGTTTCCTCATCGGGTTCGACCCATTTTTGGGAAGCCTTTGGATTCTGTCCCACATCGGCAAGAGAAGCGCCCCACTCATGCCTTATAAACTCTTGGGCATAGCATGTGTAGTAGTGGTACACTCATGCTACGCCCAAGAGCTTATAAGGCATGAGTGGGGCGCTTCTCTTGCCAATGTGGGACAGAATCCAAAGGCTTTCCAAAAAAGGGTCGAACCTGAGGAGGAAACTCATGCCGCCTGAGAACAAAACCTTGCGGGCTTGGCTCCCCAAAGAGGACAAAGAGCTTGCAGGGGCTAGAACAAAATCCTCCCCTACAAAACCTATCTAAGAATCACACGAAACTATCTAAAATATATAAGACTAAAATGCAAAACTGACCTTCTAAGTTTCACATTTTGTCATTTCAGTCTTTTAAGTTTCAGTTTTGTCATTTTAGTCCTCTGTTAGCCTTCTGTTAAGTGTTGTCGTTTACTAACCAAAACGATGTCGTTTTGGATGATTTTTTAAAATTTTATTTCTTAATTTAAAAAAAATTGAAAAATGTTAATTACAAAAAAAAAAAAAAAAGAAGCAAAAGACAACTAAGGGCTTTGCCACTCTAGGAACTACGCCGTTGGAGGCACAGAACAAGATGTTGATAATGGTAGAGCAATCATTAATCCAAAACCGAAGGAAAATGCAAGACCAAAAGGCCTTCAAAGCATGCCTGAGTACTGCATTTATGCCTATGAGCTCCCAAAGATGCCACCAGTTCGGAGCCATATTGGCAGCTTAGTTAAGAATTTGTCTAAATACTTAAGGTTTTTTTACTTTCTCGGAAAAGTTGGATTTTGGTGTTTGTTTGGATATAGACGCAAAGGAAAGCTGAGGAAAAATATGGCAGAAAGTTATAGGAATTGCAAGTAGAGTTGGCTTCCTCCAATGAACTACGGCAAAAACTGGAACAAAAGGTTTGCGCTTAACCTGCTCGACTAAATGCCCATGATAAAAAATCTAAAGTTATTGTTAGTAATAGGATTTTTCTTTAATGGTTTTTGTTATTGATTTAATTATTCAAGTATTTTACTCTACACCTTTTGAGAAGCAGTTGCAAGAAAATGAATTCAAACAATATTGTCTTTACTTGAACAAAATGGGTGTAAGAAAGTTCGTCTTACTTGAACAAAACAGGTGTAAGAAAGTTCGTCTTACTTGAACAAAACAGGTGTAAGAAAGTTCCTCTTTCCATTGTTGAAGAAGGAATGAGGGGCTAGGGGGGCTAGGGGAATGACGTCGTTCCCTGAGCCCTTAGTTTCTTTCTTTCTTTTCTTTTCTTTTTTTTTTTTTTTTTTTTTTTTTTTTTTTTTTTTGCACATCTGGGAATCATTCTCTTCTCCACACTTATCAGAAATAAATTTGGGCATCTAGCAACATCCAATGACATCAGACCCCCCTTAGTTGTCAAGAAATCAAGCACATCCCGAATCTTCTTCTCTGAACAAATCATTAGCATTGGCTGTACTGTAAATGCCGTAAGAAAGTCATTTTCAGACCAACCAAAGCTCCTAAGAACCTCCTTTTTCTTTTCCCAATTCACTTTGCTTATTAGTGACATTGAACGGACACCCAAAATAAACGAGCGCCTCATTGGGTCAAACCCCATTTCTTTAATTGCACATACAACCTCTTTGAACAAATCGATCCTCAACATAAGCGACTTAGGTTGCATCATCAAGAGCCCTGCAACATGTTTTTCTGGTACTCCATGAGCCCTCAGAGTGGATATATTTGGCACCAAAACCTTCTTAATGTTGCATCGAATCACATGGGACGATTGCTTCAATGCATAGATAAGATTCTCATTGGTATGAATAATCCCCCTAAGAAAATTAATGGTGGGTATTATCTGTTTCTTCAAACTAGACAATAAAATGAATTTGTTTGAACAGATAGTCCTAGGTAAGTCAGGTCCTCTAAGACCCAAGGACTCAAAATAGTCAATCTTGGGTCTTATAGTTTTCTCTGGATGAGCTAAAATCAGAGGTGGGTGTTTAGAAATCAAGCTTGCAATGTCAGCTTTTGTAAACCCATAAGTGTTCAAAAGGTTTAGAAGTAAGTCTGGTTTATCAGTGTACTTAATATTAACAACCTTAGAAGCTGAAGTAGCTTTTTCTAAGGACAACCCACATGAGTTCATGAGGTAAGAGACTGTCAAAGATTGTTTCTCTGTGGAGTTTGAGACAGAACTGAGAAATGGCATTGTCTGGATATAACGAACATAACTGGTTTTTGAATTAAAGACTCTATTTTGCATCAGTGTTTTGCATGTGAAATGAAACATTTTTCTAAGGAAAGATTGGTGGGTTTATAAATTGAAATAGAAAGAAACTACTTACCTGTGGTTTGAGAGGCTGAATTGGAGTTGAAGCTCTGAAAGAAAAACCCTAGAGAAGGAAAACGATTTGTTGGCTCACTGAGTCAATGTTGTGAGCGAGCAAAGATGGAGGAGTGATGACCACTGGCCCAGCTGGGTTGGATTTGGGACAATATCTGGTCCAACCCATTTAGTCAGGCCCATCTCATGGACCTATGCACATTTGTTTGGAAGAGTTTTTGGTCCAATTATTTTGTTTATTATTTAAAAAAATAATAGTACTTAAAAAAATATGAAGCTTTTTAGGTTCGAGTGCTCTTAGGGTATTTATTAATTCCACTAAAAAAAAAGTATTTATTAATGGATTATTTTAAGAAAATTTTAATATCAATTTTAAGGAAAATATAAAAAGCTATCAAAAAATCAATTTTTTTTCTATAAAATATTTCTTAAATCAATAATTTTAGAGCATCTATTAACTTTTCCCAACTTTTTTTTTTTGTCTCACGTTTAGCAAAAAAAATATAATAAAAAAACTACCGAAAAGTACTAAATACCAAATAGACAATGAATATATCGCTTTAACAAGTACTGAAAAAATATAATGAGAATTTCATACGTATTGTGAAAACAATTTGCTAAATCTACCTCGGTTGAGTGTTTAGGGTTTCATTTAGGGTTACCTTTTTCGTTTAAAACATACCATTAGCCTTGACAAATTCTAGGTAATCCCTCTTCACAATGTGTTATGAAGACAATTTGTTTAGACGCCTAATTTGTTATGTCAAATTATTGAATTAACAAAACCTTTGGTAACCATACTTACTACATTACAAAAAGCTTCCATAAACAAGAGTCATGATATACATTAAAAAACCACATTTTGCCGGATATTATTCATTTTAGGAGATTTATTTTTTCTTATTATTAATCTTCTGAGGCACTAAAGACGTGTCCGTGCGCCAATTTTACGGTAGAATTGTGTGATATGTGTTGGAGATCATGTCCCAAAAAAAAAAAAAAAAAGAGCAAAATTTTTTATTATAAGTTTAATTTTATAATTTCAACCATAAGGTTTTGGAGGAAATTATAAACTGTAGTGTACATTTCAAAGACAGTACAAAAGGCTGTCACAGTACAAAGAATTGAAAGAAATATCTTGTTAATAGTTTAATATAGTTTTAGGGTCTGATTGTGATTCGCTTATTTTACTGAAACTGAAAATTTTTTGCTAAAAATATTATAGCAAAATAAGCTAAAAGCTAGCTGATTGTTTTTTTACTGAAAATACTGTAGAAAAAAAGCTAAAAGTGTTGAAAGCATTGTAGAAAAAAATTTATGTGTAATTTTAACCCTATTTTAATGCTTGAATATGCAAAGTGACTTCCAAATATGAAAGACAAATATTTAACAACAACAACAATAATAATAACTAATTTTTTTTATCTTAACTATAATTTACTATCAAGTTTGTTATATCATAATTATGATATATATTTCATGAAAGCCATCGATTAGAGTTACCAAAAAAATACCATAATGTTAATGGTAATTATAATAACAAGTTTTTAGATTTGGACAAAAAAAAAATACCATAATATGAATGGTAATTATAACATTAGTAACAAAGGAAGTCCTACGATGGAAGAATCTCACATATCGATGCTGATATTGTTCCGAACCACTTTCATCTCAGGTTCATCTAAAGAAGAGATCACATGTGTCATTTCATTGTAATAACTTTCCTCGCTACTTTCACATTTGTCTCGTCTAGAAAGCTCTTGTCCAATATCATTGTCTTCACGTGCTTTAATAAAATTACGAAGAACCATTGTAGCAACAATAATGCGTTCTTGAATGCGCAAATCATAGCTGAGCATATCTTTCAAAATTCTCCATCTATTCTTCCAAACACCAAAAGTTCGCTCTATGACAAAACGAAGTGATGAATGGATATAATTAAATTTCTTCTCAGAATTTTGTGCTGTTCAACCTTGTTGAAAATCGGGGAGGCGGTACTTCTTCCCCTTAAATGGTGCAAGGAACCCTTTCTTCATATGGTACACTGAATCAACAAGATAATATTTTCCTACAAATGAGAATGTTTATTACATTAGCATTTTTAGTACATAACACATACTTTAATACATTAATTAAAACTCAACAATACAAATCAAGTTGAGGTTTTGGGAAGTTATCACTCTTATTATTGAGGCAACTTAAAAATATTCTTGTGTCATGTGCTGACCCTTCCCATCCAACACATGTAAAAGTGAATTTCATGTCAAAATTGGGTCCATTGCCAACTTCTCAAATGTAGTTGGGTGTTCAAGAATAACAGGACTCCATTCACAACCAAGATCACGGCTATAAAGCTTTACCACCCTTTCTGCTTCTTGTATAGCCTTAGAACGAGATATTACTTCAGCTAAATAAGACTCTAGCACAACCTCTTTGAGTTTCTTATCAAAGGAAAGCGTAAAATATCTACGAAGTTCATAGCCATCAATTCCTTTTTCTATAATTAACTTCCATTTGAGCCCTTTAAAGCCTTGAAAGGAATCAATAACCTCTGCACCAATCAAAGGTTGGCCTCTCTTGCCTAACGGTTTTGCCAACATTGAGATATTTTGATCAACTAACAATCTTGGTACGGAGGTAGGTTGAGGCAACATCATAAATTTGATTGTCACTGAGACCACAATCCGTGTGAAAGAAGAGAGTGATTTTAGGCGTACAAAAATATTCTTCATAGATGGAGAAGAGATTATTGAGGAATGAGGAAGGTACGAGTTCTTTTACTGGGGGACATAGTACAATCACACCAGCAGCTGTGATCAAAGATGTAAGCATCTCCATGAAAGTTAACATGGTTTGAAAATTGAGGGTCAATCACCCCTCTTCCAAATCCTGTAAAAATGAAAACGATATAGTTAAGGATAGAACTTTTTTACGCCTTGAGGGCCGCAATATAGAAGTTTGGACACCAAGTATATATTTCTTGGTTTGTCTATGAAAGTTTTGGGTCACTTCACAAGGATGACATCTGCCATAAATTTGTTGGGATAAATCACTATGTGTTAATAAATTTAAATAGGACAAAGTTTACATATTACAAGAAAAATGCCTTTTAGTGACGAAGAATTTTTGACGGATCCAAAAAGTCTTCTAAAAAAATCCTATTTTTGACGGCAAAATAATGCCCTCACAAATACTTAGTAAAATGTGAAATATTTGTGACCAACAAGAAAATATGTCACAATTATGTGTTATAGCCGTCACAATTAAAAATCTTTAGCAAAAAGTGTATTATTTGTGACGGTTAAAAAAATGCCGTCACTAATACTAAATTATTTGTTAGGGCCAGGATTGACCTTCACAAATAATCATTAAAATGTCAAAATTTTTGGAGCGAAATGTTCCCACCAAATTATTTCCTAGGGACAATAAAAATCCCTTACAAAAAGTTTATTTTTTGTGTAAGTTAAAAATATGCCCTCACTAATACTAAATTATTTGCGAGGGCCACAATTGGCTTTCGCAAATAATCATTAAATATTAATTTTTTTTGGAGATAAAAATTATTCTAAAATTCAAAGAAAAATAAAAAGAAATGCATAAACATATAGCACTTTGTATTCTTTAGATGAATCTTTTGTTTACAGCCTAAAAAAAATGCCTTTTATATACATCCTATATATGAAAGGTCTGTCCTTATTTTCTAATAAATTTTACCCATAAAAAAATGATAGCACTTTCAACTTCAAAATGGTAGCCTGAAATTCAAAAATAGTAGCCTTTTGTACTCTCTCTTTCTCAAAAGTGAATAAAATTTTCTTCCCATAATGGAAAGTGAGCTTGTCCAATTGAAATGTAAGCCAATCACAATATAAACATTATCAAATAAGTCAAGTCTCTCTTTTTTTTTTCTTTCTATTTTCTATTTTCTATTTTCTTTTTTTGAGTTAAAATGGATAGAAATGCTTTATTAGAAACAAAGAAGAATTACATTAAATAGTCCTTTTAACACGGTAGCATGAAGAAATTTTTAGCAATTACAAACAAACAACCTGTGTTTCCTTCCCATTTTGTGGAAAATGCTTATTAGATAGATGTCCAACATCAGATTTGTCCTACAAATAATACCCAAGTGCATACTATCATGTAAAAAATGCATGCTTCAGACATTTTAAGTCTCCATGCAAGATAAGAATTTGTCAAATTCTTAATTTAAAGCTTTAATGAATTTTTTATTTTATTTTATTTTTTTGAGAAGAAAGATGGTACATTATATTATAAAGGGAGGCTGTTGAAATCAGCCTGGAGAATAGGAACAATGTCAGGTGGTATCTTCCATCTAGACTACCATATGGGAGGAGTGAATAGCTCTCCATGCAAGTGAGTGTGCACACAGTATTACAAAGCCTATGTACATGAGAAAAACGATAATCAGTGAAAGACTGGGAGGCTATGTGCTGCAAATTAGCAGCTAAGTGACCAAACTGTGCCAATGATCTACATCCATGTTGTAAGGTGTTGATGAGTATCTCAGAGTCCCCTTCCAATACAATCCAATCCAAACCAAGTTCTGCAGCAAATACCACTGCCCTTCTAGCTGCAAGTGCTTCCACCTCTATGACAGTGAATGTGAGAGGTATTTTTTGAGAGAGGGATGCCATCACCTAGCTGCAGCAAATTCCACTGCCCTTCTAGCTGCAAGTGTTTCCACCTCTATGACAGTGAATGGGAGAGGTATTTTTTGAGAGAGGGATGCCATCACCAAGCCTTGCTCATTCCTTATTACTAGGGATGGCCATACCCATTGGGTAATGGATATCCAACCCTACCCGATCCAAATGTTCCAGGTAATACCCGGTTCTTCATGGGTAAAGGTAATCGGGTAGAGTTTGGATATTACCCGACTTTTGCGGGTAGGGTATGGATATTACCCAAACCCGACCTGTACTAAAAAAACCTAAATTTCTTCTCTCAAAGCTCTCCGCCTCCCCTCAAACACACAAACACAATCAGATCAAACCCATTCAAAAAAAAAAAAAAAAACCTCGATCAACAGTTATGAGAGAGAACACGATTAGAGAGAGAGAACATAATCAAAGAGAGAGAAGGCGATCAGTCTTCAAAATCGTGAGAGAGAATAGGATCGGAGCTTTCTATGACGTACCTGAGCAGCGATAGCAGGTGATTGGAGTGGGTCATGGTCGATCAAACTCAACTCAGCTTTCTCCATTACGCGAGCTTGCTGCGAAGCCATTGTTGATGGCGGTTACAATTTCGGCATCTGGTTCTTAAGACACGAAGCCATGGTGTTGAGAGAGAGACACATCTGGTTCTCCGCCTCGTACCGCATTTCACAGAAAGCAATTAGTGAAATCACAAGGCTTCCAAGAGAGAGAGAGAGAGAGCGAGCTGAGAAACGATGCTATGGAGAAAGAGAGAACATCTAGTTTACTTGGCTAGTCTTGCTGAGCAAGCTGAGTGAGATACAATGGTATCTTTTTTTTTTTATGGATTTTTTTTTCTATTTTAGCAAAATTTTGATAATATATATATTCGTGTTTTTTTTTTAATTTTGATTTTTTAATTTTTTTTGCTTGATTGATTGGAAGGTCCGTAGGTGTATGATATTCTATGCATTTTTTTAAATGGGTTTTGGGTAGGGTATGGATATCCATGGATAATACATTCGGGTAAGGATCGGATATGGATATTAATGGGTATTGGTATCCGGGTATCCATGGGCAAACATTTCGGGTAGGGTATGGGTATACCCGATCCATACCCTACCCATGGCCATCCCTACTTATTACTACCTCGACACCTGCATAGTTTTCTTTAACAAAGAGGGCTCCATCAAAATTTATTTTATACCATGATGCATCTGGAGGATGCCAAGCAGCTGCTATAGGGATCCGCTGAGGTGCTGGGAATTCTTGCAACGCCGACAAAAACTGATATCCAGACTTCACTACAAAATTCCCATCTGCAGTAAATGGCCAGGTTAGGATGTCACTCTGCTGTGAATGGCAGAGGGGTATTTTTTTTAACAGTTCAAAGCCCAAAGAGATGTTGGTCTAACCAGCACTTTCAAAGATGTTACTTGAATAGAAAAAAACACCATTGATACCACTGAGTTGCTGTAGCACAAGTAATCCAATTCCTATCTGCAGCATTTGGTAGTAATCCATCAAAAGGGGATTCTAGTTTAAAAGAACAGAAAACAACCTTACAAAAATTAAATAATTCTATTATAAAAAACCAGTCTACCGTTAAAGGAAAACAGTATCTCTTTCCCTTGAGATCTGAAAACCAGATTGTGGTTCTTTTGCTTGTTGATGCTACAAATCTCTGTAAAAATTACATCAATAATAAATGATGGTAATGTTAGAAAGAGAGTTGAAGTTGCACTTGTGTAATAATATTATTAATGTCATCCAGATTAATAATATTAAAACCCCTCAAATATGGCTATCATATAAGATAGAGAAATGCAATCCCCCACTTCCCTTCCAAAGAATTAGAACATAAAACTATTCACTAACAAAATTTTCACTCTCTTCACAAACTCAACTTGGGCATTGTTTCACTGCCGACTTATAGTAATATGCAGGGCCAGCCCTAGGCCTAGGCCATTTAGGCCATGGCCTAAGGACCCCTAACATGGAAAAGCTCCCAAATATTATTAATTCTTTTTTTTTTTTTTCTCAAAGTCTAAAATATTAGAGTTATGCTAGTATATTACAAATTTTATTACACAAGTCCTATAAATTAACATGTCACCAATCACACGAAATAATTCAATACTCATTTATTTTTTTGTTGAAATGTCACCTCATTGTCACATTAATTTGTAAACTTTTTGTAATAAAATTTATAGTAAGTTTAGCATTTTCTCAAAAAAAAAAAAAAAAAAAAGAATTAATAGAAATGCAACCTAATCTCCATTAAATGAATGAAAAATGCTAAAGCTAATACAAATTCTACGAAAAAAAAACTTACAAACTGATGTGACAGTAATATGATTAGTATCATTTAAATAGTATAATAAATGAATGTTTCAACAACCTTTTTTTTTATATTGGTGATATGCTAGTTTGTAAAACCTATATAGTAAGTATCATTAGCTCACTTTGGGTGAATTAGTCATATTAATAAGTATGAATTAATAATAGATTTGAAATAAAAAAAATAAACTAAATATTATTTAAGTGATATTCAGATGTAAAAGGTCCCTTTAAAATTTTCGCCTTAGGCCTCAAATTATCTTGGGCCAGCCCTGGTAATATGGATTAATGTGTATCCACTTCTCAATCTACTTATTTTAAATACCAAATACAAAATAAAAGGGGAAAGGAAAGGAGATATATGCATAACTAGATTCTATTTAATGTCTTCAAGAAACTGACACAGCCAAATAAAGGTCTTAGTAGAAACTTGATTATCTCAATGAAGACAAGTATGTGAGAGGGAGGTAATAATTGAAAACTTGAGACTAGCTTGATTTAACTGGGGCAGATCCAAAGCATTTACAGTAGCCGCCACAGCAAGAGATGTGACTGGAACAACTGAAAGGAACTGGGGCAAGCTGAAATGGAAACCAAAGAATAATTACAAAGAAAAATTAAGTGGTATTTGACAAATGATACACACACAGAAAGATCAGAGCCAAGAATTATGATCACCTGTAAAAGGTCACACACTGTTAATGCAACAAAACAAGATTACCTTCTTCACATGATCAAAAACAATCCTAATATCCGATTCCTATTATGAATGAGACCTACCATGGGTTAGCCAACTTGTAGGAAAATAAGCATGCCTTGAGAGAAACTTTATTGAAATATGCACAAAACTTACACGTTTATATATCTCTAGCATTCATTAATGCAATATTTCAATTAAGAGGGTTATTGAGGAAATTGTTTGAATAAGTTATCTGCTGAATCAGCAATAAACAAAAATTTATTTCTCTGTGCACTTTTGTTTTAGCTTGAGCATAGCATATCCAAGAAACCAACTTTAAAACTAAATTAGCACAAAAGTTTGGCATATTATCTTAAAATGTATATCAAATTTCATCAGCAAGCAAGGTATATATTATGCAACATAATTCTCATACCACAAAATGTGCCTGGGAGTTCATCAATAAGTTGAGGCTTCCAATCTCCTGATATTCTTCTAAGAATCACCATTGGATCTTCAACAAACTCTTCAGTCAAGCGACCTTCCTCATGGTCCATTGTCGTTACCTTATATTAATTATAATACTATTTTTGCTATTATTTTACTTACTCTAACCTCCATGTATCCAAGAATTTTGATCAAGCTCAAATATGCGGTTCAAATTGTGTCCATGACTCCATTGTCCCTACCTCCCTGGTCTAAAGTGCATGTCTGAAACAAAATAGATATATAAGCATGAAGGGGACACATAAGACTCTAGCACAACCTCTTTGAGTGTCTTATCAAAGGAAAGCGTAAAATATCTACTAAGTCCATAGCCATCAATTTCTTTTTCTATATGTAACTTCCATTTGAGCCCTTTAAAGCCTTGAAAGGAATCAATAACCTCTGCACCCGGTACCAAATCAAAGGTTGGCCTCTCTTGCCTAACGGTTTTGCCAACATTGAGATATTTTGATGAATCAACAATCTTGGTGTGGAGGTAGGTTGAGGCAACATCATACATGTGATTGTCACTGAGACCACAATCCGTGCGAAAGAAGAGAGTGATTTTAGGCATACAAAAATATTCTTCATAGATGGAGGAGATTATTGAGTGATAGGCCAAGAATGTATTGACCCTTTGTGATGAATTGACCAATTAATTAGCCAAGTTGATTAATTAATCAGATTAACATACAATACGCATGGTAGCACAAACAAATCACCAACTAAGTAAATATGCAGCGAAAAATAAATTGACATGGTGATTTGTTTACGAATGGGGAAAACCTACACAGCAAAAACCCCACCGGGTGATTTTAAGGTCACCACTCCCGAGAATTCACTATTATCACAAGTGGTTACAAGTAAAGGAATCCCAGTACCTTATACCAACCTATAGTTGAACCCTTACCCCAATACCCAATTGGACTTGTTTTCTAGTGACAATCTCTCCTTTTAATGCACGGCTCCCAGTACGTGACTAACCAATAGATGCGCGGATCTCAGTATGCGACTTAATCACCAACTTGAGAAGGATGTTGGCTGCAAAGTTCTTCAGTTCATCACACAGTGTACAAACACAGCAGCTTCTTGAATAGAAAGATGAATTAGGGCATATGTCTTCGGTTCACAGTATGCTTGTGAAAAACCTTTGCATTTAGTTTCATCAATTGCGACGGCCTTTAAAACAATCCTTACATATGTTTAGGGTTGTGAGAAAAGAAAGCCGAAACATCTATTCACGGATTGGAATGAAATTAGATTTGAAAAACTGATTTTCATAAACCTCGACAGATACCCTATCTATCGAGCAGCTGTCGAGCCTCGGGCTAAAACAGCTTTTTAAGCCTTAATAGATACTAGCTGTCGAGCTTTAAAATCCAGCACTTCTTCACTTGATTCTTGGACAGACTTGCATGGCTTTAACACTTGAACTTGAAACCTTGTTCTTTGAAGTATTAAACACATCCTAAATCTACCCAATTACTAGTAAAGTGCATTTTGTCAAAGAATTAGCCAATTCTATATTGACATATGTTCCTAACATAATTCACATATGTCCTAACAATCTCCCCCTTTGGCAATCCGTGACAAAACCACAACAAACAAATGAACATATGAGAGAAGTCATAAATCACTCAACTCATACTCATTTGTTGAATACAACAAAATCTATTCTAATACAAACTCTTGAAAAACTTTGCAAGAAGAGAGTTCATGGCAAAAAGACTTTCACAACCTGTATTTCTGAAACACTTTAAACAAAACTCATCAAGGCATCTTAGTGTGAAATAGAAATAAAAGATTGCATACAAGATATAAGAAGCATATGCATAAAGAAAGAAAAGAAACAACACATGTAAAGATAGGTGAATAACATACATCAACATATATATATATATATATTTATATATATATCCAAGGATAAGTACAATGTATGTCAAATGGTCACAAGGCCAATATACATGAGGTAAATGTAAAAAGATAATAAAAAAAAGAAAATACATAAAAATCTCACTACATCTCTCAAAATATAGACACTCCCCCTAACAAAAATCTCCTATGCTAACTCTCCCCCTAAGTATATGACTACTCTTATATCCAAAACTACTCCCTCTTTTTGTCATGAATGACAAAGGGTAAGTAAGTCAAGTAGACATCTCATCATCACTGGGCGAGCTAGCACTATTGTCCTCATCAGCATCATCACTGTCGGAGCCATTATCACTCTCATCTGCTGAAGCTAGTGGAGATGGAGAAGAAGTAATGAAACCACCCACGACAGCCTGTCGTCGTGCAATACGACCAACACGGGTGTTCACTTGATACAACTCATCACTGAAAGTGTCAAGGCGAGCATCCATGCGCATAAGCTGTGCTATGATAGCCTCGAGAGTCACTCCACCCACAGAAGAAGAAGGAGCGGAGGTGGATGGAGCTGAAGAAGCCGGAGGAGCTGCCGTCTCGGTCTGCGTCCGCCTCGGGCAAAGCTGAGCATCACTCCGTCTAACGGTAGTAGCGTCAATGGCACCCATGACGCGGGAAAGGAGATAGAAAAATGGCGAAGGATCCTCGTGATAGCCGAAGGAAAAATGAGCTTATCACGGGTCACTGTTTCCCTATAGACATCCATAAGGGATAGAATGAAGTGAGAAGGGGAGTCAATAGAAAGATCCTCAATGAGGGATAACAAAAATTGAGCACGAGACTCTGTGATAGAGTTATAGTGAGACAATGGATGGAGAATGAATGTCATCACCATGTTAAGGAATCTCAGATCTTTAGCAAAGGTCGAGCATCGGGTGTTTTGACGATCACCCCAAGAAGAAGGTGTCTCACAAAATAGAGACATGAGTTCATCTTTGGACATAGGCCTCAGATGATCGCAACCAGGGTAGTCAGGATGCACTACCCTAGGAACGTGTAGCATTTTGGATATAAGATCCGGAGTGACTACAATGCGCATACCCCGAACGCGAGTGACAAACTGGGGTATAGAATAGTAAAATCCGTGCATGTTAGTAGAACTCCTGTATGATCATGGAGGGACAAGTGACTGGGACGCCACACAGTGACTCCCAACCCCTACTGTAGATGCAGTGTGAAGGTCAGTATCGAAAAAAATCCGATAGGATAACTTGGCGTTTTGAATGAATGCCTTGTCTAAAAAAGTTCTCCGAAAAGTCCTTTCAGGCTTTATCATCATGGAACCGTACATGAGAAGGAGTAGGATTAGAAGAAGAAGATGCTCCAGAACGAAGAAGGTTCTGGGATGGAGTGGATTTGCGTTTAGGTGCCATAGAGTAGACTAACGCAAGAAAGAGAGGGAGAGAGAGAGAGAGAGACAAGCAGAAAAGCACCAACAACATCAATATAAAAATATAAAGAATTGAAGGTACATATGCAAGGAAATGCATGAGCATGTGACATGCAACATATAAAGCAACATAGGCTCAGCCTAATCCAA
The DNA here is from genome assembly GCA_030021035.2 of Notholithocarpus densiflorus. Lineage (NCBI taxonomy): Eukaryota > Viridiplantae > Streptophyta > Magnoliopsida > Fagales > Fagaceae > Notholithocarpus > Notholithocarpus densiflorus. Next base: position 1,242,445 of record JARYZH020000104.1, read on the forward strand.
GCCTAACAGCACACATCATTGCAACAAAGTAAACACACATCTAAAATGCATGGAACATTGTTATAATGCAAATGTGATGCAATGCATGATAATTTAAAACCATTTAAGTAAAATGCAACCCAAAAATGAGAGGGTAATATATTACTCAAGCAAGAGATTCCATGATTACGAGACTAGGTACACTCCCATACAAAAGTCATGCTTTGCACTTGTTTGGGCCATACAGAAGTTAAGGCACATTGTTTTACCCTTTCAAATATGGGTGGTAGCAAGAATGGACCCATTGAAGTACCTCTTCGAGAAGCCCGCTTTGAGTGGAAGATTGTCAAGATGGTTAATCTTATTGGCTTAATTCGATTTAAAGTACGTGGCTAGGAAAACTATTAAGGGAAGTGTTGCATCATATTTTTGTGCTAAGAATCCCATAGAGGGGGAGGACGGTAAAGAGGATTTTCCGGATGAGGATATTTTGGATGTTAAGCTAGGGACATGGAAGAGAAGTGTGATCTTCACACCAATTCCACTTATGCCTAAGAAGTGTGATCTCTCAGTCAATTTATATGTATGTGTTCAAGGGAGAATAAGAGAGTGGCTCACAGTCACATACACACCATTTCGTTCTCTTATTAAATTCTGTATGTTTCTCTCCTTATGACTGATTATCTAATTGGGCTAGCCTTTTGGGTCATTCTAATTGAATTTTAGTATGTGGCGTGGGACTAAAAGGGAACAAATAAGAAACTAACTCCAATGGGTTTTGGGCTTTTTTGTCAACTCTTGACAAGTCTAAAATTACCATTAATTATATTTAATACCACTATATAAATATAATTGCACTCTAGGCCTTATTACTAAATTATATCCCAAAACTTTATTATACATATAACTCCTTCATAAAATATTCGTAGTAATACAAAGTCATGAATGTTGACTGCCACTTTGAAGATTACTATATCTTAATCCTTGAGTACCCGGTTTAATCCTTTAAGTTATTCATCATATATTTATGAAATCCAATTTCATAAATATATATTTTAGTAACTTTTTACTAAAGTAGTTAGGCCTAACATTCTGAATAACCAAACTCATTAAACTTATCTTAAAGAAATATTTTATATCTCCGTTAAGAGATTATGAATTCCATCTTGAGAATATATGTTCCTTCAATACTAAATGTGGCTGCCCAACATACTGAGGTTCTGATCGTGACTTTAGATCTCACTCTTGATATATCAAAACAACCTACACTTCATGATCATGTTTATTATTCTCTCAGGATTAAAAGTTGATGTAAATAGAAGTCGTGAGATTTATTATTCATTTGATAGTCGTTAGTAGAATAATAAATCTTACAGTGGTCCAGTTCAATATGTCTTAACAATTAAACATATCAACATATCAACTAAAAGTCTCTACTTCCATGATCAAGACAAATCATCTTAGTCGATATGTTATAGTTTTCGCAGATGAAATGCCCAATTTCATCACCGACTATGAACTAAAATTTTTGAGTTTACAAAGAACTTGTGATTTATATCTTCTGTGACTAAATCACATAAATTACATATTATGCATCTCATGGATTATATGATAATGTCCAAATATTCATGTTAGCATTATTTTAGATAATAATTAAAAACAACTTTATTAATCACAACATAATGTCATACATAGCATCATACAACATGATTTAAAAGGCACATATCCTAACAATCTCTCACCGGCCCTAAAGACTATTGTGCACTAATCTAACTCCCATACCTTCCAAATGTGACTCAAAAGTCCTTTGGGCCAAGGCTTTGGTAAAAGGATCTGCTAGATTATTTGCACTATCAATGTTTGCTACTACTACATCTCCTTGAGCAACAATGTCTTAATTGATGTGATACTTTCTTTCTATGTGCTTTCCTTTCTTGTGATTCCTTGAATCTTTGGATTGTGCAACTGCTCCACTATTGTCGCAAAACGATGTGATAAGAACTTGCTCCATTCTCACAACACCAAGATCAGAAAGGAATTTCTTAAGCCAAACAGCTTCCTTTGCTGCTTCACAAGCAGCAACATATCCAACCTCCATGGTGGAGTCAGTATTACAAGATTGCTTAACACTCCTCCAACTTATGGCTCCACCTCCTAAGGAGAACACACAACTTGAAGTGAACTTTCTAAAATCAAGATCTGACTGAAAATTTGAATCCTTATAACCAATGGGAATCAAATCCTCACACCGGTAAATAAGCATATAATCTCTTGTTCTCCATAGATACTTGAGAATATGCTTTATAGCTTGCCAATGTTTTGGTCCTGGATTTGATTGATATCGGCTGACTATGCCAACTGAATAACAGATATCTGATCTAGTACAAAGCATGGCATACATGAGACTTCCCACTACAGAAGCATAGAGAATTTGTCTTATCATATTTTCTTCCTCAAGAGTCTTAGGCCTTTGGTCATCAGACAGAGGAACTCCATGTCTGAAAGGAAGCAGTCATTTCTTGAAGTTTGGCATGCTAAACCGTTCTAGAATCTTATCTATATATCCAGCTTGTGACAAACCTAACATTCTATTCTTTCGATCTTGCCAAAGCTTGATCCCTAGAATGAAGTTAGCTTCGCCCAAGTCCTTCATATCAAATTGGCTTGACAACCAAATCTTTACTGATGACATTACCCCTACATCATTTCCAATGATTAGAATATCATCAACATAAAGCACTAGAAACATTACTACTTTATCTTGATGTCTTTTGTACACACATGGTTCATCAAGATTTTGTTCAAAACCAAATGACTTGATTACTTGATCAAATCTGATGTTCCATAATCTAGATGCTTGCTTAAGTCCATAAATGGATCTTTTCAACTTGCATATCATATGCTCTTGGTTCTTTGCTATGAAACCTTTCGGTTGCATCATATAGATTTCTTCTTCAAGATTTCCATTTAGAAATGCAGTCTTAACATCAATTTGCTAAATCTCATAATCATAATGAGCAGCAATGGATAAGAGAATTCTGATAAATTTAAGCATTGCTACTGGTGAAAAGATTTCTTCATAATCAATACATTCTTTTTGTGTATACCCTTTCGCCATTAGCCTTGCTTTAAAGGTTTCAACCTTTCCATCTATCCCTCTCTTCCTTTTGTAAACCCATTTGCAACCAACAGGTTTAATGCCATTAGGCGTCTTTACAAGATCCTAAACTTGATTGGAATACATAAAATCCAATTCAGATTTCATAGCTTTGACCCAATGATGTGCATCTATATCATTCATTGCCTCTTCATAAGTGTAAGGATTAGTTTCAGCCTCTTTTGAGATAGCTTCATAAGTTTCTTCTAGACCTATAAATTTTACAGGTGGCCTAACAATCCTCCCACTACGACGAGGCTCCTGTGTACTAGTCATTTCATGAGTAATATCTTGTGGTGTATCCGATACAACCACATCATTCCTAGTTTCATTCATTGATTGTTCAATTACAGGTTCATTCATTTCAGCTAAAACAACTCTACTTTTAGGAGTATAATCATTCATATAGTCATTTTCCAAAAAATTGGCATTTGTACTAAGAAACACTTTATTATTTTTATGACTATAGAATAAACCTCCAACAGTTCCTTTTGGATACCTTACAAAGAAAACCACTTCTGTTTTAGATTGTAACTTGTTAGACTTTCCTTTCAACACATGTGCTCGGCAACGCCAAATATGGAGATGTCTCATACTAGGCTTGCGCCCAATCCACAACTCTACAGGTGTTTTAGGAACAAACTTCGAAGGTACAAAATTCAGAAGATACATTGTAGTATTTAAGGCATATCCCCAAAAAGAAATTGATAGAGTTGAATAACTTAACATTGATCTAATCATATCTAAAAGAGTCCTATTCCTTGTTTCTGATACACCATTTTGTTGTGGAGTTCCAAGTGCAGTCAATTGGGATATAATCTCATTTTCAGTTAAGTAATCCTTAAAATCCCAAAGAAGGTATTCGCCACCACGATCAGATAAAATGGCCTTTATGCGTTTACCTAATTGATTCTCAACTTCAGCCTTAACCTCTTTGAACTTTTCAAAGGCTTCAAACTTTCATTTCATTAGGTACACATAACCAAATTTAGAGTAATCATCAGTGAAAGTAATGAAATACTCATAGCCACCTCTTGCTTGGGTTGACATAAGACCACATACATCTGAATGTACTAGTTCTAGCAAATCTTGGGCTCTTCTACCTTTTACATTAAAAGGTCTTTTGGTCATTTTTCCCTCCAAACAAGATTCACAAACTAGAAATCCATTAAAGTCCAATGGCTCTAAGAGTCCATCTTTGATCAGTCTTTGAATCATTTTTAAATTAATATGACCCAAATGTAAATGCCAAAGATATGCATCACTAGTAGAAGGAAACTTTCTCTTTAATGATTTCACATGTGAATTGTACATTTTTAGACCCCTTAAACACAACCAGATTAACCTAGTTAATTAGCCAAGTGCTTAACTTAGGTAAATTATTCAGATCTAGATTAACACAAATAAATCATATCATTGAAACGGTGCGAAAAATAAATAACACAACGATATGATAACCTAGGAAAACCAAACTGGTAAAAAACCTGAGGAGAATTTTAACTTGCTATCCTCAAGGTAAAACAGATCTACTATGAAAAAATTGAAATTTTATAATAGCGACTTAGACCACTAACATCCTATTGCTACATCGAGTAGAAAACTTACTACCACGACCACGTGACAGCTCCGAGTCCACGGACTACTTCTTTCTTAGCTTCATAGCAACCACAAGTACTCCCACTTGTGTTTTCTTTAAACTCTTTATGCAGCAACTGAAGTGATCACCAAGCTCTCGACATCAATCTTGAGATTGGAAACCCTAAGTATGTATGAAGACAAACACCTCTAGATCTCACAAGAGATTCATACACACAGTATAAACAACAACTATAAAATGTGGCTAGGGTTTTTCCTTTTATACTTAAGGTAAAACATAAAACCCTACATGTCATATGGGCTTGGGCTAAGTTGGAAAATTCTGTAGAAAAACAATCTGCATGAGTTTCGATCGATCAAGTCTAATTTTCGATCCATCGAGCCTTATAGATTTACATAATAAATCCTACAGTACACCTGATTCCAACTTTACAAATAGATACACTTTGAACAGCCTAATTCTAGACTCTAAGTTTTGATCATGGTTTGCCAACATAATACAAATTGAAGTTCTAATACATTAGTCCCTAAAGTCTTAGAACCTAACAAACTCTTCCTTTGGCAATCCGTGACAAAATACATAATAAAACAAAATGCTCAAAGTTACAAAAATAGCCTATTACAATATAATTACCTAACAAAACAATTCAACCTAACTAATATCTATCAGTTGCAAGTATAGACAACAGCACGACTGAACCAACCTGTATATTCCTGTAACACTTAACAAACACATAAACGCATGTGTGGAAAATACAAGTAAAACAAAATAAAATCTTGATTTTACATAACATAAACTAAAAGACATATATCATGAATAACCTCATAAATATAAATCAATAATCAATGTAGCACAATGTGAAACAAGAAACAGAAATAAAAAACAAGATGTCTCCCCCTATCATATACAACTCATCAAAAATAAAGACATAAAAATAAATACATCATGAGCCCAAAAAAATAAGTACAAAGTGAAGCACCTAGATACAAGCTAAAGCTCCAAAACTCCAAAACAACAAAAAATCTCCCCCTATCTCCATCCATATGTACTCCCCATTTTTGTGATGAATTGCCAAATGGCAATCAAGACTCATCATCAAAAGGAGGTGGCGGAGGTGACCGTCTAAAGCTCGCCAAATCTGCACGCAAAGCTTGAAGCTCCGTGAGAACGTCCACCAAAAGCTGACCATGAGCCGTCTGAACGGTCATGACAGTGTTTAACATACGACGAATGCTAGAATCATCCGAAGTAGAAGGTGGAGGAGCAGCAGTAGCAGTTGGATCAATAAACTCATTAGCAGCTGGATCACCTGAAGAAGGAGAAGAAGGAGGTGTAACACCCGAAGAAGACTCAACTTTAGGGCGTTTAGAACTAGCTCGCATCTGAGCAGCTCTTTGCCTAAGGAAGGTGGTACCTATGAGAGCTATAACATGTACGGGCTCAGAAGCAGGAAACTCATCTAAACCTAAATGTAACAAAATCCGATGAATAAAAACCGGAAAGAAAAGAGCATGAGCATAAGAACTACTCCTATGAACCTCAACCAAGGAACGAATGAAAAGATGAGGAAAACTCATAGGAGCATCTGTGACAAAAGCATACAAAAATGCACATCTCTTGATAGGAATAGTATGAAATGAGAGATGAGTCAGATAGAATGGCAAGAAATCCGGAAAACGAGATAATGAATCTTGGTCAACTTGTGAGAGGAGATCCGAGGATTAGAACCCCACTGGATAGAAAACCCAGTAAGATATGACATAATGTCATCAAGTGGAGGAGACTCATCATAAGGATAAATGGGATGTTGGACCTTAGGCACCCCAAGAGCAGAGGCCACTACTGTAGGAGTAATGACATACTCTTCACCCCTTATCCAACTTTTCACAAATTGAGTGTTGGAATCATTGGAGTAGACAGAGAGGTTCGAATAGAACTCTCTGATCAAGGTAGCTAGAGGAGGATGGTCAATGTCCATAAAAGGTAACCAGCCCCTACGCTCAAAATTTCTCCTAATCTCCGGGCAAGCTCATCTAAAACTACCTTTCTCTTAGCCTACACAGATCTAAGAAGGTTCAGCTTCTCATACGTCTCTTGATTTTTCTCACTCAGAAACTTCTCACTATCAAAAGAAGGAGTAGAAGAAGAAGTGGATGTCCTATGGGTTCTAGTCTTCCTAACCATGATGCTAAAGAGCAAAAAGGATAGACAAAAAAGAGACAAAAGACAAAACAAAAGAAAAACCCAAAGGCAGACTGCATCAGACATAGTTAGAGCAAAAATAATATAGAAAATAACAATCTATATGATGTATGAACTATATTAACACATGATGCATGCTCTAATGCAGTGAGAATGGTTCAATTTTACTTTTAAAAACACAGAATTGGCTTGAACATAGAGTTTATATCAAAAACCCCAAATTTTGAAAACCCACGTTCAAAAATCCCAACAAATTGATCAATTTATCATAACACAAGTTAGATAACAATATATAATGACAAAATGAATCAATAACACAAACCAATTTCATCAAATTATTCTTAATTGAACAAAATCCCCAATTCGGGTAGTTTCAAGCCATAGAAATTTCAATTTTTTTCAATTCAGCAAATTGATCAAATTAAACCATGAGAAACATGTTAATATCATCTAACAACAAAAACCCATTGATCAATTTTGAAAGAAATTATCAAAAACACCAAAAACCCCAAATTTCTATAGGTTCAAAATTTTCCCTTAAATGCATGAAAAATGAGATTAAACCAAAAAAGAAAGGGCAAAATGGTCTTACCGGTGCTAGATGACAAAAACCTTGAGAAGAAATTGAGGGAAAAATGACAAAAATTTGCTTGAGTTGGATCGGTCGAAGAGAAAGAGCCAAAAAGCTTTTGAAAAAATTTTGAAATAGTGAAGAACACGAGAAAAGCCTAAGTTTTAAAAAATTCTCTGAACGATTTTCAATCGGTTGAAAAATAGGTTCGATCGATCGAAAATCACATTCGATCGATCCAGCATCAATCAAGCAGCGATCGAGCTAGGCAGATTCAAACCAATTTTTAATCACAATTTCGATCGGTCGAGTAATAAGTTCGATCGATCGAAAATCTGAAAAAATCAAATTTTTGAAAAACACAGCATTTTAATTCAAAAACTCCTCAAAGCACAATGTTTTATGAATAAAATGCATGAGTGTGAGATGAAAAGTTTTCCAAAAACCCCTGAATTTAACCCAGATTTTCCAAAAACAAGATTTTCAATCAATTTGTCCTCAAATCTCAAACTTTAAACACATTTTGCATTAAAATCAAGGAACTTTTAATCTTACATGGCCACAACAAGATCACACACAATATAATGTACTAAGTTTAACAAAGAATAACTTGTGTAGTGTGTGCAACTAGCAAGAACATGCGCTACATGTGAGGTGATAAGTAAATAGTGATCAATCAAAATTTCTACAAAATTCATCACATAAGTTTGAAAGAGACTAACACCTAAAGAGTTACATCATATAACTCTCACATCTCCTAGAATAAAAGCTTGTAATCATGTAAGTTTTTTGATTTGCCTTATAATGTACACACCAATTTTATTTGATTTGAAACTTATTAAAATAGCCAAGATAATGTACACACTAATTTTATTTGATTGTGAATTAATTATAGCCCAATAATGTACACACCAATTTTAGCATTTAATCTGAGGCTACACCTTATGTTCTTTTTGTGCATGTGCTACACTTTCTCGAGCACAAAAATCTTATGATATGCACTAAGGTGTTCATGATTGGTTAGTAAAAAATGGTAAAATGGTTATTTATGCTTTTCTCATTAAGTTCAAGTCCAACAATCAAAGGTATGTGACTTCAAGATCAAGATCATGTGACCAAAAACTATAAACAACTCCCACACAACATGCACTACAAAGTTCAAACTAGTAAAGTGCAGTAAAATAAGCTCATCCAAACTAAACAAGGTACATAAACATGTTATGTAAAGATAATATGGCCAACCTTGATTTCAAATCCAAGAAAAATTAATGCAAAACACATTTTTCTTCCCTTTTCCTCCTTTTATTTTTATTTTTATTTTTATTTTTATTTTTGAAAAGAATAACAAAAATATCCTAGTATGAAATGCATGAATGTTATGCAATGCAAATCCTAGAAAAAAACAAAGAAAGCAAAACAACAAAGAGGAATGGTCACAAAGAATAGAGAGATGAAGCACAAGGACTTTGTCAGAAAGACTCAATTAGATCGAGCATTTTGCATCCAAAACTTTTTAGATGCAACTCTTGCATTGGAGTTATTATTCATATTAGAATGTTGAGCAACTCCAAGATTGGAATAAAGGTTTAAAGCCTTTACCAACTCACCAATAAGTACCATGGGATCTTGTGCTTGAGGTACAGGTACTTTTGGCTTATTTGCTCGCTTAGCAGCTTGTAATTTGAAACAGTTTGGACGAATGTGCCCAGAATTTCCACAAAAATGACCAACCCATGCAAGTCTATCATGCAACTTGTCCTTAGGAGGGTTAGGAGTCTTAGGTTTAGACTCTTGAAGATCAATCCTAATCTTCCTAGGAGGAGTAACTTCAGCTGATTTGACAATCTCACTCACGGGAGGCTCAGAAGAAGAAACAAAGTTAGTGGAATGATTTTTAGTCACAGAGATGCAATCTTCAAAACCTAGACCAATTTTGTCTAAGGGAGACTTCTGAATACTCAACATGTGTTCAAGTTTGGAACTAGCAGACCTATTTGTTTGTTTTCTAATAACAGATAATTTAAGTTCCAAATTTTTAACTTTATCAAGCAATAACATGTTCTCAGTCTTCACCTTATCAAGAAATTCATTAGCATCAAACAATTTCAAGATCAAAATTTTCTTATTAAGTTCAAGAGAAGCAATCTTTTGTAAGCCTAAATCAACATTCATAGCATCCTTTGCAGCAACCTTGCAAAGCTTATTATAGACTTCTTGCAAATCAGCATTCTTAGAGAGTTCCCCATCGGAAGGGTTCTCATCAACAACAACACTTTCATCAACTATAGCAGTAGCTGTGAAAGCAATGAAGTTTCCATCCTCATCACTACCAGACTCATTATTAGAAACTTCATCATCACTAAGGGTTACAGCCATAGCCTTACCCTTTGATCTCAAGAATGAAGGACATTCTGATTTCACATGACCATACCCTTGACAACCAAAACATTGTTGATCCATAGAATTATTAGAGGTTTGACCTACTTTCTCTTTAGGTTTTTTAGTATTGTTCACCTTAATGGGTTCATTCCTCCTAAAATTTCTAGGTTCAGCATTGTTTTTACCTCTTGCCCTTCTGTTGTTGTTCCTAAGAAAATTTCTAAAGTTCTTGACAAGGTAAGCAATCTTTGTAGTAGAGAGTTCATCATCTAATCCATTCCCATTAACATCATCAACTGACTTAAGAGCCATTAATTTGGATTTGTTTGTCTTGGGTAGGTCTAACTCATAGGACTGAAGGGATCCTACAAGTTCATCAATAGGGATGGAATCCACATCCTTACTTTCAGTTATTGCAGTCACTTTGGGTCTAAAGTTCTCAGTCAAAGATCTAAGTATTTTGCTAACAATTTTAGGTTGATCATAGATTTCACCCAAATTATAAGCAGAGTTAACAATATCATTTAATTTAGCATAGAATTCATCAAAATATTCATCATCAGACATTCTAATACTTTCAAATCTAGTAGTTAACTGCTGCAGTTTGTTAATCTTAACTACCTTTGTGCCTTCATGCACAGTTTGGAGAATATTCCAAGAAGTATGAGCAACCTCAACATTAAAGATTCTCTTGAATTCCTCCATAAAAACAGCATTCATGGCTTTGCTATTAAAAGCGGTTGCTTCTTTCTAAGAAGTTTGCCACTCACTAACTGCAGTAGTGGGCTTCTCCCATTCGTATTCAGCGAAATTCTAGACTCTCTCATGAATAGATTTCAGGAATGCTTTCATCCTTACTTTCCAGTAGGCATAGTTGTTCCCATCAAAGTGAGGTAGAATCACAAGAGAGTGACCGTGTTCCATGACAACAGGGGTCAAGGATCAACTCTTAGATCAAAGGATCTAAAACACAAGAGCTAACTCGCTCTGATGCCACTTGTACGTTTTTAGACCCCTTAAACACAACCAGATTAACCTAGTTATTTAGCCAAGTGATTAACTTAGGTAAATTATTCAGATATAGATTAACACAAATAAATTATATCATTGAAACAGTGTAGAAAATAAATAACATAACAATATGATAATCCAGGAAAACCAAACTGGTAAAAAACATGGGGAGGATTTAACCTAGCTATCCTCAAGGTAAAACAGATCCACTATGAAAGAATTGAAGTTTTACAATAGCGACTTAGGCCACTAACATCATATTGCTACCTCGAGTAGAAAACTTACTACCACGACCACGTGACAGCTCCGAGTTCACGGATTACTTCTTTCTTGAATTTACAGCAACCACAAGTACTCCCACTTGTGTTTTCTTTAAGCTCTTTATGCAGCAACTGAAGTGATCATCAAACTCTCGACATCAATCTTGAGATTGGAAACCCTAAGTATGTATGAAGGCAAACACCTCTAGATCTCACAAGAGATTCATACACACAGCATAAACAACAACTATAAAACATGGCTAGGGTTTTTCCTTTTATACTTAAGGCAAAACAAAAAACCCTACACGTCATACGGGCTTGGGCTGAGTTGAAAAATTCTGCAGAAAAACAATCTGCACGAGCTTCAATCGATCGAGTCTAATTTTCAATCGATCGAGCCTTACAGATTTACATAATAAATCCTGCAGTACACTCGATTCCAACTTTACAAATAGATACACTTTGAGCAGCCTAATTCTAGACTCTAAGTTTTGATCATGATTTGCCAACATAATACAAATTGAAGTTCTAATACATTAGTCCCTAAAATCTTAGAACCTAATATGAATTATTATCTAATTTAGAATTATATAATTCATACTTATCAGGAGTAATAATATAAAGATCATCAACAATATTTCCAGAACAGATAAACACTTTATCCTTCTTTATTACAACATTTGAAAAAGATGCTAGGATATAGCACTTGGCCATCTCATTAGATTTCTGCCAACGACCATATCGCTGTTTTTCCACAAGATAAGCATTTAATGATGGAAAGTTAGGACATAGTTGACTAAGCACATACTTGTGCTCTTCAACAATAAGAACAATGTCCAAATTTCTTTTCCCGTCAACATAGTTGGATCCAGTCAGTTTGTTTTGATTAAGAATAGCAACAAGTGGGCTAAATGATGCCATGATTAAATCTGAAAACAATAAACATGAATATAATAAGTAAACTGGACATTATCAATTTAGCATATAAACACATAGTATGGAACCTTAATAAAACCATAATATAAAATATGCAACGACAACCCAATCCATATTCAATATCCCTTAGCATAGAGTGAACATTAAATACTCTGATTGATTGAGAACTATTCTCATTATTAGTGCTATCATGATAACTCTTATCAAACACTAATAATATGACGTTATACATTTAGCCTCTAAATAATAATAGTAAGAACTCAGCATAGAGGATACTATAATATTTAGTCTAGTGTATATCATTGTCTAGAGTCATGTGTAGCCACATTTTGTCTACCATTAACAGGTTTATCTTGTAGTACCATGATTCAAAACACCCTCTGCATGGAATGCAAAGCTCAAGGCTAAGACAAGGTGTTTGATCAAACCACTATAAACTAAGAAGTTCAATCTTGTAGGACCATGAAATAAATACTCTCCGCATGGAATGCTAAGCTCAAAGCAAAGACAGAGTATATATTTCATGCTACTATGAACTGACAATGGAAGCCGTAAAATGCAACCCTTGTATCTCTTTCCCACTAGATATTTTAAAAGAAAGGTTTTTCATAAGAAATCATGTGTAATCTCATCACACATAGCCTTGCTCTTTTAATGTGAAAACACTTAGTGAAAATTCAAAATTCACAACTTTCGATTGATCGAATGTATCCCTCGATCGATCAAAATTATGAAGAAAATTTTAATAAACTTTCTAGATGACTTGATCGATTCTCGATTCCTATTCGATCGATCAAAAATCGAAAGGAATTCTCGATTAGTCGAATTTTTAATAAATTCATCACAAACTCTCGGGTTGACTTCATCGATTCTCGATTCCTGTTCGATCGATCGAAAAAGAACATTCGATCAATCGAAGGGAATTCTCAATCAGTCGAAACTCGTGAAACTGAATTTTCCAGAATTTTTACCAAGCAGTTTTCAATAGTTTTTCATGAACAAACTACCATCATATGAACATAATTGATTAAGTTTGAGATCAAAACTGAATTCCATTGATGCTATATCCTTAAAGTTCAATTTAACATACTTAATATCAAACTTAAACAACATCATAACATCAAAATTAGTTTTTTATAAAACAGTAATTTCAACAACCATGTAGAAAATTGATTGTAGAATCTTCTAACATCATGAAATTATTATCTCTAATTCCAAAACTCACAAAACATGTAATACAAATTTGAAATTGAAGACCACTTTGATACCAATTGTTGGAAAAACATAGTTTGTATTGCATACAAAACATACGCAGCAAAAAATTAACGGATCTATTTCGTTCACAATTGATAACATGTACTATGTAAATTTAAGAATTTAAGAATAAGAGAGTGTACCTTGGTGCGGTGAAATTCAAAACAAAAGATTAGAAGTACTTGGAAACACTCTTAATCTTCACTCCAATTCCACTTATGCCCAAGAAGTGTGATCTCTCAATCACTTTTATATGTATCTGTTCAAGGGGGAATAAGAGAGTGGCTCACACTCACATGCACACCATTTCATTCTCTTACTAAATTCTGTATGTTTCTCTCCTTATAACTGATTTTCTAATTGGGCTAACCTTTTGAGCCATTCCAATTGGGTTTTAGTATGTGGCTTGGAGTGGGACCAAAAAGGAACAAATAAGACACTAACTCCAATGGGTTTTGGGCTTTTCTGTCAACTCTTGACAAATCCAAAATTACCATTAATTATATTTAATATCACTATATAAATATAATTGCACTCTAGGCCTTATTAATAAATTATATCCCAAGATTTTATTATACATACAACCCATTCATAAAATATTCGTAGTAATACAAAGTCATGAATGTTGACTGCCACTTTGAAGATTACTACATCTTAATCCTTGAGTACCCGGTTTAATCCTTTAAGTTATTCATCATATATATATGAAATTCAATTTCATAAATATATACTTTAGTAACTTTTTACTAAATTAGTTAGGATTAATATTCTGAATAACCAAACACATTAAACTTATTTCAAGGGAATATTTTATATCTCTGTTAAGAGATTATGAATTCCATCTTGAGAATATATATTCCTTCAACACTAAATATGGCTGCCCAACATATTGAGGTTTTGATCGTGACTTTAGATCTCACTCCTGATATATCAAAGCAACCTACACTTCATGATCAGGTTCATTATTCTCTCAGGATTAAGAGTTGATGTAAATAGAAGTCATGAGATTTATAATTCATTTGACAGTTGTTAGTAGTATAATAAATCTTACAGCGGTTTAGTTCAATATGTCTTAACACTTAAAAACATATCAACATATCAACTAGAAGTCTCCACTTCCATGATCAACACAAATCATCTTAGTTGATATGTTATAGTCTTCGCAGGTGAAACGCCCAATTTCATCACCGACTACGAACTAAAATTCTTAGTTTACAAAGAACTTGTGATTTATATCTTTTGTGACTAAATCACATAAATCGCATACTATGCATCTCATGGAATATATGATAATGTCCAAATATTCATATTACCATTATTTTAGATAATAATTAAAACAATTTTATTAATCACAACATAATGTCATATATAATGTCATACATAGCATCATACAATAGGATTTAAAGAGCACATATCCTAATAGAAATCGAGTTCAGTGGGCTCGATTTAGCACTCCAAAATCGAGTCTTTTGCACTCGAGATGTTAGTTTGCTAAATAGTTTTGAAAATGTGTTAACTAATGAAATTGTTTGCAAATTTGTGTTATTTTGAAAAAAAAATCCATTTTCCAGTATCACTTAGTTTAATGAATATCCCTTTTCTACCCAAAAAAAAGAAAAAAAAAATGAAAACAACAAAGAGATTCATATTTTATTTTGTGATAAATTAAAATTAAAAATATTGTTTTATTTTCTTAAGATTAGAGAAGAAAAATGAAAGAAAACAAATGATAAAAGAAAATGATTATATATCTCCTTCAATGTATAATCTCCTTTTATAATAATAAAGTCTCAAGTCTCCGGATAGTAAAAATCATAAAAATATAAAATCAATTATACAAAAGAATAATTATCTGAAGAGATCAAGTGATTGGTTCCTTTTATAGGTTCCAATAGTAATGATGGTTGACAGACTACATTTGGTATATTGGTAGTGGTTGCATGCATGAAAGATATTGTGTGATTGCTTCCTTAGAATGACCCAATATTAAAGATGGTTGACTAGAGTTAGATATTGTAATATTGGGATTGACTTGATTCGGTATTATATCTTAATTTCCACTAATACACCCTCGCAAGCTTGTCAGCCAGAATTGAGCACTAGTAAGGTCCTTGCCGAACACATAAGCAATTTGATCCAAAGTGTGAATGTAGAACACCCAAAGCTCGTTATGCACAACCTTCTCACGAACATAGTGATAATATCATAATAAACTTTGAGTTGTTTCATACAAGCATAAAAAATGTGGATTGGAGGATTTGGAGCAGAGGAAAATGGAGCTATAATATTATCACACCATATTAGTGGAGGTTGAAAAAGATGGAGATTTCGGAAAAGTTGACAGAACCAAGAGAGGTCAGTGGCAGTTTGAGCCAATTAACGGTAGTTCGTTTTGGTGCTAAAGCAAGAAATGATGGCTTATCTCTTGGCGCTCGACAAGATAGATGAGAACTCAAAATAAATGCAATAACCACGAGTGGAACAGCGATAAATAGGCCTCAAGGCTAAGAGGACTTGGTTTAAAAAGAAGTCTGTTATCGAGATTCTAGAGTGCCTTTGAGACGCAGACTAATGAGATGTCCTAGGTTGATGCATGAATTGGCACACCTAGTTGAAGGCAAATGGAAGGTCATGATGGGTGAGAGTAAGGTTTGGAAAGCACCAAAATGCTATGGTAGGAGATGGGATTAGGACCATAGGGAAGAGTATGGTTTGGCAGAGTCCATGCATGTAAGCATACATTAGCAAAATTAGTGGCATACATAGTTTGTGTGAGATGGAGATTGTCACCAAGTTAAGAGGTTTCATCAATAACCAAGGAAATAGTGTAGGAACTTGAGATCTTTTATAGCAAAGTGGGAACCCAACTACCCAAGTACCGAACTATTGAATGAGATGAGTAAATAGACTACAAAATACTTCACTTGTTTCGACCCACTAATTTCGAGGGTCTAAACAAACACTGAAAATAGGTCTGAGTGAATAAGTATGGACAGCTTTATTTCAAGAGACATTAAAACCCTTGAAATAAGCCAATACAACCGTTTAAAAAAAGGCGGACCAGTTTTAGCAGCATTCCCGCGAGAGTTTTGGCTCCAAATATTACATTTTTCAGCACCGTTTTAACGTAACCCCCAAAATAAAGATATCCCAAAATTTTCAACCCACAAAATAAAGCCCATAATTTGAAAAATAAAAGATGAGGCGGTCGATGACTTAGCTCCAACGACGATCTGAGGCGCGGTGGTTGGCGATATCATCTCCGATGACGAGCTGAGGGGCACGGTGGTCGGCAATATCATCTCCTCCACTTCTTCGTTTGGTTACAGGTCTCTCTCTATTTAACTCTCTGTTTGTTTCCCGAGAAAAAAAAAAGTTGAAGTTGTCCCAATCTCTCTTCCACTTCTTCGATCGACTACAAAGTATTCGTCCAATTTTGGGTTAGTCCTGGAGTTTTAGGGGCTTAGAGAGAGAGAGAGAGAGAGTAGTAGTATAAATTGGGGGCTAGGGTTTGGATACTTTGGAATTGGAATCACGCCAAACCGGCTTTGATTTAAAATAGATCCGTGGCTTGAAAAAGCAGAAGGTGTGGATTTCGTTATTTCTCATTTTCTTCATTTTGCTCTGCATTTCCTGTTTATTTGTGTTTTTAGGTCTGATCTGAAGCTTTAGCCTGATTCAATTTTGTATATAAAATCTTTTTATTTTATTTTATTTTTTATTGTAAGTTTGAATTTTTTTAATAAAATTGATGCACTGGAATTGAATGAGAATGAAATAGTTTTCATTTGGCAATGGTGGCAATTAAAAATATATTAATTATATTAATTTTTACTTGGGGCATAGAATGTGGGGAGGACTTAAATAGAATCTGTTAAGCTCAATTATCTTAAAGGTTTGGCCGTTTTTAGAGTTTGCTTTACTGCACAATTTCTTGAACAGAGAGAACTATAGGAATGTTATACAAATGTTATAGAGGACCTTGTTAGTTCAATATGGTTAAATTTACATGGAAAGAAGTGCGCCACTTTGGAAAGGGTTTCAGTTTGAAATATATTATTGTTGGGCATGCTTTGTTTTCAATTGGTGTCACGGATTTGTTAAGACCTATGTTGGTATCAATTTTAGATGGTTTGAGTGATGAAACGGCAAAACCATAGCTCAGTGCTTTGTAGGTAATGTGTTATGGTACTAAGGTTTCAAATTTCACTAGAAATTTAAAAAATACAAGATCTATTTTCTATCTATTTTATTATATAATGCCCAAGTCAGGTTTTTCACTCTATCAAATTTCACTAGTGATAGCAACTAGTTTATATGTGTGGCTGATTTTTAGGATTTATGCTGGCTGGATCAATACTCATGGTTGGTGGCAATAATGCTCAACTTAAGTTGCTGCATAACTGATGCTGGTGCTGCTTAAGTTGCTGCATAATTGCTGGTGCTGTTGTTGGAGGCGTGATGGATGCTTTGATTGATTTGGTATGTCATTACCAAGCACAAATATACATTATACAAGTTTACTTTATCCTAGATTTTTAATTTTTTTTCCACAACATTGTCTGATGAGATGGCAAGAGTTACTCTATAGTTCTGCCTTTTGTTACTACCATCATATGTTTTATGTCTGATTTCTTGAATATTGACTAATAATATGCAATAGGTAACAATCTAGTGGAAGTTGCCCTCACCATATACTTAGGCTTTGTTATTCAAAGCACTAAATAATGGTATCTGGTAGTATAATTGGTTCATTGACACTTTTTTTTTTGTTAACCATGTTTTGGATAGAAAATTTACTACTAACCCGGCTATTCATGTCAGCCTCCTTGGATCACCTTTCTGGGAGCATGAGAAGGAGATATTTAACCTTGAAACTTCTCCTGGTGCAGAGCCTTGGGTTTACTATACAATATATGCGTTTTTTGTCTTCTTATTTAATATATTTGACATTTTAAGTTTCTTCTTAACTTTATGTTCTACTATCCATTTATGTGCTGCTAGACAGTATTTCTATAATATATTTTTTCCATGATTTTCCTCTCATCCAGGATATTACTCTTCTTTGGCAACCACTACTTAGTTACATGACACAAAAATATAAAGCAAGATGGTCCATTTTTATTTTGTGCTAAAATTTGTGATGGTATCCCTCTTGATGCGGCTATAAAAAATACCCTTGTCTTGTTTCCAAGATTTTCAGTTACACTGGAAAAAATGATTTTGAAATCTCAATGCAAGTATTTTAAACTTTTGTTTAATCATTTAATCCTGCACAATCGATGTGGGCTGCATTCTTGAAGTTACCCACTATTCTCTCTTTTCAGCACCTTCTTCTCACTTCACTTGTTCATATATCATAGCTTTATATTCCTTGTTGTTTATACTTGTCTTCTTGTTGTTGTAGAGATAGAAACTTAGTTGAAAGAATTGCAGATGCTACTGCATTGAAATCATGGTGATGCTGCTGATCAAAGATCTTTTGGTTGTTTCTGTCATCTTCAAAAGAAAGAAGCCTCTACATTCCATTATATATGAATATAAAATTTGTATAATATAATCTTCATATATCTAATCCAGCCTTGTAAATGTTTGACCCAGTATTCAGTTTGATTAAATTATACTTCTGCTTTTGTTTGATATACACCAATGTGATTTTTTTTTAATGTTTCCTAATTTTTCCAGCAAGTGGTTATGTAATTAATTTGCATTGATTGAATATCTTTATAGTTCAAGATTTGTGTCTTTGATGAGGTACTTGTCATTGAGGTACAGATCTCTCTGTTTCTTCCACCCACCTTCAAATCTACCTTTTTGTTTTTGTTTGTTTACTTTCACATCTTCCACTAGATTTTTCTCAACAGAATTCCTGAGAAACTTTTGGGTCTTTAATTGCTTCTAATAGTCTTTCTTTATGAGAAAAATTCTGGTTGTTTTTAAATTTGCAAGTTCTGCTTTGCAGATCTTTGATGGATTTTGACTAAGTTATTGAGCTCTGCTTTGATTGGTCTTATAGCTTCCTTTCCAGGTTTGTTTTCTCACACTTTCTTACTTTTTTTCTTTGGGTATATCTAGATGCAAGTCAAGTATTGTTTTTTGGAATTTGCTGGAGTGAGATGAGAGTACTTTTTTTTTTTTTTTTGGAATTAGTAAATTTATGTTTATCTAGCAAAAGTTTGGTTAAATAGAAAATAATTAAGCTGTGTGATTCTCTTGGTGCTCGATATCCTAGCTCTATGGATAAATGAATGCATCCTAGGCAGTTGAAATTCAGTACTACTTGAACTACCTTGGGAAAATGGTGACTCTCTTGGTGGAACTGGATGGAGCATGAGTGAGTTCAGTTGGAATGTCAAATATGTTGGGGTTCAGACACTTGTGGTCAAGGTAATAATTCATGAACTGAAATATGTTACATGTCAACATGGACTTCATTATATGACAATTTGTCAGTCAAACACCTCAACTATGTAACAAGTGCATTACCACATGAATAGGCTGTGGTTATTTTTGGCTGTTTTTGCCATCATTAATCCGAGTTTATTTTTATACCAAGATGATTTGTTCAATTTCATAATCTGTATTCCATTTTGAGTTTTGGAAAACACTACTCTTAAGAGTTGAAAATTCCATCAGTTTATGTGAATCTGAAAACTGTCTACGTTAGTTATTTGAAGCCCAGATGTTGTATGTGTTCACTAGTAACTTTATTTTATTCATTATTCACAAGCCACCACTTCTATTTCTCTAATGCCCCCATTCATGAATGTAAGATTTTTAAAGGGCTTTACATCCTTACATGTGTAACCAACTACATGATTTATGTGTTATACATAGTATCAAGTGGATGATTACTCTCCATGTTGTAGGGGTATATCTTTGGTTGCAGATTACTGACAAGATGAAAGCATGTGCATCCTTAGAAGTAATTGGCAACAATGTTGGAATATTGGACCCAAGGACTTATCAGACTAATGGGAACTTCTGATTGAAGCATCTTCTAATCTCTTGGAATGGCCATGAGAAATCGTTTTTGGCCCAACACTCTCAGCATGCTATTAAAGATGGTGGGTAAAATAGTTTATTGGTTTCAAAATTCTCTAGTTAAAAATATTAAGTTCCTTTAGGTTAATGTAAAAGTGTCTCCATAAACTTCAAGAATGAAGGATTTAGTAATTTGGAAAGCTAATTGAATTTTGTCTGATATTTGTGCTTTGGTATAATATAGATTTTGTAATATGTGGTTCTTTAAAGTGTATGTGTATGGCTGTGAGTTATTTATTTTTTATTTTTTAAAAAGAGAAAAACTTTATTTTGAGGGTTGGGAGACTCAAAAAAAAGTTATTGTACTTTTATTTATTTTTGAATTTTTTTGAGGGTTGTCGATTTTCCGTAAAGATAAAATATTTGTTTCAAAGGTCATGTAGGCTGTCAAAATTTTTGTTTCGAGGGTCACATAGGCTATTGTAATTTCTATCAGGCTATTGTAATTTCTATTTCGAATGCATTTGTTTCAAAGGTCATTTAGACCCTCAAATGGCTTTTAATACTTTTTTTTAAAGGGTTTTGACCCTCGAAAAAAACCAACTTTGTTGACATAACTGATATTCTTCAGCTGTTAAAGTTTGCCAATAAGGCATGGAATTTTAAGTGACCACCATGGGGCCTGAGGGTAAATTCGGCCTATTCAATTTTCATGACTCGGAAGAAAAATTTTATTGTTGAATTTTAAGCTCGCATTTCTGCCCTTGTTATACATTTTTCTATTTTCTTTGTTAAATTTATAATTTCATAGCTCCCACGGAAGTTTATAGCCAGATATTTAAATCTCTTTAAAATATGACAACTGCAGGCAGCATGATTGCTCACCTATACAAGGCCTTCGATGGGATCTGTCTCAACCTGTCAAAGTAGAATATCAATTAGTACGAATTAGATGATATTGAATACCACCTAGACATATCTGGGGAAATGCATGTTCCTTTGTTCATGTGCCAGATTTTATTCAGTCTACATGTGTATAATGTCATACACAGCATGAACCAGTCTACATGTTCAAATATATTGTCATACATAAATTCAATTGCATAATAGATGCACCAATAATTTAGCCTCAATCGATGCAAGAATATTACGGTGGATTAACTATCTATCTCCCATCACCCAACGGTTTCAATGCTTCGTTTCTCATGCTATCATACCCAGCAACTATACTGGACGAACAACTGGGACCAACATCAATACTAAATGATTGAGTAGGTGCACCAAGCAAGTACTCAGTCTCTTCTGTATAGACACTAGCATTTCTCCAAGGATGTTTTTCCATGATAACAAACCCCTCCAATTCCATTGCCACTTCCTTCATAGAAGGCCTATCCTCGCCTGTCACTTTTAAGCACCTTTTTGTAAGATTAGCAACCTCCTTTAGTTGCTCAATATTACCCTCATTAACAATATGATCTTCAAGAATTTGAACTAGGCAATCATCTTTCACAGCAGAAATAAAGAACATTGCTAGATTTCTGTCAATTTCAGGCCTATCGAACGAAAGTGCCCTCTTACCAGTCAGAAGCTCTGCCAAAACAACACCAAAACTGTACACATCACTTTTCTCTGTTAGTTGGCTAGTATGGAAGTATTCTGGGTCCAAGTATCCAAAAGTTCCTTGCACCAAAGTGTTTAATTGTGTTTGATCTAGAGGAACCAATCTAGAAGCTCCAAAGTCAGACACTTTTGCTATGAAATTATCATCTAACAATATATTTGCAGCTTTGACATCTCTATGTATAATTGGCACAGAAGTTGCAGAATGCAAGTACGCAAGTGCTCCTGCAGTTTCTGCAGCAATCTTCAAACGTTTTTCCCAAGAAAGTAAGGATGATAAGCTTTTATCATGAATGAGTTCAAAAAGTGTCCCTTTTGAAATGAATTCATAAACTAGTAAGGGCACTTCTGTTTCTAAACAACAACCTAATAGCTTAACCACATTCCTATGGTTAATATGGGTGAGCACAATTATCTCATTTACGAATTGCTCGATCTGGGTCTGATTACCAATTTTGGACTTCTTAATAGCAATCACTTTGTTATCTGGTAATGTTCCTTTATAAAATGTTCCATAGCCTCCTTGACCAAGGACTCTACTTTCATCGTAGTTGTTGGTGGCCTTTTTGAGCTCTTCTGCACTATAAATCTTGCTTGTTTCTACAGATCCTTTACGATTAGATAGTTTCTGTTGTAACAATAAGCCACCATTTTGTTGGAAGAATTTTTCTCTGAGCTTGATGAGCTTTCTTTTTTGCAGTCCCCAATATATCCAAGAGCCTCCCACAAACAATAGTAAAAGGCCAACGCTGATACCTGCACACATTGAAACATGCATTTTCACCTTGAACAACTTTCTAACCTTTTATATTTGTCAATCCCATTGTCTTTAAGTTTGTAATGGCAAATACTTTGACATGGTATGAACTAAATATTTAACATATCTATTATACAAAGATGACTAAATCAATATGTGAATTACAAATTTACAACGTAATTTGTGACTACTAAATAAGCATATTGTTGGGTGTACATGTGTGAGTAAAGTCCCACATTGAATAAAGATTAGAAGAATGAGTAGTTAATATAACATAATTGAGCACATACCCATTGGGCTTAGACCTTTTGGGTTAAAGTGTGTCTCTATATGTTATATTAATTATTCAAGAAAACTCCCCAAGGTGTTTATCTCCCCAACAAGTGGTATCAGAGCCTCTAGTGGTGTGGGGCAAAGGTGGCGGTATATTACACCAAGCAAGCCCATAAAGCCCACACAAACGATCTTGGAAAAGGGCCAACAAAGGAGTATTATTGCCAATGGTGTTAGACAACGATGAGGTGCGAGGTTCCCATGAAGGATAAAAGATGTGCAGGGTTGACACATGAAGGCCCATGGATGATGCACTAGTGAAGGAAAAAGCCCATTAGGCAAGGGAGAGCGAGTAGGACTTATTCATGGCGGTCTTGAAGCCCACAAAGAGGTAGAGACTCACACGTGATGGGGAGATTGTTGGGTGTACACGTATGAGTAAAGTCTCATATTGAATAAAGATTAGAAGAATTAGTAGTTAATATAACATAATTGAGCACATACCAATTGGGCATAGGCCTTTTGGGTTAAAGTGTGTCTCTATATGTTATATTAATTATTCAAAGAAGCTCTCCAAGGTGTTTATCTCCCCAACAATAAGATGTGTAGAGGATTGTGATCAATGTGAAATGGAACATGCAAAGCAAATGTCAACAACACTAGACAACGGCTATCTACGATGGATAATTATTGGAAAATTGCTGTTATGACTATCGATGGCTACACCAGTGTCCGAAATGATGACATTGGCAACATGAAATGGTAATTGGTGGTGTGTAACTTTGTATGAGGAATAACTATAATGTAATATATATTTCACCAACATAAATTGATAATGCTTTATTTTGTAACTTTGTATGAGGAAATGGTAATGCTTTATTTAAGCTTATATAATTGATAAATATAAATTTTGCTTTCACATAATCGGCTTTGCATATAATTTTAGGTAATTCTATACTCAAGACCTTTTAAAGAATATAAAGATCAAGTTTCAAGTTTCTCAAAAAAAAGTTTCAAATTTTTTTTTTATTTAAAATTTTTTTTTTTTAAAGGAAACAATTGAGTTCAAAGTCCAAACAACACACTAGGATAAAATATAATTAGTTGGGTCAAGGGTGTTAGACAAATGCAATAATGTCAATGGAGTCAATTTTATACCAAAAGTCATTATGGTTTGGTATGGAAAACGAAATATTTTGACACTAATTGATACTGATGTACCATTTTAGGAGTTACTATATATATATATTTGCTTTTTTTTTAAAACATACTATTTAAAATCCACACATTTTATAAACTTAAATATTATCCTAACTACATTTTATAAATATTTCACCAACATAAACATCAATTCCAGCTAAAATACCCAAAAAATTCCCGATATAATTGGTATATGCCAGTACAACCTTATACTTTAGTCAGTACATTTTAGAAGTGTACGATAATGATTTTATGCCCGGTACAATATATACAACCAATATTGATACAATGTTGACTTCCTTGAATAAAGCATTATCATCATCTTGGGCCAATTACAAACAATACATCTAGTTCCGATAAAAACTAGTTTTTCATTAAGTTCTTTTTAAATGCTTACCTCTATAAAAATGATTTTTAAAATTTTTGTGTTTTTATATGTATCTTTTCATTAAAAAAAAAAAAAAAAGAAGGCAAAACCTTAGTACAATTCTTTTTTTTTTTTTTTTTGTTGATAATATGATAGTTACAACCTGAAAATTGAAATGGAGGGGATTTGAACTTTATATGTCTCCCTTAGAAACACCAAAAAGTGCCAATCAGCTAAGCTAGAAAGCTCTTGACAATGAACTACACCTAAAGAAACTGTACTTAAGTTTTGTCTCATAATAGATAGTGATTTTAGCATTTTCATATACATAATCCCACTAAAAAATTGTTCTAACATGAGTTTATACAAATTAAATATAAAATAAAACCATGTTAATTTTAAATGATTAAATTTTTTATAAAGAAAATATTTTATTCAGCTTTGAACTAGGTTTTTTGCTCTAAAGTTTTCCTAAATTGAAATAATTAAAATTTGGTTATATTGTTTCTTGTTTATCAGGTTCTATAACGTGCAAAATACCCTCTAAAATTTATCTAGGCATTAAAGTACTTATTATATGAACCGAATGATAGTTCAGTACAAAGCAGAAACTAGAAAATGATACTGTTTTTTGTTAAATTGAGTTTATCTATATATTAAAAGTTATTTTCGCATAAATAATCTGTTTAATCAAATTTTCTAAAGAAATTTTGAAGTTCAAAATGGATATTAAAGTATAATTTAGGTGACAAATTATAAACTATGGGGTTGATATGCGATTTAGAATTCCTAATTTAGTTTGGCTTTAGGGTTTATTTGTTTTCACTTTTTTTTTGACATAGAATACATTTAAATAATTTATTTTCTAAATAAAATATTTTTTTAAAAATAAGTTAAAAAACCTGACAGATTCTCCTTGGTATTGCACCCCTTTCTTTCTAGATCAAAAAAAAGAAAAAAAAAAAGAAAAAAAGAAAAGAAAAAAGGAATGCTATGGGTGGGCTTTGGTTCTGGTCCTAACTCAACATGGGCCTTTCCAATTGTGCATCTCTATTTATATTGGACTTATAGCAGGTTGACTGTGAGCTTAGGTTACAAATTTAGGGGGTAAATATGGGCCCAAGATTGAGAAAACATCAGAAATTCAGGATGATTGCCTGCTCATTGTGGTCCCGGATCGCACCTGGTTCTATGGCTAACACAACAGGTCTCCCAAATTTTTGTTATGACTTATGGGACCCAAGAGATTTACACTAAAATTTTTGAAAACGAGTGATTTATATTGACTTATTGGTTTTTTGTTTTTTGTTTTTGTTTTACAATACAAAATTTCACAATTTCTTTTTTGAGATATTTACAATATGCTATTAATTTTGCAGCTAGAATTTTTTTTCCCTCAAATCTCCAAACACTTTGTACATAAAGAGATGTCAATTAAAGTAAAAAATTTCACATACTTTATTCACAAGTTGTATATGAAATCTTAAGGGTCCGTTTGATAAGAGATTTATAGTAATGTTTTTGTTGTTTTGTAGAAATACATGTAGATAAAAAAGTGTGTGAAAATATGTTTAATATTGTTTAAATATTGAAAATTGTTGTTTAAACAACGGTAATATTGTTTTTGCTAAATAGCCTAAATGTGTGCTAAAATAATATTAAAAGCTAATTAATTTTCAAAAAAGCTAATTTTGTTAAATTAAGAAAAAAAAAAAAAAAAAAAAAAAACCTAAAGCAAAAAGTTTGCCAAAGAGCAACTAAATAACTTACCAATAGTGAGGCTAATTGCTAGTGATAATTTAGGAGCAGCTTGATTGGGGACACATGCCTCCCCGTCCAAGTGGTACCCCTCCAAGCACGGACAACGATGTGATCCGACATCATTAACACAAAATTGATTGCTTGTGCAGTTATTGGGCTCTTTACCATCACATTCGTTAATGTCTGCAATTGAAAAAAAAAAAAAAAAAAAAAAAAAAAAACCATTTTTATGTAACTTAGAAGAACCACAATCAAAAGCAATCACAAACTATTGAAACGTATTGCTACATAATATATATATTAGAAATTCGTTGAAATGTGTTTCATTATTTTTCTTTCTTTGATTAAAAAAAGGCTTTTGTTAACGGGTGCTGTTCAGCACCCGTTAAGGTTGAATTTTTTATTAATAAAATATAGTTGCTTTTTGAGAGTAGAAAAAAGCATAGTAACGTGGCACTAAAGTGTCAGTAAAGCATAAAAAATTGGGTATTTTACAACAGGACCAAAATACCCTTTTAAGTTCTTTCATCTTCCTTTCCTCAGCTGGTACTTTTCTCAGCCGGTACTTTTTGAGTTTTTTCTTTTTTTCAGATCTACAAAAACCACCATCCAAATACCCAAATTTCAAACCCAAGCCAAATTGTCAAGCTTTTCACGTTCCAAATTGAACCCATTCACCAAAGCAACCCAGATACAACCAAAAACAAAGGAAGGAAAAGTAGAACCAAAGGCTGAAAGAGAGAAAGGAGAGCGACGGCTATAGAGGTGGTGGTCGCGCCGTTGAGCACAGCTAACAGAAACGGCGGTGGAGCTCAAGGCTTTGGCCTTGGCTGATATGAGGGAGAGGATCGAGATAGCAGAGAGGGAGTGAGACGGATCTGGTGGTGGTGGATGGGTTACAGATCTGGCGGTTGCGGTGGTGTTGGAGGACTTTTTTTTCCTTGGGATTGAAATGTTAGAGAGAGTGAGAGACCAAGAGAGAAGGAGGGAGTGAGAAGGGAAGAAGAGGGAGAAGGCTTCAGACGTTAAAGACAGAGAGAAAGGGTATTTTTGTAACAAATTTAACTTTTCAAAAATATTTCTCTTTCTTCAATAAATATGAACCAACGTGTAATTTACTTATTATTTAATTCCTTCTTAACCCTTAAAAAAATTGTAGTAGATATATAGATATATTGAATACCTTGGCAACCGTCTTTGAGGAATGGGTTCCCGCGGTAACCGTCCCTGCATTGGCAACGGTACCCAGACCTGTTTTTGAGATCAATACAGGTGCTATTCCCTCCACATATGTAATTTTCTGTGTTCTGAGCAACTTCACAGGTCTCGGCACCAATTGCCCAATCAAGAACCATGGGAAGGTTTCTATTGTTTCGTAGACTGATAAGATAATCTGGGGAGAAAATGAACTTGTCTTCTTTGATGATAAAGGCAAAGCTGCATGGATTGAACTTCCATACTTGTGTGTGGTTTTCAAAGCTATAGGCTTTAAAAGTAATATCTTTCAAATCTTGAGGAATATCCATTTGGCAACACCCAATCCCTGAGCAAGTTCCATCGACTACATTGCTTGTGTCCATACATCTGGACAGACAGCCTATGGAGAAGGGTTGATCGTTCAGATTACCATTAAGGTATGCGTAAGTGTCACACCCAACTGCCACGAACTTGTTTTTGGTGAAGGAAACTGTGAAACTAGGAACCGTGAGACTTGGATTCGTATTATTTTCCAGAGGCGTACCCGACTGGTCGTAACAGTCAATGGCGTTATACATCAAGATGTCCATCTCTCCTTCGATGGAAATGTTTGTAACCTCGAGCTCTCCGGTCATTGGTTGAGGTTGGCCGTACGAGTTGCTACAGTTGATAAAAAAGTCTCTACTTTCTTTCCGGTAACAACCTTTAGTTATGCCAAAGGGATATGGAATTGTTACATTTCCACAACTGTCGGGGCAGTTAGGTAGGGCTAATGGAAATGTTGTTGCTGAGGCTGCCATTATCGCTGATAATATCACAGCAACCCAGATGACTTGCATAAGCATCCTATGGAACACCATAGCCCCACTATTTTTCCCAGAAGAATATCTAAGATTAATGTTTTGGTGTATTGAAACTTCGTAAAGATGATGGACTATTTAAAAGCATACGCAAAGATAAGTCAAGTCAAATGCTCGAGTCTTGAACTGCATGTTTGTGGTCAGGGACGGAGCTAGACTTTAGACTTAGGGGGGACAAAAAATACATTAAAAAAATTTCTTGACTTGTAACTAAATGAGGTTATCTTATAAAAGTTAATGTTACCATTAGTTCGTTTCGTTATTTATTTAATTAATTTTCAAATATTTCATCAATTTCAAACCTTATAGCTCTACTGATTGAGAATTAAAAAAAATATGTAAACAAAGAAAAAATAAGAAAAGCCCATACCTCAAATGTTTTCCAAAAAAAAAAAAAAAAAAAAAAAAAAAAAAAAAAAAAAACCTCAAACGTTTCAACTTTCAAGTTAAACCAATTTATCCAGTTAAATATTAGAAGTATTTCCTTAAAATTAAATAGCCACACACGTAGTTCTCTTAGTAACACACTCAATAGCTTAAGGCCACACACAAAAAAGAGCTAAGAGTGAGCGAGAGTAGTCTAAGTACAAATCATTTGTCTCTCTTAAATAAACATTCTAAACTGTAAAACAGAGTAGAGTGAGTGACTTTCTAAATATTACAGTGTCTGGTAAATTTCTTTGAGTTGCCTCCTCATTCCTTAAGAACAACGCAGAACGGGATGCTAAAGAGGTTTATTTTTTTTATTTTTATATCTCACAGTTCAAGGATTTGTTACTTGTTTTTGGGATTTTGTTTGTTTGTCTGTGGAGAGGCCATCAACTAAAGTGATGGGCTTTTTATTTATTTTGGTTGGATTCTAAGCGCCAATTTGTAAATTGTTGGGGAGAGGGGGGGCCAAAAGTAATTATCTTGGACCTAAATGTTAAAAAAATTCAGAATGTATATACTATTATGATTTTTTTTTTTAAAATCTAGGGGGGGCCACTGCCCCCCCTAGTCCATGAACAGCTCCGTCCCTGTTTGTGGTGGAATTGTGTTTACACTTTACATTCGACTTTGACAATTACTGGATGGAAAATGTCAAATTTAGAGTATAGATAAGTAATGGAAAGAATTTTCTAAATAAACAGTTTGTAAAATGATTTATGTGGGTAGCATTAATCTTACTAGAATGTGATTAAGAATACATTGAATTCTCAACGGTGATTTTTTTTTAATTGTTTAAGAATTATCATTTCTTTCTAAACTACCGAATTTGCTATAATTTTTGTCATAACTTGATAATATATGTAACTGTAGTTGGTGAATTCTTATTTTCACATGGATGAACTACTTTAACACTGCAACTCACAATAGCACAAGTTCTGGTTGAATTTATTATTAAAACTCAAATGAAAGCCTAGCAACCCGCTTAGTGTTTGGGATCTCCAAGGACAAGGTTAGCTCTTTTTTAGGCTTTTACTTCTGCAAAAGTATTATGAGTTGAACCTTCCCAAAATTATAATATTAATCAGATAATTAATTCAATTAATTACAGAATTGTAAGTTTGTATAATTTACGTTTAGATAGTCCTCAACACATGTTTTGAATATAATTCCAAAGTGACCGTGCGATGGTGATTGAAAACCTAATATCCCTAATTTTTTGAGAATTAACATTCTTTATTTGACTTGGAAGAAATTATAACAGGACACGCCCCATCAAAGTTGATTGGAAGTTACAACATTTTCTATGCATAATAATCAAAATTTTATTTATTTATATGAAGGTGATCAAAGTTATAGGTGTATCTAAATCGTTCAAATAAATCTATAAAACATGAGGATATATAAAATTTTAATTTTTGCATGGATTATTAGTGAATTAAAGTGATTGATATTTAAGGCTTAAAAAAAAAAAAAGAAGAGAATTTTTTGAGAAAAAAAAAAGAGATTGATACTTACTTATATATTACATAAGCAACAAAATAAACTCTATTTTATTATAAAGTGTTGAATTTAGAATTGTCACTTTGGTCTAAATTACAACAAAACTCATCATAATGTATTGAACAAATCTGGTCTACCTTTATTTTTTTATTTTTTTTCATAGTATATAGATATTTTCCTTAATGCTACTCTAAAATGTTTTATATATAAATAAATAAATATATTTATATATATGGAGCGGCCTAAGAGCCTTTAATCCAAAGAACGCATCATCTTCTGCTTAATTTTAACAAGAAGAGGCTTTCTTAAAACGAGAGGCATAGAGTAAATATGATACTACTTCAGTTATTTCTATAGCTATTCTAAGACAAATTTTTCACGATATAGTGGATACTTGCTTTCATTATGTTTGTACTCAAAGAGGCCCATTAGGTATAAAGTCACAGACTTGTAAAAGAACTGATATCTCCAAATAACCCAATAATAGACTCGTAAAAGATTGATTTAAGAAAAAATATTTTTTTAATCATGAAAATTTTCTTTCTTAGAACTTTATCATATTTAACATGGCCGCGAACAAAATGTATCTAGCTCTGCCACTGCTTACAAAGGCATCTAGAGTTTCTCAATTGGAGATTTACTGTAGTAGTAATTATATTATGCATCCGGTATATATATATAAACACTCTCATAACATATGGGTATCATGCAGTTGTGGGATTACTGTTTTGTTTGAGAAATGATGCATATGGAAGACAAAACATACTGATGATGCATGAAAATTGTTAGTGAGTTATTTGCTCCAAATCACGCTAATGGGCACCTGCAGAATAAGAACACAAGGACCAAACAGAAGGCACTGGCGTGGTACCGGCTAAAGACCCTCCGAAGATCAAGCTAGTGAATGAGAAATCTCTAAGAACTCTATATTGAGAGAGCTAGGAATTTTCTGTGTACCTGAGAAAAGAGGAGGTCTAGTGCTTATATAGTGACGAGTTGTGAACCAAGATCCCTCGGAAGTAGGGATTTTTCCTTGTAGGGAAGATCTGGTATTAGGGTTTTCGAGAAGATATGGGAGCATAGTAGAGTCTTTGTGTGTGATGTGCAAGATATTCCCATATATGAGTATGCGTGTGGATCAAGTGAGGCCACGTGGGATCCGTCAACTTCCCACTTCATCAATTTAAGGTCTTCTGTCACTCAACAATCCTCCGTCGGTTTGGGGAGATGTGCCCGTCAGTTTTTAGGTGTGCGTCGTCCGCATTGTCGTCGTTCTGAGGCCTCCGTCAGTTTCTATGAGGCTAACGATCCTATAGGTGTCGTCAACTTCCACAAACATTTGTTTATTGGTCTTAATTTCCTTGTCAAAAATACCCCTATTAACTGCCCCCTACTCTGTGATTCCGTCGACTGTAGCTAATGGGCCTCAGAGTAATAAGGGTATTTATGATCGTTAATTGAATGTTTTATTGAAGAGTGTGTCATTAAATGGAGTAGGTAGCCCTTGGTTTAAATGCTAGGTGACACGTGGCACTTGTTGGTTGGCCTCATTTCTAATCAGAAGCGTCGCTTCGTATACCATTCCCCTTCTTTCTATAAATATTCCTTCCCCCCATAGTTTATTTCCTTTACTTTATTCTTACTTCTTGAGAGTTTAGGATCAGAGCTACTCCGTCGCCATGTCATTCTGTCATTTCCGAGCCGTCCGTCACTTTGAGCCATCGTCTACCATCTTCGTAAGTCTTTTCTCCTTACTCTGTTTTCTTATTTTTCTAGATAGTCGTCATTTATTTAGAGATCCATTGAATATGTTCTTAGAATACCTCCGTCGCTTGTAGGTGAATAGATGTCAGGTAATAAAGAAGCGATGGGTGAACAATCGTCGTCAGTCCATGAGGGTGCGGGTTACAATGAGGTCTATCTGTTAGGGCATGAGCCCGTGGAAGATTTATCCTGGTCCCTAGAAAGGGAACTGTCTACTCACTCCCCTGCCGAGGAGGAAAAGGTGAAGTATGAAGAGGATGAGGAAGAAGGAGAAGAAGAAAAGGGTGACGAGGGGGAGGAGGAAGAGGAAGAAGAAGAAGAGGAAAGAGAGGGAGGTGACAAGAAAAGTCACATGGAGGGTGACGGGGCCATAGGCCAAGTAGACAATAGTGGCCATAGGCCTTTTATTCTCCCCCAGATATGGACGGTGAACGAATTTTACCCGACTATGTCCTAGAAGGTTTTTAACACCCTTTGCAATCGTCACCAAATCCCTAAGCACATTCCCCTTCGTTTGCCAAGGAAGTTTGAGAGGTGCTACTCAGGAAAGACGGCAGACATTGGCATGTATGACGCAATGTTTACCGCGGGGCTGAGATTGCCACTGATGGAGCTGCATCGTCAGCTAGCCAATTATTTAGGCTTGTTCGTCAGCCAACTTGCCCCCAACGCTTGGGGAATATTTATTGGTGCTGAGGTGATATAGGGCCAGTTGAGTGGAAGGAACCATCGGCTTACCCTCGACGAGTTTTTTTATTGTTATAAACCCCAATAGATTTCCTTGTCGAAGGGCATCTACCACTTTCTAGCTAGGAAGTCGTCGCTTAGGTTGGTGTTTGACATGCCTGACTCCAATAGGAATTGGAAGAACAAGTATTTTTTTTGTTAAAGGGATAAACTGGTTGTGCAAACCCGAAGAGTGGGACAGCATGCCCGACGGGTTTAACAATACTTGGGGTATTGTCAAGGAGTCTGGTGAGTCGTCGTTATTTATTCCTTATTACCTCGTCAACTTTAGTTATGTATCTAACTTTCTGCTTTTTGCTTTTCAGCTCAAGTCTGTCCGCAGATAACTGACAAGAAGGAGAACTTCCTTAGGCGAGTTTGGGCGATCCCCTTTGAGCAAAGGAAGTGGAAGGACTTGGTCACCCTTGACACTCTCCACGCATTCGGTGGTGGTCCAGAGTTGACGCCCATAGCCCGATGGTTGCACGCCTTTTCTCGCCAGCGTAAGTTTCTGCATTCGTCTACATTTTGGTCTGCTCCTTTTAGTTCGTCCATCTTTTTTCTAATTCTTTCCGTCACCTCTTTCAGAGATGGATTCAGGTAGGCAAAGGGCAATGGTGAGGAAGTCGGTTGCTGCACGCAAGCAGCAGGGGGAGGCGTCGGCTATGGCCCCCAAAGTGGCCTCCAAAGTTGCCCTTAAAAGAAAAAGCAATGCGAAGGATGACCATTCATCCAAGAAGGTGACGGGCCCATCTTTTGGGGCTGATCGTGGGGATTAGTAGCAGAAGTCTCCTCTGTCTCCTCGTCATGGGGCTAGAAAAGGCTTGATGACGGGGAAAGGCCTCGTTGTCCCCGGCCCCGTTCAGAGGCTGGTCACCCACAAGGACTACGCCGTCGAGATGGTCAATTCGATTATTAAGGAGATGGATATGGATGTGTGTGGTGAGCACACCTTAGAGGATCTAGAGGCTTTTGGTCTTTATGACTTGTTGAGGGTACGTATCCGTCGTTTTTTTTTTATTACACTTTTTCTTTATTTATTCTAACCGTCATTCTTTCATTTCAAGCGATGGTGCGAATAAGGGCCCTTCAAGACAGGTGTGTGGCCAACGAAAGGGTGATCTGTCGGTTCCGCAAGCGTCAAGAGATAGAAAACAAGGAGAGGGACCAGTATAAGGAGGCCATTCGGACTCTCAACATGGAGCTGACGGCCAAGCTCGCCTTGTTGGAGAAGGAGACTCGCTGTCGTGAGGAGTTGGAGAAAATGACCACCAACCTAACGACAGAGTTGGCCACCCTGGGAGAGCAAATAGAGAAGGCTAAAGCTGACGCTGTGGCAGTGTTTCGTACATCTCAGCCATACTTTGATGAGTGCAGTGTCTACTATGGTGACGGGTTTGACGATTGCTTAAAACAGGTGGCAGCCTTCTACCCAGACTTGGACTTGTCCTAGGTCGTCATAGACGATATTGTCCCGCCGACCCCCATGGGTACCGACGCCATCAGCGATGAGGTTGATGACTCCGTCCATACTATTGAGGAGGAGGTGAAGGACCCTAGTGCTGAGGTCGTCGTTCAATATGCTCCTGAAGGCCTAGCTGCTCTCGTGGTCTCGTCCGCTGCTGATGGCTCGTCTACCACGGACCCGTCTCTCTCTGATACTCCCCCATCCTGATTTTTATCCCTTTCTAAGTTGTCTTTAATTCTTCTTCCCTTTTTATAATTTTATTTGTAAGACAATGGTAAACGCCCCTTCTTTTTGGCCTTATGTAAAAACATTTACCCCGTTGGGTTTACTTATATCTACTGCTTTTTATTCGTTGCTTTTACTTGTCGTTTTATTGCTTTGTGTTTTTACTGTAATTGTGGATATGCCCCCTATTCGTCATAAAGACTTAATCATGCTTGTGCCCTTGCTAGCTGTTGGTATTTCTGTTTCATCCATCTTCCCTGCAGCATCATTTACACGTTTACTTAGTGCATTTCTCATGATTAGTTACTCGTTGGGGTCCTAGGTACTCCGTTCGCCTTGAAGGCAGGACTTTGTAAAAATTCTTGTGACCAGGTACCCGTCGGTCTCCTTGGTCGTTCGTCCACCCCGTAGGTAGGACTTAGTGAAAAATTTTTGTAACCAGGTACCCATCGGTTTCCTTGGTCATTCGTTCACCCCGCAAGCAGGACTTAGTAAAATTTGTGGCCAAGTACCCATCGGTATCCTTGGTCGTTCGTCCATACCGTATGTAGGACTTAGTAAAATTTGTGACCAAGTACTCGTCAGTATCTTTGGTCGTTCGTCCACCCCGTAGGTAGGACTTAGTAAAATTTGTGACTAGGTACCCGTTGGTATCCTTGGTCGTTCATCCACCCCATAGGTAGGACTTAGTAAAAATTCTTGTGACCAGGTACTCGTCAGTATCCTTGGTCGTTTGTCCACCCCGTAGGTAGGACTTAGTAAAATTGTGGATAGTTTACCGTAGGGTAGAGTAAGACAATGTATCTGATAAACCTCCCAAGTCTTATTAACAAAAAAAAAAAAACTTAAAAAACTCCAATATCTTTCAGTATCTAATTCTAACATAAATGATAAAAGAAAGCAATAACATAGGCTGCACTTGTTTGCTGCTAGTAGTATTTCCTCAAGTGCTCGGTGTTCCATGGGTGACGGAGCCTTTGTCTGTTGAGGGTCTCTAGGTAGTAGGTCCCCTTCCTATGGTAGTTGACGATCTTGTAAGGCCCTTCCTAGTTGGGGCCCAATTTGCCCTGTGCGGGGTCTTTGGTGGTCGTCGTTACTTTCCTTAGGACCAGGTCCCCGACCTGAAAGCGTCGAGGCTTAACGTTGGTGTTGTAGTTCTTTGCCATTAGGTCCTGATAACCAGCGATCCGTTGCTCTGCCATCACTCTGACTTCATCCAGGAGGTCTAACTGTAGGCGCATCCTTTCTTCGTTCCTTTCTTCGTTATGGTGGGATATCCGATAGCTAGTCAATCCAACTTCTACCGGGATGACGACTTCACTTCCGAATGCGAGGCGAAAAGGTGTCTCCCCTGTAGGTGTGCGAGATGTCGTCCGATATACCCACAGGACACCGGGTAGTTCGTCCGGCCATATACCTTTTGTCCCTTCGAGCCGAGTCTTGATCATCTTGAGCAATGATTGGTTTGTAAGCTTAACTTGACCGTTGGCCTGAGGGTGGGCGGGGGAAGAATAGTAGTTCTTTATCCTCAACTGTTGACAAAAATCTCTAAATGCATTATTGTCGAATTGCTTTTCATTGTCGGAGATGAAGACCCTGGG
Organism: Notholithocarpus densiflorus; assembly: GCA_030021035.2. Classification (NCBI taxonomy): domain Eukaryota; kingdom Viridiplantae; phylum Streptophyta; class Magnoliopsida; order Fagales; family Fagaceae; genus Notholithocarpus; species Notholithocarpus densiflorus. The sequence continues at coordinate 1,278,526 of JARYZH020000104.1, forward strand.
AATTACGAAGTGGCAAATGATGCTTTTCCAGGCGAAGCTTCGGATATTTTTCTCCGTGATAGTGGCCAATGGTTCTACCTTGACCCATTTGGTGAAGTAGTTGATCCCTACGAGAAGGAACTTGAGCTGCCGCATCGCTATAGGGAAGGGTCCTACTATGTCTAAGCCCCACTAGGCAAACAATCAGGGGGCATTCATTGGCGTAAGTTCCTCTGATGGCTGTCGGATGATGTTGCTGAAGTGTTGGCACTTGTCACATGCCTTCACGTAGGACTGGGTATCCTTTTGCATAGTTGGCCAATAGTATCCTGCTCATATCAGCTTGTGGACCAACGACTGTGCTCTTGAGTGGTTCCCACACACTCCTTCGTGGACTTCTCTCATGACGTAGTCTACTTCTGCTGGACTAGGCATCTCAGATATGGACAGGAGAAGCCCCTCTTGTAAAGGACATCTCTGATTAGTACAAATAGTGACGACTATACCTTCAACCTGCGGGAAGCATTGCGGTCTACTGGGAGCGTCCTATTCCTGAGGTAGGATACAATTGGTGTCGACTAGTCGGTTCCCATAGGGATCACTTGAACCTCTACTTTGTCAATGGCAGGAGAAAATTGGACAAAGGATAGTACCTGATTAGCGACAACCATACACTCTTCAGATGCAGCTTTGGCCAAACGGTCCGCCTGTTCATTCTCTTCCCTTGGGATTTGCACAAACTTGGCTGAGAGCCCCTTGTTTATCTTTCCTTTGATCATGCTCAGATATTCTTTCATCCGTTCCCCTTTAGCCTCGTAGTCATCGTTGATGTGTCCGATGACAACTTGCGAATCGCAATGTATGACTACTGACATGGCCCTTGCTGTTTTAGCGAGGTCGAGGCCCGAGAGAACCGCTTCATATTCAGCTTCATTGTTGGTCGTCAAGAACTAGAGGCAGACTGTACATTCTATTATATCTCCTTCCGGCGACTGTAGTAGGACCCCGGCTCCTCCGGCCCGTTGGTTGGACGAACCGTCTGTCCATAGCATCCATGTTGCTGGCCTGCTATCTTCATCCTCTTTTGCCATGAACTAGGCAACGAAATCAGCCAAAGCTTGAGCCTTGATCGCAGTTCTGGGTTAGTATTGGATATCGAACTCGCTGAGCTCTATCGCCCATAGAACTAATTGCCCTGATGATATGACAAAAAGGACCCAAGGATGTCATACAAAAAATATATACTAACCAACTACAACATTAACTACTAGTGATGATTTACGAGTGGGGACACATGCCTACCCATCTCAATGGTACCTCTTGATGCAGAAATAACGATAATCTTTGGGTTCATTTACACAATATTGATTGCTTGTGCAGTTATTTATAGCTCTTTAACATCACTTCGTTAATGGCTGCATTTGTCCCAAAAAAAAAAAAAATTTAATTGGAAGTTGTACTATAATCGAAAGCAATGACAAGCTAATGGAATGAATTTTCAACATTTGTTTCACTGTAAAATATTTTCACTTAAAATTTTCAGTAGTAATACATAAAATTTTTCAAGCAAAAACCATAAAAACTGGTGTCTCCCAACATCTAGATTTGCGAAGGGAGAGCTATTTTGTGGTTTCTTTTTTTAAATGATTTATCAATTTTTTTTTTTTGGTAAAACGTTTAAAAAAAATTTTATGTTCAACAAAAAAATATTTTAAAAAACTGGGGACATTGAGAAACGATTTCTTATTGTTTTCCAAAGGCGTACCCGACACGCTGTAATAGTCAATGGACTTATACATCTCCACAGCTTTCGGGGCAGTTAAGGCAGAGAAAAGGAAATTAAAATGTTTCTGCGGTTGCCATTAATATCATACCAACCCAGGTGATTGAAGCTTATATTTATTTATAAGTCATGCTAACAAGTATCCTTAGAGCAATACTATTTTTATGGGGAATGAAAAAATTTGTCAAAATATTATTATTTTTTTTTCTTCATAAAAACTTTTTTTAAATAAATTATTAACCGCTACCCTAAGCATATTCGTTTATTTATTTTTTTTATTTTTTTTGAGAAACGGAAACCCATATTTTCGAGAATAGTGTCTTACTGTGATTTTTTTTTTTAATAAATGTTTTATCAGATTTTCTTTGGTAAAACGTTTCACAAAAATTTACAAAAATTTTATGCTCAACAAAAAAATATTTGAAAAAACTGGGAACATTGAGAAATAATTTCGTATTGTTTTCCAGAGGCATACCCGAGTCATTGTAAGTTTGTGCCAGTCAATGGAGTAAGACATCAAGATGTCCATATCGCGATGAATGGGGTTTCCAGTCTTTGGCTGAGGTTGACGGGACGTCGAGTCACGAGTAACAACCTTCATTTATACCAAAGGGAGGGATATGGAATTTTTACGTCTCCACAGCTTTCGGGGCAGTTAGCTAGGCAGAGCTAAAGGAAATTCTGTCGGTTCCATTAATATCACACCAACCCTGGTGATTAGCATAAACATTCTTATGGAATTGGAAACCCGTAGGTAGCCCCAATTTTTCCGACCCTTTTTAAAAGCAAATGGGAAGAAGAGTAGAAGACCCGTTCAGTTCAACGCGTACACCATGAGTCTTTGTGATTAATTAAACTTGTACGTTTTAGAAGTGCATGCTGCATTAATATATCAAAGGTAGACTTTGACAAGGTCCTAACGAGTAACGACTAAGGCAGAGCTAAAGGAAATTCTGTCGGTTCCATTAATATCACACCAACCCTGGTGATTAGCATAAGCATTCCTATGGAATTGGAAACCCATAGGTAGCCCCAATGTTTCCGACCCTTTTTAAAAGCAAACGGGAAGAAGACCCGGTCAGTTCAATGCATACACCATGAGTCTTTGTGATTAATTAAACTTGTACGTTTTAGTAGTGCATGCTGCATTAATATATCAAAGGTAGACTTTGACAAGGTCCTAACGAGTAACGACAAACGAGTATATTACCAAAATTTAAAAAAAAACAAAAGATAAAAAAGGACTAACAAGTAACGACTAATTTGTACTATTTGGACTGATCAATAATTAGGGGTGTCAATTCGGGTTAGCGTGTCGGGTTCGTGTCGTGTCGAGGTAGGGGTATTCAACTAAATGACTCAACCCTAACCCGACCCATTTAATAATCGTGTCATGATCGTTCAATCCTAACCCGACCTGTTAATAAGGCGGGTTGACCTGACCCAACCCATTTGACACGTTTAATAAACGAGTCGTGTTGGGTTGACACGAATGTAACATAACCCATTTCAACCTGCATAATATTAAATATAACATCCATCTAGAAATAATTTTTTTTACATCCCAAAAAGCAGTGCATACACTTCAAGTTTTCAACCTGTATTCAAAATAATATAGTTCAACAAAAATATAACATTCATTTAAAAATAAGTTCTTTACACTCCAAAAGAAGTGCATACACTTCAACCCAAATTCAAAATAACAAAGTTTAACAAAAATAAAATAACATAGTTCAACAAAAATATAATATCCTTGGAACTTGCCGAATGCTAAGTATCAATATTGAAAGAATTTGAGCAAACAGTAGAGTAATCCTGACTATGACCACGATTATCATCCATAGATTCTTTGTTGATGTCCAAATTCATAATATCTTCCACAAGCTCATCCAATTTTATTTGTGCAAGTTCTATGCCAAAAAAAAAAAAAAAGTATTAGTAATTTTAGGGTCTGAAAGTTTCAATTTCCAATTATATCCCTTGTAAATTTTTGTAATTACTCACTTTTCTTTTTAAATTTAAAATATATGTTGGATATAAAAGGTATTTGACAAATCTAAAATAAAATAAATATTTATTTGTTATATGAGTTAAACAGGTTGTATTAGTGGGTCATTTCGGGTTGACACAAATAAATTGACGTGTCAAACGTGTCTATTGCGGGTTACGCGGGTTGACCCGCTAAGGACACGTTTCTTATCGTGTTGCTTTCGAGTTGACCCGTTTATGACCCAAACCCATTAAGGCCCAACCCTAACCCGAAAAACCCGTGTCGGGTTCGTGTCGTGTTCGCGGGTTGGGTCGAACATTGACACCCCTATCAATAATAATAGTATTATAACTACAGTGTTATCCTTCTTTTCTTTTCTTTTTTTTCTTTTTTTTGGGTAAGAATATTTCTCTCTCTTGTCTATATTTATGTATTAAAAGAGTTGTGAATCGATCTAAATTGAAGAAAGAAACAAATATTTATTAATAAAATTTATCGTACGAGAATAAAGATAAAGTCTCATTCCACATGTCAATATATACCGACAAGAATGAAATTTAGAGAAAGAGGAAAATCTTTTTTTTTTCTTTTTTTTTTTGTTTCTTTTTCTACATTTAGAAAAAAAAAATTGTTCTTTCTTTTAAAACTTTAATAACTAGAAAGTACTTTTGTTTCAATTTGAAATTTTTTTTTTCGAGTTCTTTAAAAATGGGTTCTTACAAGTAACTCAAATTTCTCAAATTAAAAAAAGTAACTCAAAGGAAAGCCAAACAACCAGCTCTAGTGTTAGTGAAACGAGGACCAAGGTTCTTAGGTTTTTTTTTTTTTTTTTTTTTAATGGGGGCGGGGGTGTTAAACTCAAGCAACAGTATTATGCATTGAACTTTACCAAAATTATAATCTTAATCACTTAATTAACTAAATCAAAAAACAGATGTTCAATTTTATATAATTCACAATTGCCAAGGGCAAAAATCCGAAAATATATTCTCAAAATTCTAACTCAAATAGGATTTACAACACGATTTGGAGACTAATCGAAAGTGACCATGTGATGGGTGATTGAACAATGGTTTGGTCTCTTATTTGATGTGGGCAAAGATTAGGTCTAGTGGTCTAGTACACTTGACCTATTTTATCTACAGATAGGAAGAAGTTATAATAAGAGGGTTCACAAATAAGAAATCTATTAGTGGTCTCTTATTAGCTTAATGCATGGATTTATTGAGAGAACAAGAGATTGAGTGCCCTCCAGACTTATAGGGGTTGATATTATCACCTTGTGTGAATGATGCTGAAACTTGAAAATGAGGAAATATGTAGAATTCCAGCCCCGCAAGAGATTAAGAAGGCAATCTAGGACATGCATGGCAGAACTAAAATCCCCATGTCTTTATTGTTTCATAGTGTTCGTTTACAAGAAGTATTGGGAGGTAGAGGGCTTTGGGGGGGGGGGGGGTTTATTAATTGGTGAGCAACAGTGAGTGTAGTTGCTAGTTTCTTCAACATGGAAGAATGACAAAAGAGGTAAATAATTCACTAATTCTTTCTTATCCCAAAGATCCCCAAAAAAACTACCTCTTTTAATTATTTTAGGCCTATTAGCATGTGTAATGTAGTGTATAAAGCCATTACCAAGCTTATTGTAACATGACGAAGGAAATGTACTGTCCAATCAGATTGCCCTTATCAGTGTATCCTTAGGAGATGGATTGCAAAGAATGAAGTATCGGTCCAAGAGATTCTTCATAGCTTCAAGAGGAGAAAACTAAAGGTGGGTATGCTAGCTATATTAAGTTAGATTGTCGAAGGTCGTATGAAGATCCAGTACAATACTTAGTATTATACCTGGTGCAATTAACCCCTCCCTCTTGCAATATATGTTTTTTTTTTTTTCACATTTTTATTTAATTTTTTACTTTATTTTAATCAATAGTTGAGATTGAAAGTTGCTTTTTTCAACTATCAATCTCAACCATTGAGAGGAATTGCGTCAAGTACAATACTCTAAATACTGCAACTGATCTCAATCCGTTGAAGGTATATAATAGAGTTGATCGGAGATTTCTAAGGCTGGCATTGTGTAGCTCTGGATTCAATGAAAAGTTCATTAATTCATTGTATCATGGAAATGTCTCCACAGTCTCCTTTGAGATCTTGATGCAAGCCTAGTAGGGGGTTTTGGCAAGGAGATCCCCTTATTCCGTAATCATTCATTCTATTCCAGGAACTGCTATGAAGAATGATTGAAAGAAAATTATTGGAAGACAGACTTTCAGGAATTAAATTAAACAATGGTGGACGAACAACTGCACCCATCTTTTGTGTGCAAATGACATCATATTCTTCGAGACCATGCAAAGTCTTCATGAATGATTCAACATGCAAGTTAACTATCAATCTAATATAATTTGTGACTTTGACTTTATTAAATTCTTCCAACTTAATTTAACTCTTTTTATATATGATAATCAATTTGACTCAAGAAAATTTAGTACCACAAGTTATCTCACAGCTTCTTTGCCACAATTATGACATGGAAGAGTGTAAGTGATGGAGAAAAAATAGTGAGTTTATGCGTAAGTGATAGGCAAACTACTCACAGTCTGCATATCAAAATTATAATAAAAAGTTGAAAAATAATGTGTGGTCTTAGAACTACTCATTTGACTTGATTAGTTTATGTAAGATTTTTTTATTTCAATTTATGAAGTGTCAACCATCGAATAAACATAATTTGTAATTTCTTTGACTTTCTTCCAGCTTAATTTGACTTAACCTATAATTTATTAAGGCAATAAATCAATTTGGAGTATAAATAAATGTTGGATTATAAGAAAAGGTAAACTACACTAACCAATAAGCACGCCTAACGTATGTTTGTAAACATGGACCTACCACGTGGTTATTTTGGGACAATTACTGAATTACCTCCTTTGTGGTTTTCTCTCATAGCATTGTGAGAGACCGTGACCCTTTTTTAGGTGTTGGGCCAAACTCACATGAATGTGTGGAGTTGTGTTATTGCCTCCCAAAATGGAGGTTCGACTGATTATATTTTTCTCTTTAGATTAAGGGTTTTACAATGGAGTCGCCACTTATTTAATTATTGGAAAAATAAGAAAACCATAATTGAAAAAATCATCATTTTATTACATGACTTTGGTCCTAGATACAATCTAAGATAAAGTACATGACTTTGTTTTTTAGTTACAATCTAGAAATTGAAAATTATAAGGATAAGCATTGATCTATCAACCCTTGATCTAAGCTAGGAGGCTATGTTACAAGGTGGGAAGGTGTTAGGCACCCACCTTGCCTAGTGAAATCGGTCTTCTAGACTATGATAGCCAACATTCATATCATATCATCCAATATGTTATCAATCAATTGCATGTTGAATTTAATGTGTGTGCATGTGATAAACCCTAATTCCATTTATTAATCATTGCATTTGGATTGAAAATAAATTCTAGTGAATGTGTGTGGACGGTGATATCCTAAATTCAAGGATTTAAGAGAATTATGAAACAAACAGGTTTTTCATATTTTTTATGTGGATTTAGGATCAAAGCTAGTGTTATGCATGAAGATGTGATGAACAACCAATAACATGTGAAGAACGCATATGAAAGGAAAGTTTTCTACAATAATGGCTGAGGTTTGGAACAAATCCCACATCGTCTAGGAGCAGTTCCAAACCCCATTTTTTTCAACTATAAAAAGTCTTACATGGTACATTTTCAAAACACATAGAAATCTCACGGGAAAAACCTAAGATTCATTAGAAAATAGTGAATCAAAAGGGAGTTTTTCACAAAACACTCTCAAGTCTCTTTTTATTTGATTAGAACCTTTTCTGGTCCCAATCCTTTGAGTTTAAAATTACTAAACACTATTTCATTGAATTGTGATAGATTTGTCTAAGGAAAACGGTCAAAAATCAAGCTTAGGAGCTTTTTCTTTAAGGTATGCTTTAAAAACTTTTCTTTTTCCTTTCTGCTTTAATCTTTGTTTTAATTTGTTTCTTTTGTTTAGTTTATGTTTACATTTTTTTGTTTAGGATAGTTTTAGGTTTTCTTTTTGTCTTTAAGCATGATAGGTGACTAGATTTTACGTTTTTGATTTTTGCTTTGTTTTTGTGTTGATTAGGGTTTTCGGGTAAGGATTTGCGTACGCATGATTTAGCCTGCACACGCAGGCTGAACTCATGTGTATGCAGACCTGTTCTAGCATGCATGATGCCGTTACCTAGAAAACCATATTTCTTTGTTTGTTTTGTTCTGCCTTCACGTGTCTTTTTGTATAAGCCTCTTTTCCATATGTTTCAAGCCCCATGACCGTTTGTTTGCCTTTTAACATGTTTGTTGTTATCACATGTTTAGTGATAGGCCAAAAACGAATTGACCCATTGTGATGAATTAATTGATTAATTAGCCAAGTTTATTAATTAATCAAATTAACATGCAAACGCGTGGTAGCACAAACAAATCACCAATAAATACTAAGTGCAGTGGAAAATAAATTGACATGGTGATTTGTTTACGAATGGGGAAAATCTACACGGCAAAAACCCTACCGGGTGATTTTAAAGTCACCACTCCCGAGAATCCACTATTATCACAACAAGCGGTTACAAGTAAAGGAATCCCAATACCTTCTACCAACTTATAGTTGAACCCTTACCCCAATACACAATTGGACTTGTTCTGTAGTGACAATCTCTCCTTGTAATGCACGGCTCCCAGTACGTGACTAACCAATTGCGCAGAGTACGCGACTTCAATCACCAACTAGAGAAGGTTGTTGGCTGCAAAGTTCTTCAGTTCATCATACGATGAAGATAGAGAAGATGCTTGGTCACAAAACCCTACATTGTATAAACACGACAACTTCCTCACAAGAAAGATGAACTAGGGCAAATTCTGTCTCCGGTCACAATTTGCTTGAACAAACTTTACTCAACACTTGTGCAACTTGTTCCACCTTTGATGGCCTTAAAATAATCCTTTTATATGTCTAGGGTTGTGAGAAAAGAAAGCTCAAACATACAATCATGGATTGGAGTCTAAACAAAACTGAAATTCAGTTTTTCATAAACCTCGACAAATGTCCTATCTGTTGAGCTGCTGTCGAGCTATAGGCTTCAACAACTCTTCAAGCTCGATAGATGGCTAGCTGTCGAGCTTTAATGACAGACACTTTCTCAGTTTGAATCTTGGACAGACTTGCATGGCTTTAACACTTGATCTTGAAATAAGGTTTCTTGAAGTATTAAACACATCCTAGATCTACCCAAATACAAGTAAAGTGCATTTTGTCAAAGAATTAGCCAATTACATAAAATAGTGACATATGTTCCTAACAAGTGAATCACATATGTCCTAACAATCTCCCTCTTTGGCAATCCGTGACAAAACCACAACAAACAAATGAGATATGAGAGAAGTCATAAACCACTCAACTCATATTCACTTGTTGAATACAATAAAATCTATCCTAACACAAACTCTTGAAAAACTTTGCAAGAAGAGAGTTTATGGCAAGAAGACTTTGACAACTTGTATTTTTGAAACACTTTAAACAAAACTCATCAAGGCATCTTTGTGTGAAACATAAATAATAGATTGCATGCAAGTATAAGAAATATGTGCATAAAGAGAGAAAAGAAACAACACATGTAAGGGTAGGTGAAAGAAACATACATCAACATATAAAGAAAATAAGTACAATGTATGTCAATAATGGTCACAAGACCCATGTACAAGAATAAATGTATCTAAAATAGAGAAAAGAAAAAGATACATAAAATCCTCACTACATCCCTCAAATATCAACACTCCCCCTAACAAAGTGGTCCTATACTAACTCTCTCCCCAAATCCAAAACTACTCCCTCTTTTGTGATGAGTGACAAAGGGTAAGAGTGTCAAGTAGACATCTCATCTGTATCGGAAGAGCTAGCATCTCCATCAGCATCATCCTTAAAAGCAGTAGCATCATCATCATCAGCATCATCTGCATCGTCGGAGTCATCACTTTCATCCGTAGAGGCCACAGGAGTGGAAGGCATGGTGTAACCGCCCATCTCAGCCTAGCATCGAGCAATGTGGCCAACACGGGTGTTCACCTGACACAACTCATCACTGAGAGTGTCAAGGCGAGCATCCATGCGCTGAAGCTGGGCCATGATGTCCTCAAGTGTCACTCCGCTCGTAGAAGAGGAGGGAGCGGATATGGATGGAGCAAAAGGAGTGGGAAAAGCTGCTATACCTGACTGCCTTGATCGAAACTGCGCCTCACTCCGTTTAACGGTAGCGTAGTCAATGGCACACATAACAGAGAAGTGGCCGGACGAGGGAAAAGGAATAGAAAAATGGCATAAAATCCGCGTGATAGCTGAAGGGAAGATGAGCTTATCACAGGTCGCCGTATCCCTATACACATCTATAATAGAAAGAATAAAATGTGAAGGAAAATCTATAGTGAGATGCTCAAGAAGGGGAAGCAAAAATCGAGCACAAGGCTTTGTAATAGAGTTATAGTGAGAAAAAGGGTGCAGAAAAAAAGTCATCACCATGTTCATGAATCTAGGACCTTTAGCAAAGGTCGAACATGGTGTAAACTGACGATTGCCCCAATCAGCGGGACGCTTACAAAAAGCGGAAATCATCTCGTCTTTGGACACAGTCCTTAGACGCTCACAACCGGGGTAGTCAGGATGCTTTACCCTCGGGACATGGAGCACATCGGATACCAACTCTAGTGTGACAACTATGCGCATACCTCGAACACGAGTATGAAAGAGAGGTACTGAAGAATTAAGTCCATGCATGTTGGAGTAAAACTCCTGGATTAGCACGGATGGACAAGTGACTGGGACATCACACAATGACTCCCAACCCCGACTGTGAATGACAGTGGGTAGGTCAGTGTTGGAGAAGTCCGACAAAATGACTCGGCGTTCTGAATGAACACGTTGTCGAGAAAAGTTCTCCGAGAAGTCCTTTCGGGCATCCTTATCACTGAACTGAATAGAAGAGGGGGTAGGATCAGAAGAAAACGATGCCCCGGAACGAAGAGGGTTCCGGGACGGAGCAGACTTACGTTTAGGTGCCATTGACGCACTAACGTAAACTAGAGAGTAAGGGGGAAGAAAGAAAACACTTAGAAAAGTCTCAAATAGTTCAAATATATATAAATATATTGAATGTAAGGTATGTATGGATGAAAATGCATGAACATGTGACGTGCAACAGTAATATCATCATGGGCTCAGCCCAATCCAAACCTACCAGCACACAAACAGTTCAACATGTATAAAACACAACTAAATGTATGAAAATACAGTTATAATGCACATGAGATGCAATGCATGAAGTTTTTAAGATCAAATCTTCAAAACCCATCCCAAAAATTTCGCAAAAACCTCTTTGATTTTGAAAAACCCCAAATTTTGCAAAAATCCCAAAAACTTAGGTCATAAAGCATGAAATGCATGAAAACGAGGGATTAGAGACTTACCAAGTGAGGAAAAACTTGATTAAGCTTGAAAAAAATCCTTGAGGAAGAGGTTTAGAGAGAGAAGTAAGTGTTTGGGAGATGAACAGCCACAGACAGATCGAGAAAGATCGAGGAAATGAAGTCCGGATTGCGTATGAACTTATATATAGAACCTCAGTAAATCTCGACAGATAGAGGTGTCGAGAGGTATCAAGACAGGTGTCGAGCTTTAAAAGCTTCGACAGATGCAGCTATCGAGAGGTGTCTAGGTGTCCACAACAAAGTAGGCTCGATGGATCGAGGAGCTATCGAGGAGACAGGAGATTTCTCGATCGATCCACCTAACTATCGAGATTGCGATAAAAATCAACTGAAGAGCTCGATAGATAAGCCAGGTGTCGAGAGGTGTCAAGGAGGTGTCGAAAATTGCTTAGAAACAGTTTTTCAAGAAGGGAAAAACATAAATATGAATGCAATCAAGCATGCAACACAACCAAGGATCCAAACAACATTTTGAACTCTCAAAAATCATCTCTCAACCAAAAAAAATTTTAAGCACATAGATCCCAAAAACACACACACACACACACACACACACACACACACACACACACACACACTAAACAAGTCTAACCAATTTTATATTTCAAATAAAAGTTAAGACAGTTTAGTGAGCATACATTAACACATGTAAACCTTGTGATAGCCAAATCACATTATACCTGCACATGTATCAAGAGTAGCAAAGAATATTGCATGTTGTGTGTGAAAAACATCGCAAGATTGCATAAGTGTATACATGTTATGACGATTTGAGATATGAGAAAATCACTTTAACTCACACACAATCATAGCTGTTTGATGGGGACTATCATCTTTGAGGTACATCCTATAACTCCCACATCTCCTAGAATACACGCTTGCAATCATATATAAAACATTTTGATCTTTTTGCTTTTTATTTTTCTTTGCATATTTTTATTTTAAGCAAACCATGCATGGACATATAAGAGAGAGAAAAGAAATACCCAATTATGTTAAGCATTTGACATTCCACTTTTGCTATGCCGAAGCACACAAATGTCATTTCATGATTGGCGGGCAACAGTGGTGGGATGATTATTTATGTCTTTCTCTTAGGATTTTCTAGTCATTCCCATCAAAAAGAGTGATACGAGTGTTAAGTACAAGAGATAACTTAATCTTACTCATCACAAACATGAGCCACAAAACTCACTTGCTTAGTTATGCATGGAGATGCTCATCTAAGCTACAAAGGATACAAAGTTTAGAAAATTTTGTTTCAATGACCATCCAAGGTACACAAGTACCAATGTACACAAAACACACACTATTTTTGTATTTTTCTAATTTTTCAATTTTTGTATTTATTTTTATATGAAAAACAAAATAAACAAAATTGAAAACAAACAAAAACATGTTAAACAAAGAAAAGCATAAAAACTAGACTGACTCAAAAAGGTAAAGCAAAACACACAAGTAATGCAAACAAAAACAAGAAGAGAGAGAGAGAAGAAGTGACAGAATCACTTGGAGCCCTTTTCCTTCCACACCTGGGAAGAACCTTTCCGTCTAGCAAACCCTTGACTCGATGGTGAAGAGAAAGAATTAAAACCGTTCAAATTCAAAAGGAACATGAGGGCTTTAAGAAGATCTCCAAGAAGAGCAAAAGAGGATGGAAATTGATTCTAGTTTCCCGATGCTATCATGCCGTTGCCCTGTTGAGTGGCTAACCACTTATAGCAATTAGGTTGAGTATGACCGACTACTCCACAGTGATGACAAAGATGCTGCTTCTTTTGTTTAGGCTTTTGAGAGTTAGTCTTCTTAGCCCTAGGGTTTTTAACTTCTTTTTTATCCTGCTTAAGGGGTGCTCCTAAAATAGATTTATCCTTGTCTATGTTCTCACTAGCTAAATCAGTTTTGACATTGGTGTTATCAATTTCAACATTGTTGCTAGGAGGAACAAAAACAGTAGTACTAGTAGAAACAATATTAGAAGGAGAGAAATCATACTCTCAACCGGTTCGATCAGAAGTAGATTTCTGAAGATTGAGCATTTCATCGAGCTTAGCGCTTGAAGTCCTTTCCAACTGAGCTCTAACTTGGAACAGTTCTGCCTTAAGCTTCTTGATTTTCTCAGCCAAGAAGTTATTCTCAAACCTCAGTGCTCCAATAGTTTGATTGGATTCATCAAACTTTGTGGAAAGCTCTTCACGCTCAAGCTCCACATCACTAAGCTTCTTGGTGGTCAACCTATACAACTTCTCATGCTTTTCTAAGACCTTGTTCATCCATCTTCTTAAACTTGGACTCCACCAATTCCTCTTCTTCATCCACATCTTCAACAATCCCCTCAGTAGGATTGACAGTGACAGTGAAGGCATTCAAGATTCCATCATCCTTATTGTCGGAATCATCTTTAGGCTCGGTGTTGCTTAATGTAGCAGCAAGTGCCTTGCTCTTCCCAATAGTTTTAAGATATGTGGGGCACTCTTGTTTCATGTGACCGAAGCCTTGACACCGAAAGCACTTTAGTCCTGCAGGAACAGTGTACTGACCGCCATCCCTAGCATCCTTCTTCCCTTTATCTTGGCTCTTGAACTGAGAAGAATTGGATTGCCTACGGTCCTTGTCAAAGCCCTTCCCATTGGCATTTTCATGAACTTCTTGAATTGCCTCGTAATGTAGGACTTCATCTTAGAATCCTCATCGTTTGAAGACTCATCAGTATCACTGCTCTTGGCCTTTAATGCCATGCTCTTGCCTTTACCCGACTTGCCAATTCTTGTTAAACCTAACTCATAGGTCTGCAAATTACCAACCAGCTCTGTCAAAGGAATCTTGTCAATGTCCTTTGATTCCTCAATAGCAGTAATCTTGGCATGGAATCTCTCAAGTAGAGATCTGAATACCTTTCTAACAATCTTGGGTTTAAGAATGGTTTCCCCAAAATTGAAGGCTGAGTTCACTATGTCCTTGAGTTTGGCATAGAACTCATCAAATGACTAATCCTCCTCCATCTTGATTTCTTCAAAACTTGTAGTGAGCCTTTGAAGCTTTGAATCTTTGGCAGCCTTGGTTCCTTCATAGGTTGTTTGGAGAATGGTTCATGTCTCCTTAGTAGTTTCAGTGGAGGATATCTTCTTAAACTCCTCATTAGTGACCGCACTGAATAAGACATTCAATGCCCTACTGTTGAAGTTTTCCGCCTTGATCTTGGCATCATCCCAATCGGCCGGCGCTTCCTTCGGCTTGGTCCAGCCTATCTTAACAGCTTGCCACACCTCATCTAGAGACTGCAAGAAAACTCTCATGCGTACTTTCCAGTATACATAGTTAGTACCATTAAATAATGGAGGTACGATAAGAGACTGTCCTCTATCCATGAAAAACAGGGGTCAATGGATCAAACAACAAAGATTAAAACCTAATCAGAGTGTGCTTGCTCTAATACCACTTGATATGCCAAAAAAGAATTGACCCATTGTGATTAATTAATTGATTAATTAGCCAAGTTTATTAATTAATCAAATTAACATGCATACGCGTGGTAGCACAAACAAATCACCAATTAATACTAAATGCAGCGGAAAATAAATTGACACAGTGATTTGTTTACGAATGGGGAAAACCTACACGGCAAAAACCCCACCGAGTGATTTTAAGGTCACCACTCCCTAGAATCCGCTATTATCACAACAAGCGGTTACAAGTAAAGGAATCCCAGTACCTTCTACCAACCTACAGTTGAACCCTTACCCCAATACACAATTAGACTTGTTCTATAGTGACAATCTCTCCTTGTAATGTACGGCTCCCAGTACGTGACTAACCAATTGCGCGAATCCCAGTACGCGACTTCAATCACCAACTAGAGAAGGCTATTTGCTACAAAGTTCTTCAGTTCATCACATGATTAAGATCGAGAAGATGCTTGGTCACAAAACCCTACGGTATACAAACACAGCAACTTCTTCACAAGAAAGATGAACTACGACAAATTCTGTCTCGGGTCATAATTTGCTTGAGCAAACTTTGCTCAGCACTTATGCAACTTGTTCCACCTTTGACGGCCCTTAAAATAATCCTTTTATATGTCTAGGGTTGTGAGAAAATAAAGCTCAAACATACAATCACGGATTTGAGTCAAAACAGAATTGAAATTCTGTTTTTCATAAACCTCGACAGATGCCCTATCTGTTGAGCTGCTGTCGAGCTACGGGCTTTAACAGCTCTTCAAGCTCGATAGATGGCTAGCTGTCGAGCTTTAATGATAGGCACTTTCTCAACTTGAATCTTGGACAGACTTGCATGGCTTTAACACTTGATCTTGAAACAAGGTTTCTTGAAGTATTAAACATATCCTAGATTTACCAAAATACAAGTAAAATGCATTTTGTCAAAGGATTAGCCAATTACATAAAATAGTGACATAGGTTCCTAGCAAGTGAATCACACATTTAGATTAGGGTTTAAGTTAGGGTTTTCTTAGTTTTAATGCTATGCCATTAATTCACATGTTCATGCATTGATGTCATAGGTGCTATGTTGTTGAGAGGTAAGTAAAGGTAAGTCATGCATTAGCAATGTTCATGTATTTGTGTTAGAGTTTTTTAGATGTATGATTAGGGTTTCTAGTATGTTAACATTTTGTTTTTGATATGTTTTATTTGATGATATGCTTGCTGCCATGTTTAAGTTGTTGTTTTGTTTTAGATGAATGCTAGGGTTTTCTTTTATATGTTTGGCTTTCTTTCGTTTGGATAGATGGATAAGTATGTGTTTAGGGTTAAAGATGCCATGTTGTTTGCTAGATGCATGTTAGTGTGTGTGTGAGTCTAGAATACAAGTATTTAAATGGTTTTTAATAGGGTTAAGATATAGGACACAATGATAGTAGGCCAACCTTAGGGTTGGGTGATCTTAGGTGCCTAACACCTTCCCAAGAGCATATCTAAACTCTGAACCCAAACTCTAGTAGTAAGATCAAAGATCCTTCCTCAAAAGAACACTATATTCATGGTTCCTAGACCATATATTTAGGTGGCGACTCCAATTTTAATTTTCCCTTTCCCTTGCGCCCACAGTGGCGACTCCACTAGGGATGGTGAGTTTAATTCCTATGTGTCCTATGTCTTATCTTTAATAAAAATTGTTTCAATACTTGTTTTGTACGCACATCACTTGTTCTCTTTGTCCCTTAAACTTAGTTGGTGATGAGTTGGAAGATGGAAGGCTCCATTCGGGCCCAAATTTTCCGAAGTACATCCCACCAACTCACAATATGTGCCATCGCCTATAATGGGCCTTGAGTACGTTAAAGGTTTGTTACCAATCCATTATGGGGTCCACTTAGGCCCTCGGTTGGAATCATAGCCCATCTAGTTGTGAGTGACGTACTTATCTATCCCTTTAGCCTTAGGGAGCCTATTCACACTAGAGAGATCCTAGATCCTACCATGAAGGGTACCCTTTATATATCTCTTGTTTGCTCAACCATATATCATGTGTTCACCTAATCCTAAAGGAAAAATAAAAGGTATGAAAATGGGAGGGATGACCCTAAAGCTATGGTATACCCTAAGATGTTATGGGATAAAAGAAAAGAAGTTCTCACATATAAGAGGCTTGTCCTTAAATCCAAAGGTATATCTTAACTTGAAAGGTTCATAAGACCATAACCTAATTGCTATCATCGACTGAAGTGGAAAAAACCCTTTTGAAAAAGAGGACTTTGGGCCTAAGGTAACAAATACGCTATGGACTTAGCATCCAAAATCGTACAAAGTCGATATAAACTTCCCTAATCTTAGGCCTCCTTGTTGCATGCTTAGGCCTAAAAGAAGTTGAATGAGATTGCTCGAAGTTGATAGAAACTACAAATGTCAATATCAATGTCGTGGAAGTCAAAGGAATATGGGATGAAAAGGATGAAGTCCTAAAGGAAGCGATAGCAATATAGGGAATACTTCCCAAAGGGGGTAACGGAATTGAAGAAAAAAGTTTTGGAGGACAATGTGGCAAATATCACTAGGAGTGGCAAGCACTACAAGTCATCCTTTTTAGAAAATGATCATCCTGGTAGGGATCTAGGGGAAGGATCCAATCCCACGGAACCTAGAGGAAAAGAAGAAGAAGAAGATAGGATCTTGGTGCAATTGAAGAAGATCCAAGCTTATGTGTCCGCATAGATTTTGCTCATGGCCTCTCAAAAGCATCGTAAAGCTCTCTTGGACGCCTTGAATGGGAAAGAAAAACCAATAGAAACTACACCACAAGAAGTGTTGTCTCTCATGGGAGTTGAAGATTCCTCACACCCTTTCCTTGCTTTTTCCGATGAAGATCTTCCTCCCGAATGAGCTACCCACACTAGACCCTTGTAAATCACCATTGAATGTATGGGTGCCAAGGTTCCAATGGTTCTTATTGAAAATGGATTCGCCTTGAATGTTTGTCCTTTTAGGACCACCCTTACTGTTGGCCTAGACATGGAGACCATCACTCCTTCTCCCTTGATCGTAAGGGCATATGACAACACTTCAAGAAAGGTCATGGATACCTTCAAGGCTCCTTGCAAGAATGGGCCAATGGAAACTGTGGTGGAGTTTAATGTCATGGACATCACCCTAAATTACAATCTTCTCTTGGGAAAGGCCTGGCTTCACCCTAATGGGGCAATCCCTTCCTCACTACACCAAAAGATGAAGATCCCACTAAAATGAGGGATTGCTATAGTGCTTGGAGATGGTGAGATCCTAGCACTGGTTTGTGGACTCGAGGAAGGAGGGAGTGAGCTTCAAATGAGTGGCTTTGAGTTCTTGAACATGGCCGACTATGGGTTGAAGAATGAAAAGTATACTACCAATTTGTTCTCATATTATAGCTACGAGGTGATTGCAATGATGAAGAACATAGGATATATGCCTGATATGGGCCTTGGAAAGGAAGGAAAAGGGGTAGTTATGTTCCCCAATATCAAGACTCAAGTGACCAAGGAGGACCTAGGATTCCTTGAAGGCTGCGACGGAATTAAGAAAAACCTTGGCACTTTCAATGGGAATTTCGTGAAAGAAGGATGAGACTTCCTCTATTGTGGCTTTCTCGAACCTTGGGTGGGGAAAGATGGAAGGGTGTACCCAGGCTAGGAGATGTTCTTCAATGAAAAACTCACTTTTAAGGAGAAGCCTACTGTGGTGATCAAAAAAGTGCAAGTAGAAGTCGATTGGGTGAACTACATAGATGCTGAAGCAATGAAGACCATAATGAAGACGAGTGGGGATGTGTTCGCCATCACCAATGAAGAACCAAGTGATCCTTCCAAATTCATCATGCCTACTATGGGGCCCATTAATAATTAGACTTGGGTTGGGTTTTCTGAGAACATGGGGAAAAGAGTTTTGTAATACAAGTTCCAATGTACTTTTTAATATTTTCAATAAGATGAATTCTGATTTGGCTTACTTTAATGTTTCCCATAACATTGAAATTTTGCACTTAAATGATTCAAATGAATTTGAAAATGAAATTAATAAACAATTGAAAAAGAAAATTGAACCTATAGAACCAACTTTTGAAACTATTAATTTGGGCAATGATGAGAATCCACGCTTAATTAAAATTGGCTTAACTCTAAATGAAAAAGAAAATAAAGATCTTCAAGAACTCCTTATAGAATTTTGAGAGGTGTTTGCATGGTCTTATGAAGATATGCTTGGAATTGACCCCGAGATAGCTCAACATCACATTAATACTCATGACCACACGGTGTCTGTCAAGCAAAAATTGAGAAAAATGAGGACCGAATGGCTCTTAAAGATATGACCAAATCAATTTCACTACCGAATGGGGAATTAATGGTTACATGGTAATGCTGTTTGGCCTCAAGAATGCTGGGGTAACTTATCAAAGGATGGCTACAACCTTACTACATGATATGATGCATAATGAGGTAGAGGTGTATGTTGATGATATGATAGTAAAATCTAAGGATAGAGAGAACCACACCATGAACTTGAGGAAGTTCTTTGAGAGGATTAAAGAATACATATTGAGATTGAACCCAAAAAAGTGCACCTTTGGAGTAACCGCTGGAAAATTGTTAGGGTTCTTGGTGAGTGATAAAGGAATAGAAGTTGACCCATCCAAGATCAAAGCCATATTGGAGATGCCTCCACCTAAAAGTGAGAAAAAGATTAGAGGTTTCTTAGGTCGACTACAATACATTAGTCGATTCATTGCCAAGCTTACATCCACTTGTGAGCCCATCTTTAAGCTCTTAAGGAAGCATGAACCACATACAAAGAATGATGAGTGCCAAAAAGCCTTTGAACTCATCAAGGAATATCTCCTCCACCCACCTATTCTAGTACCTCCACAACATGGGAAACCCTTACTCCTATACCTTTCCATCATAGGGGATGCGGTTGGCAGTATGCTTGCGTAAGAAGATGATGAGAAGAATGAGAGGGCAATTTATTACTTTAGCAAGAGATTCCATAATTATGAGACTAGGTACACTCCCATAGAAAAGTCATGCTTTGCACTTGTTTGGGCCATACAGAAGTTAAGGCACATCATTTTACACTCAAATATGGGTGGTAGCAAGAATGGACCCATTAAATTACCTCTTTGAGAATCCCGTTTTGAGTGGAAGATTGTCAAGATGGTTGATCTTATTAGCAAAATTCGATTTGAAGTACGTGCCTAGGAAAACTATTAAGGGAAATGTTGTGTCAGATTTTTATGCTGAGAATCCCATAGAGGGGAAGGACGGTAAAGAGGATTTTCTGGATGAGGATATTTTGGATGTTGAGCTAAGGACATGGAAGATGTACTTTGATGGAGCCGCAAACCAATATGGGAATGGGATAGGAGTACTTTTGATCACTCTCGAGGGATCTCACATACCTTTGGCAATCAAGTTAAACTTTGAAGCAACTAATAACATGGCTGAATATGCCGCTTGCATCGCCGGAATGGAAGCCCTTTAAAAATTGGGGGTAAAAGAAGCCGAAGTGTTTGGGGATTCAACTTTGGTTATAGCTTAAGCACAGAAGTTGAGGAAAGTGAAGGAAGAACATTTGAAGCCTTATTAACAATACTTGGAAGACTTGACCAAGACCTTTGACAAGATCAAGTACACAATCATCCCTAAAGCTTAGAATCAATTTGTGGATGCCCTAGTTACTTTAGCCTCCATGGTTGAAATACCCGAGGGAGTATGGACACAACCCTTAGAAATTGAACAAAGTGGTGGGGAAGTGCACAAAAGGAAGACCGAAGCTTCAGTAATGGCTGTAGAGGAAGAGGAAGAGGAAGAGGAAGAGGAAGCTTAGTGGTACTGTAATATCATGAAGTTTTTGGAACTAGGGCATATCTGAATGGTGCCAACAAGAGAGAGTGTCGTTCCATTAGGATGATGACAACCCAATACATCCTATGTGGAGGACAACTCTATAGAAGGTCCTATGACAGTGTACACCTTCGATGCTTGAAAAGAGAAGAGGCCGAGAGGGTAATGGAAGAGGTTCATCAAGGAATTTGTGGCCCTCACATGAATAGAAGGATGTTAGCCAAGAAGATCCTAAGGATGGGGTACTACTAGAGCACAATGGAGACCAATTGTGTGGACTAAGTGAAAAATTGCCATGATTGTCAGACACACGCCAACTTAAACCATGTACCACCTAGTGAGTTGTATAGCATGACTTCTCCATGGCCTTTCTCAGTTTGGGGCATAGATGTGATTGGAAGAATAGCTCCTAAGGCTTCAAACGGGCATGAGTACATTTTAGTGGCAATTGACTACTTCACTAAGTGGGTGGAAGCAGCCCCCTACTCCGTGTTGAAGGCTAAGTATGTGACTCGGTTTTTAGAAAACAACATCATATGTCGGTTTGGGGTACCCCAAGAGATCATTTCCAATAATGGTTCTCACTTTGAAGGCGAAGTCCGAATGGTTATGGAAGAATATGGTATCGAGCATCATAAGTTTTCACCGTACCAACCACAAGCTAATGGAGCCATAGAAGCAGCCAATAAGACTGTGAAGAATATCCTAGCCAAAATGGTAGTGACGTACAAAGATTGGGCTAAGAAGCTTCCTTTTGCTTTATGGGGTTATAAAACTTTTATCTAAGAATCAGCGGGGGCAACACCTTACTCTCTGGTCTATGGTAGTGAGGCGGTGCTTCCTATTGAGGTGGAGATACAATCTTTGAGGGTATTGGGAGAGACTAAGGTTGTAGAAGAGGATTGGGCTAAGGCGAGATATGAACAATTGGCTTTGATAGATGAGAAGAGAGTTAGGGCACAATACCATGCACAAGGATACCAAAAATTGATTGCTAGGGCATTCAACAAGAAAGTGAAACCAAAAAACCTTAAAGAAAGGGACTTGGTCTTGAAAGTGCTTAGAGATGAGACTTTTGGTCCAAAAGGAAAAATGAAGCCTAGGTGGTCTGGACCTTTTATCATTAAGAAGATCATGTCGAGAGGTGCAACAAGAATCACTGATTTGGATGGGGAAGAGAAGCTTCACCCTATTAACATGGATAGACTTCGAAAATACCACATTAGGAAAAAAAAAAAGCCTACTAGGTTGAAAACCCGAAAGGGTGGCCTAGGCAAAAATTAAGGCAAAAGAACTCCGCTAGATTGAAAACCCGAAAGGGTGGCCTAAGCAAAAACTAGGGGAAAAGACCATGGGCATGGCAAAAATTCCTTAAAGGACGTTGTAGGGTCTCGTTTTGTAGCCTAAACCTAAAAGGTATGGGATATTGGCCCAATGAGCCCAGAACAATAAATTTGTAGAGAATGGGTTGAAGAATTGGGCCTTAGTGAGTTAAGCAATGAACCAATAGATGTTGGTGGTGAATAGAGGCAAATAATAGGTATTTACTCAAGAAGGAATGTCCTCGGCCAAGTCTGAGGAGACTTGATTACTTAAATACTGCTCTTAAGGCTTTGTTACAAGTCTGATTCTAGATTTCTACAGTGTATCTTGCTTAATTTTCCGATCCCCTTCTTCCAGGGATCTCTTACATTATATACCCCCTTCCCGATGATCCTGGCCCTCCATTTGTCAATCATCCAAGCCGCTACTTGAGTGGCTGTCCCATTAGACACCTCTTCTAGCTTTTTATGAGTTGCGGTTGCCAAGGAAACACTGTTCAGGGGTCTTCTCCACATAAATGTGGCTAGAAAAGTAGCTACAACGCATTTAATGCGGTGGTAGCAGATTTTTCTTAGATATTTCTAAACTCCTCCTCACCCTTGTGTGCTTAGGATACATGTCTTTATTACCGGAGTTTCCTAGAAGGTTTTCTAGATTGCTGGGACACGTGTTTGAGTTGCATTACGGTGTCCGAGGACTTATTCCTCCTCGGACTGATCTCCCGTCGTTATCTTGCTCATCAAATCTCGAGCCTGAATCATTCAACATCATTTGTTCCTCCTTGGATTGTCCTCGGGTTGACCATATCTTTGGAGAGGCCCAAGGCCCAAAATAGGATTTGGGCCCTTGACCCTACAATAGCCCCTCAAAACTCCAGTTTTTCCTTCTCATCCAAGGAGAAAAGGTGGGGTTTTGACTTTTAAAGGATGAGATCATTTATTTCTCTGCTTCGCATGTGTAGAATCTCCGTTTCACGCGCCCCATGATTGCTCCTGACGCTTCGTGGCCCACGAGGCGTTATTAATTGCTCTGGGCGGCATTATGTTCTCAGCATCCAACGGTGAAGCGCAGATCTAATGGCTGAGATTTTCCTTGGATTTTGAGTGGGACTATTCCCACCCATTTTCTCCCTCTATATAAAGCCCTGAGGGAAGCCGTTCCTTTCTTTCCTCTACGAAACTTCAAGTGCTCCAGAGAATCTCAAGCATTACAACTCCCTCAATCACTATATTTCCTTAACTCCGTTCCTTAAAAAAAAAAAAAAAATCTCCCAAAGGTTTTCTAAAGGTTCAAAACCTAGCGTATCTATTTTCGTAAGTATTTATATCTTTAACTTTCTTTTTCTCCTTAGCCAACCTTCTCGGCCTCCTTTCTTTTTACAAATCTTTTCTTGCGTCGTTCGTGTTTGTTGGGATGGGTAGGTTCAAACACCTAGTAGACTCTCCGGCCGGCATTGAGGGTTTTACAGCCAAATATCATATCCCACAAGGGGTAGACCTTCAGTACTGTGCCCCGGATCAAGTGCTTTCAGTTAGAGGAGAGGGTAGAGTTGTCATTCCAATGATCGCCTTTATAGAGGGAGGAATGACACTTCCCATGGATAGAATCACCACAGACTACCTGCGCAACTACAGGTTGTGCCCCTATCAGTGCGCTCCCAACCTGTTTAGAGTTCTAGGGAGTGTAGATGCTTTGAACGATCAAATGAACCTAGGGCTCACTTGGCATGACGTCGTTCACCTATACGAGTGCCATTCTCTTGCTAGCGCGGGATATTACCTTAAGTCCCGGTCCGATGTTGTTAGATTGATATCCTGCCTTCCTAAGTCCAACAAAGGCTTGAAGGACGACTACCTGGTCGTCTCCGGGGCGTGGAACGACGGTCTTCATTGCCCAGTTAGGGCGGGAACACCAGGTGGGGTATCTTAGGACTAGGTCCCTTAGTTTTCAAATTTTCTTCTATTCATTTTGAGCCTTTTGTCTCCTCGGACAACATCTGCCATTGATCTGACCATATCCTCTTTTTCGGATGTTTTGCAGATAAAAATCACGTAGCTCTGAAGCTTAGTCTAGTCAACGTCCTGGGGCTCAACTACTTGCTGAGATCGGAGATATTCGTGAGCGAAGACGGACAACTACGAGCTGCCCACCTGATCTTAGATTACGAGCCCATATCGCGTATATTTCAGGACGCGGGTCAGGCGATTAGAGCAGGTAGCTCCAAGCTTGCTCGAATAGACGTCTCTAAGCCTGGGTTCTTGGCTCGGAGAGAACTTCCCCTGTTGAGCTGCCTCTTCAACGTGTTCCTCAACAAGTGGCTGCTCTAAGAGAAGAGTTAGCCTCATCCTGCTGTTCCCTAGACGCCAAGATCGATCAGTTTCGCCTCGAGGAAGAGGAAGGGGCAGCAGAAAGGCTAGTAGAGGTCTCGGATTCTGAGTCTGAGTCCGAAAGACTTTCCATAGTCCATCACCCCCGGTTAATAGTCGCTCGGCCAGAGACTAGCTCCGAGGAGGGAGAGGTTATGGATTTAAAACAAAGAACTGGTTTAAAGGGCCTGATGGCCAACTGTAACAAAGGGCAAGGCTCAAAAGATGCCCCTAAAACTCAGGCTGCCTCCAACCTTCCTCATACTCTCCTTGTAATCCCTGCCGACCTCCGATTGAAGGCCAATCCAGACCTAAGGAAGAAGAGGCCCATAGAGGACCTGAAAGAGGGTGAAGTGTCACCCCAAAAGGGCGCCAAGCAGCAGAAGAACTCCAAGGATCCCAAAGACAAAAGGGCCAAGTCAGTGGAAAGCCGAGATGAAGCCGAAATACACCGAGCGCAGCGTACATGGGCTCCTCGGCTGGAAATAAAGGGTGCTCCAATTCCATGGGATGCCTCGATTTGGGAGTCTTAGAGGGGGCATGCCACCTTTCTCGCCGAGGTGTTGGAGCAACCTCTCTTCCTCCCTCGAGATATGAAGGGTCTTATGCGCACCCGTCAACCGAACCTCTTCATGTCGTTGAAGAGGGACCTCGTAATGGTGAGCCGACTAACATTTTTCATAGCCAGATGCTGAGCCATACGCTTATTAACATGTGTTTATTTCTATAAATCCTTTGCGCTTTTGTGCAGGTTACCCAACAAATTTATGTAGCCGAGGAGTGGGTTAGGAATGCCCGCAATGAGGTCACTGCTGAGACCCACGCTCGTCATGAAGCCGAGAAAGCTCTTGGGGCCTTAAAGCAAGAGCAGGCGGGGCTATCTGAGAAACTCAAGGAGGCTGTCCAGGCTCGCCATAGCGCTGAGGCGGGTCTGAAGACCACGGAAAGGCAGGCCGAGGACATGCGCCAAAGCTGCATATAATCGAAATAAATCTGGCCACCGAGAAGCAATCCGTTTTGGATTTGAAGGCAGAGCTGCGAAAAGCCAAGGATGCAGCTCAGGTGGCCGGGGAAGCAGTTGAGGCCGCGGTGCAAGCGTCTTATGAGCACGGGGTGCTTGATATGGAGGCCAGGCTGTCCGAGGAGGTGGCCGTAGTGTGCAGGGATTACTGCACCGAGTCCTGAGGAGTGGCGATGAACCGGGCGGGAGTTTTTGTAGACTCCGAGCTGAGGAATATCGAGAATATCTTCTTCTCGGAGGGTATTCGAGATATTCCGGAGGCAATCCCCCTTCTTGAGCAACCCCCTTCCACTCAAGTCCTTCCTCTTGGAGAGACTGAGGGGGGTAATCCTCCGGCGATGGCCAACCTTTCTAAGGATGCCCTTACGATCAGGGACGTGATCGCCCAGGCCAAGCATGCAGAGCTTATGTCCCAGGCAGATGTCCCCCACTCCGAAAAGGTTGATACTAAGGAGGACCCCTCCACAAGCGAAGGCATAATGGAAAAAAAAAATGAAAAGAGAAAGAACTTTCCTTTCCATTTTATGTTTCTATTTTATACGTCTTTAAGGTTATGACTACTGCCAACAGACCTGAACTGTTATAACTATTTGCAATCATACTCAACGATGGCAACCTGTTATTAGCTTGCAGTAAAAAACAAACTTAATAATGATAGGCAGAAACAGGGGATTAGATAGAAAGTAAACATCTTACACTCTGCCAAGCATTTGGACAAATAAATGAGGGCTTTTGGCCCATTTCCTTAATTAGTAAAAGACAAATAAAAGTCCACGTTAATTCTTAGCCCTTTACCACCGCAGGGATGACTTGGGACCTGTTTAATCACTTAGAAGAATGCCATTGTGCGTTAATTTCACCCAAGTATGTGGTTCAAGAGACCTGACATGACTTGGGATCTGTTTAATCACTTGGAAGAATGTCATTAAGTGTTAATTTCACCCAAGTATGTGGTCCGAGAGACTTGACATGACTTGGGATCTGTTTAATCACTTGGACGAATGTCATTGTGCATTAATTTCACCCAAGTATGTGATCCGAGAGACCTGACATGACTTGGGATTTGTTTAATCACTTGGAAGAATGCCATTGTGCGTTAATTTCACCCAAGTATGTGGTCTGAGAGACCTGACATGACTTAGGATCTATTTAATCACTTGGAAGAATGTCATTAAGTGTTAATTTCACCCAAGTATGTGGTCCAAGAGACCTGACATGACTTGGGATCTGTTTAATCACTTGGACGAATGTCATTATGCATTAATTTCACCCAAGTATGTGGTCCGAGAGACCTGACATGACTTGGGATCTGTTTAATCACTTGGAAGAATGCCATTGTGCGTTAATTTCACCCAAGTATGTGGTCCGAGAGACTTGACATGACTTGGGATCTATTTAATCACTTGGAAGAATGTCATTAAGTATTAATTTCACCCAAGTATGTGGTCCGAGAGACCTGACATGACTTGGGATCTGTTTAATCACTTGGAAGAATGTCATTAAGTGTTAATTTCACCCAAGTATATGGTCCGAGAGACCTAACATGACTTGGGATCTGTTTAATCGCTTGGATGAATGTCATTGTGCAACACACAAATTTATTGATAAAGGAATCATTAGTAATAATACCTTTTCAGGTTGTTTACATTCCAAGGGCGTGGTATTACATGCTCATTTAAATCTTCTAGAAAAAATGCCCCTATATCAGCCACTAAGGTGATGTGATATGGTCCTTCCCAATTGGGTCCTAGTTTTCCCCATACTGGGTTTTTTGCAATGCCCAGAACTTTCCTCAACACCAAGTCTCCAGGCACTAAGGGCCTTAGCTTTACTTTGGCATCGTAACCTTGCTTGAGTTTGTGATGGTAGTACGCCAATTGGACCATTACACTTTCTCTTCTTTCTTCGACAAGATCTAAGATCTTTTCTAGCAGCTCATCATTGCTGCTCGGACTGAACAAGCTGGTCTTTAGCGTTGGAAAGCCTGTTTCTAGAAGAATGACAGCCTTGGCTCCGTATGTCATCGAAAAGGGGGTCTCTTCGGTTTATCTGCGAGGTGTGGTTCGATACGCCCACAGGACATGTGGTAGTTCTTCCACCTACCTTCCCTTCGCATCATCCAACCTTCTCTTAAGTCCGTTCACTATGGCCTTGTTAATAGTCTCGGCTTGTCCATTCCCTTGGGGATAAGCTAGGGTAGAATATCTATTCGTAATTCCCAATTCACAGCGGTATCTCCTGAAGGCCTTACTATCAAACTGAAGACCATTGTCCGAGATGAGAGTGTGAGGGACCCCGAACCGGGTAACGATGTTCTTACAGACAAACTTCTTAGCGTTCACATCTCGGATGTTCGCTAAAGGTTCAGCTTCAACCCATTTAGTAAAATAGTCGGTACCGACCAGCAGATACCTCTTGTTCCCCGCTACTTTGGGAAAGGGTCCGACGATATCCAAACCTTACTAAGAAAATGGCCAAGGGCTGGTCAATGGATTGAGGATTCCCCCCAGTTGATGTATGTTCGGCGCGAACCTTTGGCATTGGTCACACTTGTTCACGTATTCGTGCGCTTCTTTCTGCATGTTTGGCCACCAGTAGCCTTGTGTGATGGCCCTGTAAGATAAAGAGCTACCTCTAGTGTGGCTCCCACAAATCCCTTCGTGTAACTCCTCTAGGATTAGTTCTGAGGCCTCAGGGTGTACACAGAGCAAGTATGGTCCAGAGAAAGAGCGTTTATACAGCTTTTGGTCCTCGGATAGCCAGAACTGAGAGGCTTTTCTTCGTATTTTGTCAGCCTCGGACTTCTCTCTGGGCAAGATGTCATCTTTTAAAAACAGCACCAGAGGGTCCATCCAGCTAGGCCCTACTCTGACCTGATGGATTCCAATTACATCTCTCTTTATCACTATGGGTTTGCATAAGTCTTCTACCATAATGATCCGAGGTAAATTTTAGGCCGAGGAGGTGGCAAGTGCGGCCAAAGAGTCAACGTGTGTGTTCCCATTTCTAGGGATATGAAGTAGGCTAAAGGAATCGAAATGTGGCTGTAGGCACCTAACTTGGTTTAGGTATCCTTGCATTCTTTCGTCTCTTGCTTCTAATTCCCCGTTCACCTGACCAACAACCAACCTTGAGTCCGAGAACATGTTCACAGTCTTTCCGCCCAGTTTTTGAACCATGGACATCCCCTCCAGCAGGGCTTCATACTCAGCTTCATTATTTGTGGCCGAGAATCCCAATCTGAGTGATTTTTCGATGGTAACCCTCTCAGGGGAAATCACTCCGGAGCCCCTCTAGTTCGCTGCACCATCAACATATACTTCCTAGCATGTAGGTCCTTGTAGAGAAATGGTGCATATCGATTTTTCGTCCATGTCTTGTGTCTCAGCTACTTCCCCTAACGATGGTTCAGCAAATTCAGCCACCAAATCTGCGAGGACTTGGCCCTTGACAGAGGTACAAGGCATGTACTTGATGTCAAAAGCCCTCAGAATCGTACCCCACTTAGCAATTCTCCCCGTATAATCAGCACTCCGAAGTATGGATCTGAGCGAGAGCTAGGTCAGAAGGATAACTGTGTGTGCCTGGAAGTAGTGGGGGAGCTTTCACATAACCTGAACCACCGCTAGGATGGCCTTCTTTAGTGGTAAATAATGGACCTCGGCTTCATGTAGTGATTTGCTTACATAATAAACAGGTCGTTGTACGCCGTTGTCCACTCGGATTAGTACTAGGCTTACTGCGTGAGGGGCCACAGCGATATAGGCAAACAAGACTTCATTGACCTCAGGGCTGGACATGATCGGTGGCCGAGATAGATATTCTTTGAGTTGTTGAAAGGCAAAAGAACACTCCTCGGTCCATTCAAATCCCTTCAAAGATGTCTCCCAGGTCTCTCACGTGCTCGGATACTACTTTACTCTTTACCACCATATCATCTATATAGACCTCAATGCTCTTACCTAACTGTGGTTCGAACATTCTGGTCATCATCCTTTGGAAGGTGGATCCTGCGTTCTTCAAACCAAAGGGCATTACCTTGTAACGGTAGTTTCCGATGGGAGTGACGAAAACTATCTTTTCCTGATCGTCCAAGGCCAGTGGTATCTAATGGTATCCTTAAAAGGCGTCCAAGAAACTCATCTGAGGATGTCCCATCGTTGCGTCCACCAACTGATCTATTCGAGGCATAGGGAAGGGGTCTTTCGGGCAAGCCTTATTCAGATCCGTGAAGTCCACACAAACTCGCCACTTCCCACTCTTCTTCTTTACTACCACTGTATTAGCCAGCCATTTTGGATAGAAAACTTCCTTGATAGCCCGTGCTTGCTTTAGCTTCATCACCTCATCTCTGACATCGTCTGCATGTTCCTTGGACGGACGCCAAAGAGGCTGCTTTCTGGGGATAACGGATGAATTTACGTTTAAGTGATGGCAGATGAAGTTCGGATCCACCCCTGGGGCCTCGTAAGCGTTCCACGCGAATACATCAACATTTTTTCTAAGAAACTCCACCAGCTCTTCTTTCTCTAGGGAAGGCAGCTGAGACCCGATCTGAAAGAACTTCTCCAGATCCTCATCAGCGATGACCCTTTCCAAATCCTTGCATTTCGCCTCCTCGGCTGATGCGTCGGCAGGCGACGCCAGAGCTCTTAATTGCTATAAGCCCCTTTCAATAGAGGCCGAAGGTTCGGCTTCGGGCTGACGTAATATAGCGGCCACCAGGCACTGCCTAGCCGTTGATTGACTTCCCACGATCTCTCTGACTTGGCCGTCAGACGGATATTTCACCTTCTGATGCAAAGTGGAGGAGACGGCTCCTAGGGCATGGAGCCAGGGCTTGCCTAAAATGGTCGTGTTGGGGGAGTAAGAGTCCACCACGATAAAGTTCACCTCCACTATTTCTAGACCAGCCTGCACAGGCAATCTGATCTGGCCCTTTGGAACGATAACCTACCCATTGAAGGTTAACAGGGGTGAATCATAGGCTGTCAGGTCCTCGGGCTTTAAGTTCAACCCCTTGTATAGGTTAGGGTACATGATCTCAGCGCCACTGCCATCATCTACCATGACCCTCTTCACGTCATACTCCCCAATTCTGAGCGTGATCACCAAAGCGTCATCATGGGGTTATATGGTTCCAATCTTATCCTCTTCCGAAAAAGTTAGGGCCGGTTGGACATTCAGTCTGGCCTTTTTTGATGTCGGACTAGAGTCCTCAGCAGCCGACCGAGCCACAAATATTATTCTGGAGGGACAAGAACCAGTCCTTCCTAGGGCGGCAAAAATGACGTTTATCGTGCCTAAGGGGGGTCTCGAAGGAGCATTTCTCTAGGGTTCCAGATTCGTTTGACTCCCTTGGCCGCTGGAGTGGTGTAAGAATTGCTTTAACTTTCCTTCTCGGACCAACTGGTCCAAATGGTTCCTCAAATTTCTGCAGTTCTCGGTGGTGTGTCCTTGGTCCTAGTGATAGTGGCAGTAAAGACTCTAGTTACGCTTCATGGGATCTCCCGCCATCTTAATAGGCCATCTGAAGAGCGGTTCGTTCTTAATCTTTTCTAGCACCTGATGCACTGGTTCTCGAAACACGGCATTAACTGCTTGGGCACTGGCAGGTCCAGATTGTCCAGCGAAATCTCTTCGAGATCGGCCGGTATTGAATTAGTCCGAGTTGAAATCCCTCCTATCCTAAGGGATAACCTTCGCTTTACCTTTACCCAACTGCTGATCTTCTTTAACCCTTTTGTACTTGTCGATACGATCCATGAGTTGGTGCAGGCTGGTGACAGGTTTTCCTGTTAAGGACTTTCTTAAGCCATGCTTAGTTGAGAGGCCTCTCTTGAAGGTGCTGATGGCGACGTCATCGAAGTCACCTTCTATCTCGTTATACATCTCCCAATATCTGTCCGAATATGCTTTCAAGGTCTCCCCCTCTCTCATGGACAAGGATAGTAGAGAATCCAAAGGCCGAGGGACCCTACTGCACGTGATAAAGCGAGAGCCAAAGGCTTGGGTGAGCTGCTTAAAGGAACCTATGGAGTTTGGCTTCAGGTCATCAAACCATCTCATCACCACTGGTCCCAAGCTGGACAGAAATACTTTACACATCAAAGCCTCGTCTTTGGAATGGACGGCCATCCTCTGATTAAACTGGCTTACATGTACTACGGGATCCGTTCGACCATTATACATGGTGAATGTAGTTTGATGGAATCGCTGAGGGAGCTTAGCCCCTTCTATCTTGCACGTGAAGGGAGACATGGAGATCAGATCCAAAGCTTTGCTCATGGCGTCATTTCCTAGACCTTTACGAGATGGGCTTTTACGTCGGCGTTTATGACGGTGCTCTTCTTCATAAGAAAAAGTTTCGCTTGGTGGGGTCCTTGACCTTCGCCTATAATTTTCGTCCCCTCCACCATTGGAGGACGTATCAGAACTGGAAGGGGACTGCTTCCGTTGCGCATGACGTAATTTCCTTTTCAAATCATCAATCTCCCTGCGCAAGACTTTATTACCATCTTGCCTTTGGGATACATGACTTCCCATCCTAGAGTGGCTTCTGCTTGTATGGGTAGTATGCACGCTACCCTCTCGATACTTCTTCCAGTCCCTTTCCCATTCGAGGTTGAGAAAGTTGTCCAACTGTTGAGAATCTGCAGGACCTGCTTGGTGTGGACCTGATCCCACCATGTTTAACCGTTGCACTCACTGATGCACAAGTTCTTCCTACAGACAGCGCCAATTGTAAGGTCTCGTTTTGCAACCTAAACCCAAAAGGTAAGGGATATTGGCCCAATGAGTCCAGAACAATAAATTTGTAGAGAGTGGGTTAAAGAACTGGGCCTTAGTGAGTTAAGCAATGAACCAATAGATGTTGGTGATGAATAGAGGCAAATAATAGGTATTTACTCAAGAATGAATGTCCTCGGCCAAGTCCGAGGAGACTTGATTACTTAAATACTGCTCTTAAGGCTTTGTTACAAGTCTGATTCTAGATTGCTACAGTGTATCTTGCTTAATTTTCCGATCCCCTTCTTCTAGGGATCTCTTACATTATATACCCCCTTCCCAGTGATCCTGGCCCTCCATTTGTCAATCATCGAAGCCGCTACTTGAGTGGCTGTCCCATCAGACACCCCTTCTGGCTTTCTATGAGTTACGGTTGCCAAGGAAACACTGTTCAGGAGTCTTCTCCACATAAATGCGGCTAGAAAAGTAGCTACAACACATTTAATGCGGTGGTAGCAGCTTTTCCTTAGATATTTCTGAACTCCCCCCCACCCTTGTGTGCTTAGGATACGTGTCTTTATTACTGGAGTTTCCTGGAAGGTTTCCTGGATTGCTGGGACACGTGTTTGAGTTGCATTACGGTGTCCGAGGACTTATTCCTCCTCAGACTGATCTCTCGTCATTACCTTGCTCATCAAATCTCGAGCCTGAATCATTCAACATCATTTGTTTCTCCTCGATTATCCTCAGGTTGACCATATCTTCGGACAGGCCCAAGGCCCAAAATAGGATTTGGGCCCTTGACCCTACAGACGTTATAGGCAAAAATTACATGGCAAAGGAAAAAGAAAAGAAAAGAAAAGAAAATGAATAAAGAAGATAACAATAAGCAAAGATAACAAAAAGGGAAATTCTCTCATTGCTCAAATTAAAAGATAACAAGTTTACTTTCATAGGGGATTTGGAACATTTCAATCCTTTATTAAATAAAAAATCAAAAACAGGAGAATCATAAAAGTGCAGAAAAGTAAAACATGGGGCATATCAAGGTGGTCGCTCAGTCCTTCTTATCTTCTTACTAGTCTTCATTTGAGCCTTCTCATCCTTCAAAATCCACTTCATGTCATCCTTCAACCATTGCTTGTAGCTTGAAATGGGGTAGATGTATTTGGGAGGAACATGATAGGCCAAAAATGAATTGACCCATTTAGTAAATTAATCAATTAATTAACCAAGTAAATTAATTAGATTTAATTACATGCAATAAGCGTGGTAGCAGAAACAAATCACCAACTAAGTTAAATGTAGTGGAAAATAAATTTAACACAGGTGATTTGTTTACGAATAGGGAAAACCACTGAGGCAAAACTCCACCAGGTGAATTTAAGGTCACAACTCTTGAGAATCCACTATTATCAAAACAAGCGGTTACAAGTAAAAGGAATCCCAGTACCTAATACCAACCTACAGTTGAACCCTTACTTCAATACCCAATTGGACTTGTATTGTAGCGACAGTCTCTCCATTCAATGCATGAATCCCAGTACGTGGCTAACCAATGATGCACGGATCCTAGTACATGACTAACACACCAACTTGAGGAAGATGTAGGTTGCAAAGTTTTTTAGTTCATCCAACAATGAAGATCAAGAAGCTCCTTAGTCACAAAACCCTTGGCGTAAAGACGCAGTAGCTTCTATAGAGAAAAAGATGAACTAGGGAAATTTTTGTCTCCGGTCACAATATGCATGTAACAACAATTGCAACAACCTTTGCATTAAGTGTGACGGCCCTTAAAATAATCTTTATATATGTTTAGGGTTGTGAGAAAAGAAACCCTACAAAATACTCAAGGATATGCGTGTAATCAGATCTAGAAATTTTGATTTCATAATTCTCGATAGATACAGCCTCTGTCGAGCTTCAACATTAAACCTCGATAGAAATGATTCTATCGAGACATCTGTCGAGCTTTAAAGAACAACACTTCTTCACTTGTTTCTTGGTCAAATTTGCATGACTTCAATACTAAACTTGAACACTTGTTACTTTAAGTACTAAACCCATCATAGATCTACCCAATTACAAGGAAAGTGCGTTTTGTCAAAGGATTAGCCAATTACATAAATATGTCCCTAATAGAACAATGTCTTTCATCACCTTATGGCGTGGCCAAGCTTCATTAATCCTGCCCAAGATCCTGTTTATGAACACCGCGGTGTGGAAGGCACCCTCACCACCAAGAGCTCCTTGATGCTCTCCAAATTGCCTTAAGATACGACAAGTGGAGTAGTAAGAGCAGCAACGGAGCCTAACTAGAGTCACACAATGATCCTTGTAGCAACTATGAACCATGCTTGAGATATGCCACCATTCCACAACCCACTAAATGTCGGTCTCCTTTAGGCAGCCCAGAAGCTTCATGTATACTTCAAAGCCTAGGACATCTCGAAGCCGGCGGTCCTTAAGATGCCTAGGAAGGTAGGTGCTGAGGGGCACATTAGGAGGATAAAGCAACTGAAACCTCTCTTATAGCCATATCTGTAAAAAAAAAAAAAAAAAAAAAAAAAAAAAAAAAAAAAAAAAAAAAAAGAAAGAAATAGAGAGAAAGAAAAGAAAAGAAAGTAATAAAAAAAAAAAAAGGAAGTGTGTGAGTGAGAAAAAAAATAAAAATAATAGAAGATGATATAAGGTGCCTTGATGAGTTGAAAACTAAAAGGCAATCCATGCAAAATTAGAGGAATCTAGCTAGGTTGAGAACCTAAACAAAAGTTAGGGATCAAACTTGAAAAAGAAGAGGACTTCCTGTAAAGAAACTCGTTTCCTTCCTTTGAAAGGCATCCAAACCATGGAGGGTTTCCGCCAAGATCAAGCCCACTGGGTTACCTCTCTTTAGCACATAAGCCACCATACACATTCGAAGGTCCACACAATGTGACTGTTGAACCAAGAAATATCTTGCAAAGGCATATAAGCAAGAGAGGTAATCAAAGACCCGAACCGAAAAAGTAACCAAATAC
Source organism: Notholithocarpus densiflorus (assembly GCA_030021035.2). Taxonomy (NCBI): domain Eukaryota; kingdom Viridiplantae; phylum Streptophyta; class Magnoliopsida; order Fagales; family Fagaceae; genus Notholithocarpus; species Notholithocarpus densiflorus. The sequence continues at coordinate 1,313,615 of JARYZH020000104.1, forward strand.
CAGCCTAAGGTTGAGTTTGCCAAAAACACACCACCTATTGGTTGTGGTTTTAAGGACATCCAGCACCACTCGTAGCAAGGAAGGAAGATCCCCACCCATGGTAGGAAAGATAAGATCATCAATGTCAGGTTCACCCATGATAGTAGCAAATTCCTCAATAGTGGGGCATAATTCTGTTCTATAGAAGTGGAATACATGCCGAGAAGGAACCCAATAGTTAGTAGCAGCACGAAAAAGAGGTTCATCCACCCTAATTTGATGGTAAGGGAAGATGCAAGAAAGGCCATAGGGAGTAACAGAATCCTTGAAATTGGGACCAAGCTTCCTAATCCAAGTGGAGACATCGAGGGGAGAGCTTCTGCCATTGGGGGACCTCAAATGTCACGACCCAAACTTGTACTTCAGAGTTTAGAGCATGACCGACATGTTAATATCAAGTTTACCTCAATACTAACACGAACCAACCTAAACTGAAGGTACTTATCAAGAATTGTTTCTTGAATTCCTGCTTATTTTCTTGCATAAAAGCCATAATATACAAAAATGATGGAAACCTTGAAATTTCATTTCCTTTGAACTTGGAAAATTACCACCTGGCTGAAACTTAAGGTATCCGTGTAAATATTACATAGCTAAACGTTTAGCAAAACTCTTATTACAAACCTAACCTCAAAGACATACAACTGGGGTTCCAAACAAACTAAGATACTGAATTACATCTATGCTCAAGGATCAAGTATATCTTGATTCCTCCTATACAAGAAAAGAGCTAAACTACTATTCAACAAAAAACTCTACAATCTAACAAACGAGAAAACACAGAATCCTTGCCACCTCTAATACTTTCGCTGCTTCCAGGAAGAACCTGTGCACTGAAATATAATAGGGTGAGCTGCGAAGCCCAGTAAGATTTTAAGCTCCATGGGCCTTTAACAAGAATGCATGTAAATCAAATATTTTATGGATATGCCAGCTTTGATAAAATAGCCTTCATACTGTTCATATTGTTCTTAAAATAACTTATGAACTTTCAGATAAAAAAAATACTTCATCTTCCTTCCATATAATAATAAAAGGACATCATAGGGAACTTCAATATAATTCAGTAATCTTATCTTTGAATAGAACATATAATACTTAATCATAAACTTCTCATTAGACTTATAACACATTCAACATACTTTTCTTATCATCATACTTTTCTTATAATTTCCAAATAGCTTAATAGCTCATTTATAATACATATTAGTTAATCCAATTGTAAGTCTGTCACAACTTTGGGAGGCTTCCAGCACAGAGTGTTAGGCATCCAACATTCCCCGCAATGCTAGGTAATTCCGGAATCATATCATAATACATATTTTCAACCATAGGGGTAGGTTGACATCCTCCACAAGTTGGCTGTTACCAACAAGGGCGAGTACAGCAGAGCCAGTCCCACTTTTAATGGCCAATCAGAATCTCCATGGAAATACCAGTACTATAACCCCTACTGGCTGAGTTCAGATCATAACAATGGAATAACTGAAAACTATATTTTTCAGATAACTTTGCTTTTACATAAATGTTTCACAACAGTAGCATATCCACTTCATTCTTAAATATTATGTTCGTGATATAAATAATAGCATCAATATGCTAAAATCTTTATGTATATAAGATCGAACAACTCACGAACACATATTTTACTTAAATCATGCATATATGTAATATCTCTAATTAAAAGGTTTTAATGCATAATACTTTTCGAAATAATCTTTATACTTATCAAAAGCACATGTCAAAAATCCCTTACCTGAAAACAGAAGACGCGAGAGATTATACAAGAGGAGCTTAAGTGTCCGTGTTCTCGTTCTTGCCACCTAAATGAAAAAAACCAAAACTTATTACGGACAAACTATTAGGACATATGTGTTTCACTTGTTAGGAACATATGTCACTATGTTATGTAATTGGCTTATCCTTTGACAAAACGCACTTTACTTGTATTTGGGTAGATTTAGAATGTGTTTAAATACTTCAAGAAACCATGTTTCAAGATAAAGTGTTGAAGTCTTCAAGTCTGTTCAAGAAAACAAGCTGAAAGTGCAGAGTTACTAAAGCTCGACAGTTAGCATGTGTCGAGGTTTAAGAAGCTGTTTATGCCCGTGTGCTCGACAGCTATCTCGACAGATGCTCGACACCTCCTATCTGTCGAGGTTTAAGAAAACAGCAATCTGATATGTTTTTCTTAGGATCCGTGATTATGTGTTTGGGCCTTCTTTTCTCCTAACCCTAAACATATAAAAGGATTGTTTTAAGGGCCGTCAAAGAGTTCACAAGTTGCACAAGCATTGAGCAAATCTTGTTCAAGCAAATTGTGACCGGAGACAAAGTTCTTGCCCTAGTTCATCTTTTTCTCTTGAAGAAGTTGCTATGTATTTGTACCGTAGGGTTTTGTGACCAAGCATCTTCTTAATCTTCATCGTTGGGATGAATTGAAGAACTTTGTAGCCAACAACCTTCTTAGTTAGTGATTGAAGTCGCGTACTAGGATCCGCGCATTGGTTAGTCATGTACTTGGGAGCCGTGCATCAAAAGGGGGAACTGTCACTACAGAACAAGTCCAATTGGGTATTGGGGTAAGGGTTCAACTGTAGGTTGGTAAGGTACTTGGGATTCCTTTACTTGTAACCACTTGTTGTGATAATAGTGGAGTTTCGGGAGTGGTGACCTGAAAATCACCCGGTGGGGTTTTTGTCTTTAGGTTTTCCCCATTCGTAAACAAATCACCGTGTTATTTATTTTCCGCTGCATATTTAGTTGTTTGGTGATTTGTTTGTGCTACCACGCATTTTACATGATAAATTGATTAATTAATAACTTGGTTAATTAATTAATTAATTTCAATCACAAAGGGTTAATCCGTTTGTGGCCTATCAAGTGGTATCAGAGCAGACACACTCTAATTAGGTTTAATCTTTGTTGTGTTGATCCATTGACCCTTGTTTGTCATGGATAGAGGACAGTCGTTAATCATACCTCCTTTATTTGATGGCACTAACTATGCATACTGGAAAGTACGCATGAGAACTTTCTTGCTGTCTCTAAATGAGAAGGTGTGGCAAGCTGTGGAGATAAGTTGGACTAAGCCTACAGAAGCACCGGCCGATTGAGATGATGCGAAGATCAAGGTGGCAAACTTCAACAGCAAGGCATTGAATGCCTTATTCAGTGCAGTCACCAATGAGGAGTTCAAGAAGATATCCTCTACTGAAACTGCTAAGGAGGCATGGACCATTCTCTAAACAACCTATGAGGGTACAAAGGCTGTCAAGGATTCAAAGCTTCAGAGGATCACTACAAGCTTTGAAGAAATAAAGATGGAGGAGGATGAGTCGTTCGATGAGTTCTATGCTAAGCTCAAGGACATAGTGAACTCAGTGTTCAATCTTGGGGAAACCATTCCTGAACCCAAGATTGTGAGAAAGGTGCTCAGATCTCTACCTGAGAGATTCCATGCCAAGATTATGGTGATTGAGGAATCAAAAGACATTGACAAGATTCATTTGCCAAAGCTGGTTGGTAATCTACAGACTTACGAGCTAGGGTTAACAAGGATAGGTAAGTCAGGCAAGAGCAAGAGCATGGCGCTGAAGGCCAAGAACAGTGACACAGATGAGTCTTCAAACGATGAAGATTCTAAGATGAAGTCCTACATCACCAAGCAATTCAAGAAATTCATGAAGAATGCCAATGGAAAGGGCTTCGACAAGGACCGTAGGCAATCTAGTTCTTCTCAATTCAAGAGTCAAGATAAAGGGAAGAAGGATGCTAGGGATGGCGGTCAGTACATTGTTCCCGCAGGACCTAAGTGCTTTGGGTGTCAAGGCTTCGGTCACATGAAAAATTAGTGTCCTACATATCTCAAAAGTATTGGGAAGAGCAAGGCACTTGCTGCTACTTTAAGTGACACCGAGCCTGAGGATGATTCCGACAATGAAGATGACGGAATCTTGAATGCCTTCACTGCCACTGTCAATCCTACTGAGGGGATTGTTGAAAGTGTGGATGAAGAAGAGGACTTGGTGGAGTCCAATTTTAAGAAGATGGATGATCAAGATGATATCCATACAGCCTATGAAAAATTGTGCAAAGTTTCTGAAAAACATGAGAAACTTTATAGGCTAGCCACCAAGAAGCTCAATGATGTGGAACTTGATCGTGAAGAGCTGTCAACAAAGTTTGATGAGGCTAATCAGACTATTGGTGCACTGAGATTCGAGAACAATTTCTTGGCTGAGAAGACCAAGAAGCTTGAAGCAGAGTTGTTTCAAATCAAACCTTAATTGGAGAGGACTTCAAGTGCAAAGCTTGATGAGATGCTCAATCTTCAAAAATTTGCTTCTGATCGAATAGGTTTAAGGTATGGTCTCTCTTTCTCTAATATTGCTTCTACTAGTACTATTGTTTTTGTTCCTCCTAACAATAATGTTGAAATTGAGAACAATAATGTTAAAACTGATTTAGCTTGTGAGAACTTAGACAAAGGTAAATCTATCTTAGGAGCACCCCCTAAGTAAGATAAGAAAGAAGCTAAGAACCCTAGGGCTAAAAAGGCTAACTCTTAAAAGCCTAAACAGAAGAAGCAGCATCTCTATCATCATTGTGGAGCAGCCAATCATACTCAACCAAATTGCTATAAGTGGCTAGCCACTTAACAGAGTAACGGCATGATAGCATTTGGAAGCCAGAATCAGCTTCAATCCTCTCTTGCTCCTCTTGGAGATCTTCTCAAAGCCCTCATGTTCCTTTTGAACTTGAACGGTTTCAATTCTTCCCCCTCACCGCCGGTTCAAGGGTTTAATCAAAGGAAAGGTTCTTCCAGAGTGTGGAAGAAAAAGGGCTCCAAGTGATTCTATCACTTTCTTCTCTCTCTTCTTATTTTTGGTTGCATTACTTGTGTATTTTGCTTTACTGTTTTGAGTCAGTCTAGTTTTTATACTTTGCTTAACTTGTTTTTGTTTGGTTATTTTTCAGTTTTGCTTTGTTTTGTTTTTCATATAAAAAAAAATTGAAAAATTAGAAAAATACAAAAACAGTGTGTGTTTTGTGTACATTGGTACTTGTGTACCTTGGATGGCCATTGAAACAAAGTTTTTTAAACTTTGTATCTCTTGTACCTTGGATGAGCATCTTTATGCACAACTAAGCAAGTGAGCTTTGTGGCTCTTGTTTGTGATGAGTAAGATTAAGTTGTCTCTTGTACTTAACACTCATATCACTCTTTTTGACGGTAAGGATTAGAAAATCCTAAGAGAAAGGCATAAATAACCATCTCACTACTATTGCCTGCCAATCATAATGACACCTGAATGCTTCAGCATAGTAAAAGTGCAGTGTCAATGACATTTGTGTGCTTCGGCATAGCAAAATTGGAATGTCAAATGCTTAACATAATTGGGTATTTCTTTTCTATCTCTTATATGCCTATGCATGATTTGCTTAAAAAAATATTCAAAGAAAAATCAAAAGTAAAAAGATCAAAAATGCTTTTAAATATGATTGCAAGCGTGTTTTCTAGGAGATGTGGGAGTTATAGGATGTAACTCGAAGGTGATAATCCTCATCAAACAGTTATGATTGTGTGTGAGTTAAAGTGATTTTCTCATATCTCAAATTGTCATAACATGTTGACACATTTGCAATCTTGCGATGTTTTTCACACACAACACGCAATATTTTTTGCTACTCTTGATACATGTGCAGGTACAATGTGATTTGGTCATCACAAGGTTTTACATGTGTTAATGTATGCTTACTAAACTGTCTTAACTTATTTTTGAAATATAAAATTGGTTAGACTTGTTTAGTGTGTGCGTGTGTTTTTTTTTGGGATCCATGGGCTTAAAATCATTGTTGAGAGATGTTTTTGAGAGCTTAATATGTTGATTGGATCATTGGTTGAGTTGCATGCTTGATTGCATTCATACCTGTTTTTTCTCTCCTCGAAAAACTGTTTTGAAAAGCTGGCTCGACACCTGCTCGATACCTCCTCGATAGCTGGCTATCTGTCGAGCTTCCTTAGCTTTTTTTTTATCGCAATCTTGCTAGCACCTCGACACTTGGTGGATCGATTGAGAAAGTTTCTGACCCCTCGATAGCTTCTCGACACCTGGTGAATCGATCAAGCTTTTGTTCTTGTTTTTGGTGTTTCTTCCTCAACACCTTTTCGATACCTGAAGCTGTCGACGGCCTTTTCCTCGATACCTTCCTTGACAGATATTTCGATACCCCTCAACACCTACATCTGTCGAGATTTACTGAAGGTTCTATTTAAGCTCCTCGTGCGATCTGCTTGTCATTTTCTCGATATCTCTCTCGATTGATCTCTGTTTTTCTCTCCCAAACAATCTCATCTCACTCCAATCTTGATCCTCAAGCTTTCTTCAAGATTTTTCAAGTTTTTCTTCGCTTGGTAAGCTTCTAATCTCTTCCATATTCATGCATTTCATGTTTTGAAACCTAGGTTTTGGGGTTTTTGAAAAATTTTGGGGTTTTTCAAAATTGATGAGTTTTTGTTGAAATTTTGGGATGGGTTTTCACTTAAATGAGTTTAAAATCTCATGCATTACATCACATTAGCATTATAATAGTATTGCCATGCATTTAGATGTGTGCAATATGTTTGTGTGCTGATAGGTTTGGATTGGGCTAAGCCCATGATGCAATTTCTTTTGCATGTCACATGCTCATGCATTCTCCATGCATACGTACTTCTTTTCACATATTCTTACTATTGTGAACTGTTTTGGGACTTTTCTGATTGTCTCTTTCTCTCTCCCTTTATTGTTGGTTACGTTAGTAGTGTCTATGGCACCGAAACATAAAATCCACTTCGTCCCGGAACCCTCTTTGTTCCAGGGCATCCTCTTCCTCTTTAGATTCTGCCCCCTATCTCTTCGGTTCCGTGATGATGATGCCCACAAGGCATTCTCAGAGAACTTTTCTAGACGAGGTGTTCATTTGGAACACCAAGTCATTCTGGCAGACTTTGCCGATACTGACCTTCCCGATGTCATTCACAGTCGGGAATGAGAGTCTCTTTGTGCCGAGTCCATCACTTGTCCTCTCGTGCTTATTCAGGAGTTCTACTCCAACATGCACAGGATTGATCGTTCTGTCCCTCACTTTATCACTCGTGTTAGGGGTGTTAGCATTCCTGTCACACCGCAGCTTGTTGCGGATGTGCTTCGGGTTCCTAGGATAGCGTCTCCTGACTATCCTAGTTGTGATCGTCTGCGGATTGTGTCCAAGGATAAGCTTATGGCTGCTTTCTGTGAGCGTCCCTTAGATTGGGGTGGTCGCTAGTTCACATCCTGTAAGGGCTTTGCAAAAGGTTCTAGGTTTTTGAACATGGTGATGACTTTTGTACTCCATCCACTCTCTCACTACAACTCCATCACAAAGCCTTGTGCTCGATTTTTGTTGTCTCTTCTTGAGCATCTAACTATAGATTTCCTTTCTCATTTCATTCTTTCTATTATAGATGTTCATCTAGATTCGACATCCCGTGATAAGCTCATCTTTCCTTCCGCTAGCACGAGGATCTTACGCCATTTTTCTGTTCCTTTTCCCTCTTCCGACCATTTTTCTTTCATGTGTGCCATAGACTACGCTACCGTAAAACGTAGTGAGGCATAGTTTAGGTCGCGACAGACGGATTCCGCAGCTCCTCCCTCCCGTCCTGCTCCATCTAGATCTGCTCCTTCCACATCTGCTCCCTCCTCTTCTACGAGCGATGTGTCACTAGGAGACATCATGGCGCAGCTGCAGCGCATGGATGCTCGCCTAGATACACTCTCTATGAAGTTGTATCAGGTGAACGTTCGTGTCGGTCGTATTGCACGGCGACAGGCGACCATGGGTGGTTTTGCTTCTGAGGCTTCTCTTCCACCACCTCCTCCCGTGACTTCTGATTCTGAGGATGATGATGGTGATGACGATGATGCTTCAGATGATGATGATGGAGATGCTAGCTCTACCGATGAGATGTCTACTTGACACTCTTACCCTTTGTCACTCGTGACAAAAATGGGGAGTAGTTTTGGATATGAAAGTAGTCATTCTTAGGGGGAGAGTTAGTATAGGATTATTTTGTTAGGGGGAGTGTTGTTTCTTTTTTAGGGATGTAGTGAGGTTTTTATGTATCTTTTTATTTTCTCTTATTTAGATACATTGTTCTTGTACATTGGGTCTTGTGACCATTTTTATGACATACATTGTACTTATTCTTTCTATATGTTGATGTATGTTGTTTCTTTCACCTACCTCTTACATGTGTTGTTTCTTTTCTCTCTTTATACACATGTTTCTTATATCTTGTATGCAATCTATTATTTCTGCTTCACACTAAGATGCCTTGATGAGTTTTGTTTTAAATGTTTCAGAAATACAGGTTGTCAAAGTCTACTTGTCATAAACTCTTTTCTTGCAAAGTTTTTCAAGAGTTTGTGTTAAGATAGATTTTATTATCTTCAACAAGTGAATACGAGTTGAGTGATTTATGACTTCTCTCATATGGTCATTTATTTGTTGTGATTTTGTCACGAATTGTCAAAGGGGGAGATTGTTAGGACATATGTGTTTCACTTGTTAGGACATATGTGTTTCACTTGTTAGGACATATGTGTTTCACTTGTTAGGAACATATGTCACTATGTTATGTAATTGGCTTATCCTTTGACAAAACGCACTTTACTTGTAATTGGGTAGATTTAGGATGTGTTTAAATGCTTTAAGAAACCATGTTTCAAGATCAAGTGTTGAAGTCTTCAAGTCTGTTCAAGAAAACAAGCTGAAAGTGCAGAGTTACTAAAGCTCGACAGCTAGCATGTGTCAAGCTTTAAGAAGCTATTTATGCCCGTGTGCTCGATAGCTATCTCGACAGATGCTCGACACCTCCTATCTGTCGAGGTTTAAGAAAACAACAATCTGATATGTTTTTCTTGGGATTCGTGATTATGTGTTTAGGCCTTCTTTTCTCCTAACCCTAAACATATAAAAGGATTGTTTTAAGGCCGTCAAAGAGTTCACAAGTTGCACAAGCATTGAGCAAACCTTGTTCAAGCAAATTGTGACCAGAGACAGTTTTTGCCCTAGTTCATCTCTTTCTCTTGAAGAAGTTGCTGTGTATTTGCACCGTAGGGTTTTGTGACCAAGCATCTTCTTGATCTTCATCGTTGGGATGAATTGAAGAACTTTGCAGCCAATAAACTTCTTAGTTGGTGATTGAAGTCGCGTACTGGGATCCGCGCATTGGTTAGTCATGTACTTGGGAGTCGTGCATCAAAAGGGGAAACTGTCACTACAGAACAAGTCCAATTAGGTATTGGGGTAAGGGTTCAACTGTAGGTTGGTAAGGTACTTGGGATTCCTTTACTTGTAACTGCTTGTTGTGATAATAGTGGAGTTTCGGGAGTGGTGACCTGAAAATCATCCGATGGGGTTTTTGTCGTTAGGTTTTCCCCATTCGTAAACAAATCACCGTGTTATTTATTTTCCACTGCATATTTAGTTGTTTGGTGATTTGTTTGTGCTACCACGCGTTTTGCATGATAAATTGATTAATTAATAACTTGGCTAATTAATTACTTAATTTCAATCACAATAGGTCAATCCGTTTGTGGCCTATCACAAACTCTTCCTAATATATAAACTTATACCTCAATCACAACCTAACTCTCAAACTCAAGAAAATCTTACTTCCCATCACATAAAGTTCCCCAAAGCACATGCTACAATCATCAAACACATTATGCACCCAAACCATAGAGAAACCAAGGCATAAAATTTTTATATGATCCTAACATACCAAAGGATGAGCATATTAAATTATAGCTCAAAATATTTACCCTAACTTGAGAATTAAATCCACAAAGTCAGGTGTAGCATATGTTGTTCACTGCTCATTTCAGCAGCATATGCTCCATTTTTAAAATACAAATGGGCTGTCCAAACACATCCAATTGTCATGAAATTTTACAGAACCACTCCTCTGTATGTCTAATATATACCATAAAAATTTCGTAGTCAAATAATAAACCCATGATTTATTAAAAATCATACAAGGCAGCATGCTCAAATCTGTCCTGCCAGATTTTCTTGCAACTTAAAAATTAAACCATTATTTTTATGTTCATCCAAATTCCTTGAGACCACTTCCATAAAAACCATGTATGTCTTATAATTTATAAAAACTACTCCTAGAATCCTAATTCACAAAATATGATTTAATGCATATTTTTCTTGTTGTAAACATCAAATCTGTCACAGAGACAGCTTCAGTACATATTCTTACAAAATCATCAACAAATAGTAATAGGCCTTAATTTCATTTGGGTATTTTTATACCTATACTAAACATACTAAATTTAGTTAATAAGCATCCAATAGACCACAACATCATCACTCTTTCAAGTTACTAAAACAGAATCACAAGTTCAGCTTCTAAAATCAGATTATAGAATAAAGAAGGGAAACTAAGCAAAATAATCACACCATCAAAATACCCAAAATCAGATGAAGTTTTAATTACTTACCCCCAAACTTTGAAGATAAAACCTTAGTGTTAACCTTTTAATTTCTTCTTTAGAGAGATGTCTATGATTTTTTTTGGTGAGAGAGTGAGGGCTGCCGTGTAAGAGCAAAGGAAGAAGAGAGAAAGAAGAACAAAGAAAGAGGAATAGAGAAAGAAGAAAAGGAGCTGGACTTTCTGGTCTGGTGCAGCCAAGAAGATAAGGGAGAAGACTTTTGGGGTGGGGTACGTATGATGCTTAGGAAAAAAAATCTCACCACCACTTTTTCAACCTATGGCAATTACACTTTTCACCCCTTATAAACTTATATTTTTAGAAAGGCCCAAAGAATAATATAACTTTGCATGTATATATATATATAAATATATATATAAATATTTATATATATATATATATCCTTACCTTTATAAACTTCTTTCCATAACATTAAAAGAGCATATATGTTTTATAATATCACAATATCAAAGATTCATGCATTTAAAAGCAATTAAGACAATAACATGTATATAAACCCATAAAATTAATTATACAATTAGGTTGGGGTGTTACATCAAAGAATTGTTCTCTAAGCTGGAAATACGTTGGTCAGGGTTTTGGACCCAAGCGGCTACTCTTATACCCAAATAAGTCGGCTAGGGTTTTTCTGATTCGCGGCCCACGTGTGCAAAGTCAACCCTACGTATGCAACGTCAAAGTTGTGTTCATAAGCTTACCTCCACGTACGCATGGGGCTTGGCAGAAGCCCATGTTTCCCTATTTTGAGTAGAGTTTCTCCACTCCTAAACATTTCTAGGGTTCCTGTGATCTAAAGAATCATTTAAGACATGTTCCAAGCACAAAATTGCAAGCATCAAAGAAGCAAAATTGTATAGAAAACATATAATTTATCATTATACTTGTAAATTAAGTGCTGAGTTCCAATCAAAAGCATGAATGTAAAATGGTGTTCTTAATACAATCCTTTGTCTCATACTAAATCCAAATGTCTGCTAAAGCAAATAAAAAACCATAAAAGAAAAAAAAAAGTTGTGTGTTGTATACCTATATATTTCTTGAACTACAAGTAATCAATGGTGCCGCCTCTTCCTTGACTGATAGCTAGGAGTCGCCTCTAAGTCCTCCTCCTCACCATCATCATCATCATCACTAATGCCTGGATGAGCCACTCCTCCAGGACCGTACAGCTCCCTCGAGTAGTTGGTCACCTCCAACTTGAGATTCCCAACAAGCCACACCAACTCCTCATGCTCTTGGATAGTGGGCTACAGTTCAAAGAAGGAAGGGTTAGTGATTGAAACATAAAACGAAATTTGGCAAAAAGAGAAAGGGCAAAAGGAAAAAAGAACTCACCGCTTGAGTGTTGGGAGGGAAAGGATAGCGCATGACATCAGGATTACGGGGCACAACACCTTCCCGAGCAAAGCCATCTGGGCCATAAGCATAGACCGTCCAAAGGAGGTGTGGAGGATCAATGGGCTCACTGGCAGCAGGTCTCCCCTGTTACAATTTCCCACATTAGAAGTCATGACAAACAAGGAAAGAAAGAAAAAAAGAGATTGAGTGTATACCTAAACAGTAAAGGAAGGCACGAGGCAAGTAATGTTGAACTCCTCATAGACCAACCCCTCAAGAAGCCGCTCGGCATAGGAAATTCCGCTCCCCACGAGTTGTATTCAGCATCAGTCATGGAATGTGGGGTAAGCATGAACTTAGAATGGTCCATTGGAATCTGTGGTTCATCTTTACCCACCAGCTGGCATTGCACTCTCTCCGCCAGGTATAACGCCCTCAAGCCCGCTCCTTCAAAAGGTCAGGTGATCTCTGAAGCGATGGAAGCAGCAGACTTCTAGTCTCAAGAAGCAGGAAGGGGCTGGTTAGCCCATGAGGTCTAGTTAACCTATAATAAAATGAGGTTAGAAGAACGGTATCTTAAGAAGAATGCATGAAGGAGCGTGAGAGACTAGAACTATTGAACTTACCTCATCAGAAGTCAACCCATCAAGGTGGGCCCTCATTTGGTGGAAGTTGTTCAGGACTAGGTCGATGCCCGAAGTTATAAGGCCATACCTAATCACCCATCGCTGCCAAAAAAAGAGAAGAAACATAAGTCACAAGTTAGATGCAAGATGACAAGATGCAAGATGACAGTTTGCAAGATGATATATACAAGATGACAATTTTCAAGACAATACAGTTTGCAAGACTACAAACTACATGTAGTGTAAAGAGTAAAAAGAGAATTGACCTCAAGGAGCTTCTTAGGCCTCACAAGCTGCCGTAAAGTGCCCCGGCTAAGAGTGTCGAGGGTGGAGTAAAGATAAGCAAAACATGCTTGCCCTTAGTTGGCCCTCCATGCCTCCCCAAAATCTTGGAAGAGGATTAGCCACCTCAAAGACACCGTTTGCCTTTTATTGGCAAAGAGGTAGGCCCTCATCAAGTGGAGAAGGAAAGCCTTAGCCATACAGACACATTCCTCTGTGGTCTTCTGTGGGAGGAACATGTAATTCGACACTAGGTCGAAGTAGCGGATGGTCTCAGTGCAGTACTTCCTCCCCAACATGTCGATGCCCAACTACACACCCGACACATTGTCCAAACTAACGATGGCCCCCTCAAAACTAAGGCCGGTCATGTGGAAGAACTCATAGGGATTCACCGTCATCTCCCGCTTAGCGATATGAAAGGTGTGGGTAGTGTCCCACCACCTCTCAATAAGGCATTGCACCAAGGTGGCACTCGTGTCCTTTTCCGAAAGAAGGCTGATAATGGGCTCAAAGCCCGCCTCCCGAACATAGCCTCTAGTTTCGGGGGCGAGTAAGATGAACCATTCCACTACCTTATTGGTGCTTCCCCTACCAGCATAAGGGGATGATGACTGCGAAAAAGGAAGAGATTTCATTAGATTCATGATTCAAGTGAAATTTGAAGAAAATGGTATTGTGATGCATGAGTGAAGGTAAAAATAATGATGTAGTGATATTCAGATGCAAAAATGACAAAAATGGTGTTAGCATTGTATAGGGAAGTGAAACAGGTGAAAAATAAGTGAAAAGGGGCAGAGCAAGGCTTTTGCTAGGTGTCTCACGTACGCAGGTCAAGGCCTACACGCGTGGACAAGACTTCGCGTACGCAAGTTCATTCCCACGTATGCAGAACCTCAAGAACATACCTGCGTACGCAGGCCCGAGCCCATGCATGCATGAATGCAAGTTGCGTACGCAGGCCTGAGCCCATGCACGTAAGAACACAGACAGAAGCAGTTCTTCAACATTTTCAAGGAAGCATCATCCAAAATCCATCCTAGACATGTTCCTACCCCTCCTAAGACATCAAGTTTTCAGCAAAACCCATCCCACAGAAAAACCCAAGCATTTAGATAGCCAAAAACACATTCAAACCAAAGATTAGAAAGGAATTTGAAAATGTGGAAAAAATGAAAAACTTATAAATTCACCCATGGGAATGTGGTTCTCTAGCCGGTATGTCAATGGTAGAGGTCCCACCAACCTCGTGGCTTCACTCTAGCGAGTGAGATGGAAGGCATCAGCAAATAGGACGTAGGAGGATTTCTTGGCCTTGGGTGCCATCGAAGAGGATGATGAGAGAAAGGTAGAGAATGAGAAAATAAGAGAGTTTGAGAGGATAAGGGAGTCAGGAAGTGAAGAAAAGAAGGAAGGAAGAGAGGTTTTTATAAAGAGAAAAGAGAGAGGAGTTATGAAGAATATGAAGAGGTGAGGGAGATGAAGAGAATGAAGAAGAAGATAAGAAAAGAAACGGTTAGTAACCGTTGGAGAAAATGAAAAGGCGGGAACACACTTGATGGCTAAACTACATGTAGTTTAGGCCTTACCACTAAACTACATGTAGTTTAGTCACGAACAGTAAAAAAAAAATCTTTAAATTTTTTTTTTCTTTTCTTCTTTCAAAGAAAGAGGGACATCTCAAGACTTCCACAATTAGACATAAATTATCAAAAAATTCCCCCAATGGATCAAGCATATCAAAGAATCCCCTAGTGGACCAAGCATATCAAAAAGCTCCCCAATGGATCAAGCACATTAAAGAAAAATTTTTAATGGATCAAGCCCATCAAGAACCATTCCTAGTGGTTCAAGCACCTCAAGAACCATTCCTCAGCAAGTCAAGCGTGTCAAACATCATCTTTAGTAAGGAAGTAGAAGTCTCTTCCTCAACATTTCAAGCATCTCAAGCAAAGTATCCCTAGTAAAGGAAGCAAAAGATTCTTCCTATATGTATCAAGTATTATCCTCATAAAATGAAGCAAAAGACTCTTCCTTAATAGTTCAAGCACATCAAGCAACTTACCTATGGAAGGGGCAGAAGATCCCTCCCCAATGGACCTAAGTACACCAAAGAAAATCCCTAGTGAGGAAGTAGAAGATTCTTCCCTAAAATATCTCCAGTAAGGAAGCAGATAATTCTTCCCCAGTAAGTCCCATACATAAAAAAATCACCAGTGAGGAAGCAAAAAATTCGCCTTCAAAATCCTCAATGAACCATATGAGAAGCAGAAGATTCTTCCCTAGTGGATCACACATCTACATTACTCCTTAGTGAGTCCATCCATATTACTCTCCAATGAGTTTCTCATCTCCTAACAAGTCATGAGAGACAGAAGATTCCTCCCCATGCACATCCACTCCTTAGCGAGCTCTTCACCATCCCTAGTGGATCATACTCATGCAGATATCCTCCAGGAATTGAACATGCAGGCATGGTAGAAAAAGGTAGAGATAGTGATAGAGAAAGAGACCAAAGCCAACCCAAGGCAAGAGCCTCAACAGAAAAGGTAGAGAAGGAAGTGAAGAAGACAAGAGGAACAAGTCACCCGGAGAAGTTTGAGGCAAGAGACTCGGATGGACACCACAGAGACTATATCCTTTTGTTGTTTGTTGGGTTAGCTCGTAAGAGCACCCTTGTTTGTTTGTTTGTGTTTGTGTTTGTGTTTTTTTTTTTTAAGTGACTCTAGGATAGCGAGTCACTCACCATTTGCTTGCAAGTAAAAAAACAGGTTCTGAGATAGTGATCCTGTCGTTGCTTGTTTCCCGAGCAACAAAGGTGGGACTTCGGACATACAAATCCCACGCAGCCCTTCGGAGTTGCACCCCGCCCCATGTATGCGTGATGTGTGTCGTGTGCGTAGGTTGGGCCCGAGCCGTACGTTGAAATAAAATGTTTTGTCTCTTATTCTTTTGATTTCGTTAGTGAAGCTCACGAATCAAAAAAGGGGCATCTGTAGATACCGCATTTTGTATCCCTTACGACTTGGGCCCTCGTTCCCCAATGATGCTCGAACTTTAAGGCCCAATGCCAATTTAGAGCCCAATAAGATATTAAGTTGACTTGAGGAGTGTTAAAATGGAAAATATAACCTTTTAAATGAGCAAAAAATCTATTTTGGAACGAATCCCACATCGACTGGGAGCCGTTCCAAACTCCATTTTTTCAACTATAAAAAGCCTTACATGGTACATTTTCAAAACACACAGAAATCTCACGGGAAAAACCAAAGATTTACTAGAAAATAGTGAATCAAAAGGAAACTTTTCACAAAACACCCTCAAGTCTCTTTTTATTTGATTGGGACCTTTTCTGGTCCTAATCCTTTGAGTTTAAGATTACTAATCACTATTTCATTGAATTGTGATGGATTTGACTAAGGGGAATGGTCAAAAATCAAGCCTAGGAGCTTTTGCTTTAAGGTATGCTTTAAAAACTTTTCTTTTTCTTTTTTGCTTTAATCTTTGTTTTAATATGTTTCTTTTGCTTAGTTTATGTTTACATTTGTTTGTTTAGGTTAGTTTTAGGTTTTCTTTCTGTCTTTAAGCATGATAGGTTGCTAGATTTTACGTTTTTGGTTTCTGCTCTATTTTTGTGTTAATTAGGGTTTTTGGGTAAGGATCTGCGTACACATGATCTAGTCTGCACACGCAGGCTAAACTCATGCGTACGCAGACCTGTTCTAGCGTGCATGATGCCATTACCCAAAAAACCCTAATTCTTTGTTTGTTTTGTTCTTCCTTCACATGTCTTTTTGTATAAGCCTCTTTTCCATATGTTTCAAGCCCCATGAGCATTTGTTTGCCTTTTAACATGTTTTTTGTTATCACATGTCTAGATTAGGGTTTAGGTTAGGGTTTTCTTAGTTTTAATGCTATGCCATTCATTCACATGTTCATTCATTGATGCCATAGGTGCTATGTTGCTGAGAGGTAAGTAAAGGGTAAGCCATGCATTAGCAATGTTCATGCATTTATGTTAGGATTTTTTAGATGTATGATTAGGGTTTCTAGTATGTTAACATTTTGTTTTTGATATGTTTTGTTTGATGATATGCTTTATGCCATGTTTAAGTTGATGCTTTGTTTTAGATGAATGCTAGGGTTTTCTTTATATGTTTGGCAATCTTTCATTTGAATAGATGGATAAGTATGTGTTTAGGGTTAAAGATGCCATGTTGTTTGCTAGATACATGTGTGTGTGTGTGTGTGTGTGTGAGTCTAGAATACAAGTATTTAAATGGTTTTTAATAGGGTTAAGATATAGGACACAATGATGGGAGTCCAACCTTAGGGTTGGGCTTCCTCGAAAGGACGCTATATTCATGGTTCCTAGACCATATAACTAGGTGGCGACTCCAATTTTAATTTTCCCTTTCCCTTGCGCTCACAGACTCAATTTGTGATAGCATATCTCGGCCATTAAAACTTGATTTAATGATTACTTTCAATCTGATGGTCCGATTAGGGCTTATGACTAGTCGATTTGATTGTTACAACATCAAGGTCATTTTGATGAAATGAAATTAAGGATCTAATGGCCACAATTAGGATGCCTATTTTCAAGGTGAAATTATCCTCCATGTGAGGTTAAATGCTGGTTGCAAAATGGGGTGTCAACAAGCATTCACATCAAGAATGCTAAAAATTATAACTTTTAGCAACTCAAAACATTACTTTATCAGTTTTAACACCCAACTTTATAATATACCTAATATCAAAGGTTTTATATTTTTTACCACTTCATTAAAATATTATTTCTTTTATTTTTTATTTTTTTATTCTTTCTTTCTCTCTCTCTTTCTCTACGTGTATCTCTTCAAAACCCACTGCAAAACCCAACCCACACCCACTATTGCCAGCCACCACCGCCCACACCCACTGTCATTGCCACCACCACCCACAACCATAACCCCTAACCACCAAAATCATAAACAAAAACAAACCCAAAACCAAATTGCAAACCTAAAATAAAATCACAACCAAATCAGAAACTCAAACCCACACCCACTGCCACTGTCACCATTGTCCACACCCGTTGCCACAACCCACAATCCCAATCCCTAACCACCAAAATCACAAACAAAAACAAACTTAAAACCAAATCACAAACCCAATCCTAAAACCAAATCACAAACCCAAAAAAATCCCATAAAACTTCAACCACCACCACAACACCACCGTGACCCAAAATCAACCACAATCACACACCCATCCACCTGCCACCACCGAAACCCACTCACCCATCCACCTGCCATCACCGTGACCACAACCCATTTGCCACCGCCATAGTGCCCACAAGCCAAAGAACACCACCGACAATCTCAACATCCACTGCACACTAACGCTAACCACCACACACGATCTCACCATAGCCCAAGCTGTTGCCGATTTTTGGTGGGGACGGTTTAATTTCTTGGTGGTTTTGATTGGTGGCATCGTGGGTGAGAGTTGGCTGAGATGGTGAGAGGGAAAGGAAGAAGCTTGGGTGAGATGGTGTGGTATTTTGGCCATTCTATTGAATTTGGTTACAGAGTGAATGGATTTTTGATGGAATTTTGGCGTTTTTAACGGTTTTGGTCAAGAATTTTAGTAATTTTACGGGTTTAAAGGAGTCATTTTGCCCATTTTAATGACTCTGAAAAGTTTATTTTTGCAAATAAATTGGTTTTCAGGTGGCATTTTGGCCTTTTTAATTTTTTGGAGGTGTATTTTTTTGTATTTAATTGGTTTTGGGGGCAGATTCTTGCATTTTTATGGGTATATTAAGGGGGCATCTTGTCCATTTCAGTTGTTTTTCTTGTGGGCCGCTTTGCAATTTAATGGTTTTTAGGTCGTATTTTAGGGGTATTTAGGCAATTGTTAATTGGTTTTTGGGGATCATTTTGGAATTTTATTTGTTTTTTACTGGCATTTTGGCAATTTCAATCATTTTAGCTGGGTAATTTTGCAATTTAATGGTATTCTGGGAGCATGTTGGACATATAAATGGTTTTGGAGGGATATTTTTGCAATTTATTGCGTTTTTACCAGGGTTTTGGCAGACTTTATTTTAGTAATTCTTGATTTTTTGGAGGTGTTTCGGGGATTCTAATGAATTTTGAGGTGTATTTTTTGCAATTAACTTGATTTTTAAAAGGCATTTTGGCCTTTTTAATGGTGTGGGAGGGGTTAATTTTGCTATTTAATGTGTTTCAAAGGGACATATTGGCCATTTTAATAGTTTTGGGGAAATATTCCTGCATTTTAATGGGTTTTTAGGGGGCATTTTGTCCATTTCTATTATTGTGGAATAGTATTTTCGCAACTTAATGCATTTTGACGGGGCAGTTTGGCTATTTTCAACGAATTTTTTGGAATACTTTTTAATTTCTTGTGTTTATGAGGGGAATTTTGGTCATTTTAAGGGTTATGGGGTTGGAATTTTAACGATTCAATGTGTTTTTACGGGTGTTTTACCATTTTAACAAAATTGAGAGAGTATTTCTTTTTGCAATTTACTGGGTTTTTGTGGGCCATTTTGGATCTTTTAA